>JBBMOI010000005.1:21315000-21440000 GCA_038088405.1 Porites divaricata | reverse complement strand
CTGGGTTTTAACCATAGTCAGGTGTTCTCTCTTCAAAAAACTGGAAAAGGCCAATAATGACCCCGTCTGTTTTGGAGCTCGAGGTGATTCAAGACAGCGGATTAATCTACACGTTTAAACTTGCTCACTTGATGGGAAACATACGCTGTTCACAAAGACGTACATGGATCGCATTGAGGATGTACCCGTGACTCGTATGGGTACAAGCAGTTGGGAACCATCATAACGTTCAAGAAAAAGACAGCTCTGCAACTCGCAGAATACCGTGGAGATGGCATGGGTTGTGCATACTATTCATACAAGCTTGACGGTGCCGGTGTTAACGCTCCTATACTCGCATGTAACAACGTGTCATCTCCACTGGCCGTGTCTGCGGGACAAGGATTCCGAATATGGTTTGGACGGGACTTACACAACTGTGGCGAGAACAATAACAGCGGGCAGACGAGCGTTTATGTTTTTGCGTGGTATGGGTGAATTGGTGTTTTGCATCGTTTTAAGTGTTGGCGTCTAAAACACCGCGCAAAAAAGCTATATTTCTAAGTCACTTCCTCAACCTTTCTCTATGACGCTACAGTAAGATACAAGAAACAATGAAATCACACCACATCTTACCCTATGATATTATGCCATACCGCGGTATTGCATGCCACATCTTGCCAATTGCACCCTATAGAGTGACAGGCAGGACTGGAACCTTCACAAGTTTCCAAAGACCATGAAACGTAAATATAATATAAAACGATGATTAGTCTCAACAATGACACATCTTACTGTGAAGTTATTGAGTGATTTCCAAATTATAGTCAATTAGAAGGGGTACGCCACATTAGCAACAAAGCACCTTATTCAAACCCTATTCAACCCGAGCTTTCTTGCCTCCTGCGCTCCGCCCTGTAACGTGAAAACCGCTCATGAAAAGGCCATGAAAGTTATTATACCTGTCATTATACCATGCGGAGAAAACCTCAGAGAGCTTGAAATTAATAAAAGAAGACAAGTGTGTTAGTAGACAAAAATAAATAATTGATGAAATGAAATAAAACCACTCTTTAAAAGCTGATCTGAGTCTTTCTTAAAATAGGAAGTTTAGAATAGATAGGTTGATTAATACATTGGTCTAATACTTTTTAACACTTTCATTGACACTTTAAACCTTTTGGTAAAAATAACATTTGTTTTGTAAACCTTTTGTTTTGCTAAGTATGACGTTTGTAAGATAATGCATAAGATAACTAGCCAACTTAGGTTCAAATTAACATGGAAAAATATATCTTGCTGGGTTTAACCATTCAACAGAATCCTCTCTCGCTAAAACTTTACATAGAAATACCAAAGTTAATGAATTAGGTACAATGGACATCATTTTCATTTTTTTTTTTTTTGATCCGGGAACAAACAAGGTCTTTATTACAACTAACAAATCAGTTACAAACGATAAATCTTAGTGAAGGCTGGATAAAACGTTTCCTATAGACTGAGTTTGGATTAAACTCGCCCTGTAAAAAGGCTAGCAATTACACGTTTTGAATTGCAGCTTTGCGAAAGTTAATAGTTATGTTGGAGAAAATCCTTCCACATGACAGGTACAGTGGATCGTAGAAGCACTTCACAATGTACCACCAAATTTTCGCAAACCACCCCAATGGAAGGAGCCACATGCGGGTGAAAGGTGTAACAAACCAAACAAACACAAAGCCCATTACTCCAAAAAACAAACCATAGGCGAGAGACAATAAACCACCTAGTAGAAGCGTCAGAATGTTATATGTTCCGGCGGAGGAGTAGTCAAAAATCTTTTTGGTGAACTGGTACGAACACTCCGGACTTCGAACGGACGGCGGCTCGCAAATGACATCTGTGTAACCGACCTACGAGAGAAAAAATATGTGAAGTGAATATTGAATATTGAATACCTGTTTGAAGCTCCCCCACCTCTCTCCTCTTGGTTATATCCTTCGTCTCCACATAGGCATATCCATGATATGCATCCATATCTTTCTTACTACCCAAGAGAGGAAGAGAGTAGTAGGAAATGACACTGGGAACGAGGTTCATTATCAGCTTGTTTCGAAGGTTTTTGTTGCATTTTTATTGTTTTTGTTTGTTTGTGTATATGTGTTTGTTTTTATTCTATTATTATTATCATCATTACTATTATTACTATTAATATTGTTATTTTTCTTTATCTCAGCTTCCACTCCCCATTCACCTGGATATAAGCCCCCCACAACTTGAGAGCTTACCCGAAATTGCATGAGTGCAAAAGCTCAGGGCTTATAACCAGGATTTGACGTAATCGTTTATGTAATATTTAACTCATCATTCGTGTTTCTGGTGTAGGGTTCAGAATTTTAACTTCCCTCTTGTTAGCAGGCGAGCAAGCTCTTTGGAGCGCTCTGGCGGTGGGAAGGGAAAAGGAAGGAGAACTTGCAACTTCGTCCCTGGAATTTGAATATCTGCATTGAAAAAGTCGATGCGAAATGCTGATTGGAGGAGATGACATTTGTAATGCCGTCATTACCCTTCGCACTTGTTTTTCAATGTTTGTTTAGATTCGCGCTCGTTTCCGCTTCGTGCTGGTTGTCGGAAATCTCCAGCTCAGTCGACCGGGAGCCACAGGCGAGTTGGAGGTGGAATTCAAATGCCAGAGACGTAGTTGCACTCTCCTTCCTTTTCCCGCCCCGTCGCCAGAGCGCCCCGGGGAGCTTGCTCGCACGCTATCCTCTTGTTTGCGTTTTTTTTCTTGTGTATTGATATCAGTGACAATAGAGACTTTTATTATATAACACAACCTCCGTGCGGAGGTACTACAATGAAGAAATACCCCAACAGCCTTTCCACCCAGCACCTTATAGAGCACCACCTATGTAGCAAAATAATGTAAGACCACTAACGAGTTTTTAAACTCAACACCAGTCAACATGCCAGTGACAGTGGGTCAACGACAGTTCCTGGGTATGAACCGGTATGCTAAAAGAAACTTGCTAAGAGAAGACGCCTGAGGGCGTTTAAGCGGGATGTATTAGTGTAAGTAAGAATTAAGTTGAATGGCATTGGAAAGTTGAGCAGTGTATCAACAACAAATATACGATATACGGAGATGTTCGGTTAAATACACTAGAAGATGAGTTACACACAAGGGTTCCTTTTTTTCCTCAAAACAAAAATTACATCAATATTACCACTATATATGTCAAGAGTATAGTTGACTAAAATTTGCATTAGGGCATATTAATATCCTCAATAAATGCACTTTCACATTCAACAATAGCATATAATGTATCAGACTTCCAATAACAGGGCGCAAGGCTGTGCTCTAAGGAAAATTTTCAGGTAGCCCTTTCGGCTCCCAAACATTTTAGCTGGGGAGCCCGGGCCTCCAAGTTGGTCACCCAGATTGATAAATCAGTGAGCTGTTACTTGATTATTAAAGATTAAACAAATTATTTCCTAGCAAAACTTTCTGTTTTGATTTTTTATTTTCACAAAAAGTCACATCCTTTGACCTCCTGAGCGTGCAGACAAACAAGGGACACAGGGGACACAAAAGCACACAGGGAATGCAGGGGACACAAGGGACACAGAGGACACAGGGGATAAAGGGCACAACGGGGGGACAGTGGGGACACAAGGGTAACAGGGGACAAAGGGGACAGAGAAAACGCGGGAACACAGGGGACACAGGGGATGCAAGGGTAACAAAGCACACAAGGGACACAAGGGGACTCATGGGACACGGGACAAAGGGCACAACGGGGACACTAAGGACGTATGGGACACAATAACACACAAGGGGACACAAGGGACACAGGGAACACAGGAGACACAAGGAACAAAGGGTACACAAGGGACAAGGGGGACACAAGGGGACACATGGGACACGGGACAAAGGGCACAACGGGGAGACAAAGGACATAAGGGACATAGGGGACACAAGGGGATACAAAGGACACAGGGGACACAAGAACACACAAGGAGACACATGGGACACAAGGGACAAAAGGGGAGACAAGGAACAAAGGGAACACAAGGGACACAGGGGACACAAGGGAACACAGGTGACACAGGGACCACAAGAGACACAGGGGACACAAGGGACACAAGGGGACACGGGGAACACGGGACAAAGGGCACAATGGGGAGACAAAGGACATAAGGGACATAGGGGACACAAGGTGATACAAAGGACACAGGGGACAGAAGAACACACAAGGAGACACATGGGACACAGAGGACACAAGGGACAATGGGTACACAGGGGACACAGGAGACACAGGGGACACAGAGGACACAAGCAACATGGGTCAAAGGGCACAACAGAGACATAAGGAACGCAGGGGACACAAGATGACAAAAGGGGACAAGGGAACACAAGGGACACAAGGGACACAGGGGACACAAGGGACACAGGGGACAAAGGGCACAACAGGGACACAAGGGACACAAGGGTAACAGGGGACACAAGGGGACACAGGGGACATAAGGGGCACAGGCAACAAAGGGGACGCAAGGGGACACAAGGGACAATGGGGACAAAGGGCACAACAGGGACCCAAGGGACACAGGGGACACAAGGGGACAAGAAGGACACAGGGGACACAGGGAACCCAAGAGACACAGCCAATACAGGAGACACCGGCGACACAAGAGACACAAGGGACACAAGGGGACAAAGGGAACACAGGGGATACAAGGTACACAGGGGACACAAGGGACACAGGGAACACAGGGGACACAAGGGACACAGGTGACACAGGGAATACAGGGGACACAGGGAACATAGGGAACACAAGGGACACAGGGGACACAGGGAACACAAGGGTAACAGGGAACACAAGGGACACAAGGGGACACAGGGGACACAGGGCTGGGGACACTATCTGACACAGGGAACACAGGAGACACAGGGAGCACAAGGGACACAGGGAACTCAGGGAACACAAGGGACACAGGGGACACAGGGAATACAGGGGACACAGGGGACATAGGGAACACAAGGGACACAGGGGACACAGGGAACACAAGGGTAACAGGGAACACAAGGGACACAAGGGGACACAGGGGACACAGGGCCGGGGACACTATCTGACACAGGGAACACAGGAGACACAGGGAGCACAAGGGACACAGGGAACTCAGGCAACACAAGGGACACGGGGACACAGGGGACAGACAGGACACAGGGGACAGTAAGTAAATAAAATGTCAGTAAGTCCACAGCAACAAACCAATGGGTGGTGCTGGATCTCCCAGTTGTAGACCTGGATCAGTACAATTAAACTTGTAGAAAAATATGATATGGCAAAATGATCCTTATGGGAAGGCGATGAAGAAGTAAGCAAAAGAATAAAACAAAAAAATAAAAATATATAATAATTATTCGCTATGGCTATATGGCCGGTAACTGGTCAAGGTGTTGAAAACACTGAATGACCTGCAGTTTTATATTCTCAGTAGATTTCACAAAATCGAAAAATTCCAGCTAATCTGTCGATTAATGTCGATTGATGTCGATTAAGAAAAGTCAAGTGGTCCGGAAATGCTTTATAGATCTCACGTTTGGATTACCCTGGGCTCAAAAGACGAAACTGTGTTTTGTTACACTTTTTCAGCTCGACTGCCGGTCATGGTGTTGAAAACACTAAATCACCGGCAGTCCCTACATGTATATTCTCTCTTTCGTCTTCTGAGCCCAGCGTACCTGCTTGTGCAATCCAACCTGACTTGCACGTGATTCGAAGTTGCTGCCAATAAAAATCACCAACTTTTTGGGACGGGGACGGGACACGGGAAAGTTGCAAAAACAAGACAATTTTCGACTCCCCAAAAAAAATACAAAGGAATGCGCTACCGCATTTATGACGCTGGCTGACTACATCATCCAGCGTAGACAGAACGATGTCAAGATGATTCCTAGAAATGTTGCGAAATTGGAGGATCGTTTACACAACAGGGCGGCAGGAAGACGCTTCCGTTTGACAAACGTGACAGGGCTATTACTTTCGAGTTCTGTCTTGGTCTTCATTTACCAATAGTCTCTTCTGGTCTTTTACAAAATATCTGTTTAAAGAAAAGTGGAAGTTTGGCGGAAAGTTATTTTAAACAAGATTATTGTCACGCTTGTCACACAACGTTTGCCGTTCTTATTTTTCCCGTCCAGCACGCTATGCCAAGATCACAAAATTAAGTTTCTCATGATAAAAGAAGAAAACGTTTGTAATCTTTTCACAATATTCGAATCCAAGAAGGTATACATCCAGAAAATTTCTTTCTGCCGAGCATTTAGCCTGTGTTTGGCTGCGAGTCAGACAGGCTATATTTATTTTCGTGTCCCTGATCAGTTAGCAATTCTAATCGAAAATAGAATACCTTTAAGAGATTAAAATATTACCTTAAGGAAGTCGTTGTGATTTCCTGGATCTCTGTCCTGGGCCTCTGGTCCTCCAAGCAGCCTTGGTTGGTCGTTCATTTCTTTCTATGACTTCGATACTGATCGATTTATATGGTCTGATAAGTCTCCTTCGAGTGGATTAAACTTTGCTTAAACAGCGCAAGCGTGAAAAAGTGGTAACATAACACTACCTGACATCACGCATTCTCTATAAATCAGAACAGCAACTGAGGTTGTGACTTCTCAAGGCCTGGGCGTCATTGATATCAGGAGACAATCAAAATTGTTTTAATGTATCATACATTCCTTATGCTTATAACAAAACACTTGATCGTAATTGATTGTTGTATTAAGTTTTTAGTGTTAGGAGGCAGGTCCACATCAGCCTCTGGCTATACCACGTTAACAAATGAAGTATGTTATGTTATAGGCAGGGAATATTAGCCGAGTTTTTCAAGATTAGATAAAATACTAAAGACATTCATGCTTTTGAAACTTGTCGAGATATAACCCAATTCAGATTTGCCTTTTTTGGAGTCAAGAACAAAATGAAAGACTTCAAAAAAACCTGAAAAGCGAGGACTACGATCATGAAAATGGAGAAGGAATTTATAAATCAATAAGCATGTACGAAATAAAATCGAAAGCGTTCTGAGTGCAAGCTACTGGCCATCTATTGTTTCCGATTTTCCAGGGGAAAAGGAAGGGGAGAATTGTTTCAACTAAGCACTCTTGGTCGGTTATAACAAAGCACGTCCTATCAGCTGATCTATCCAGTTTATCTTCAGAAAACAGTTTTGCTTAGGTCTTGTCCTTGCATGTTTGGTTTCAAGAAGTCGAATAATCTCATTACTGCCAAATCGCCTTGTTTTTTTGTTGTTTTTTGTTTGTTTGTTTTTTTTTTTTACATTAAAGAATGGACGCAAAGCCTTTATGCCAACAAGGTAATCATTTAAGGACCTTTAAGTTAAGTTAAGATGTTATATAGTTTTGCAATTCATTTCTCTTACTAGATTTCGCTCTTTTGTTTGACTGGCAAACTCTAATTGCGATAAATGCATCCCTTGGTTTCGTTCTTCCGTTAGACATATTATATCCCGCTTTAGCAAACGGCTTCATTATGGACACCTTATTCTCAATCAAGAGTACGAAAAAATCGGGTGTTACTAAACAGAGTAACGGAGTAACGAGTAACGGAGTAACGAGAAAACGAGTAACAGGATAAAAATTCAAGAGGTTAAAAAAAAATTAAAAAAAGACATAAAAATAGTTGTAATATCCTAACAATGACCTTTGCCAATCTCAAAAAAATATGTTTATTCCAAGAAGTGCTTAAAACAACGACGTCAAACCCCGCAACCCACCCCTCCCTCCAGAAAAGTGGAAGGTATTTTCGTGCCGAAAAAGTCAGCTCTGTTATAGATAGAGTAACAAAACGTTTCGTTTATCGTTCACCTTAAAAGGTTATTTCCCACAGCCCAGGATCAGGAAGACTATTTTAAAAGAACCGAGTTTTTGAACAATTGTCTCAAATCATTTAATATTTACAACTGAACAAAACTGCATATGTTGGTTTTAAGTCACTGTTCATGAGTAGTACCTGGGTAGTAACATCACCAACATCGACATCTGCATCAATAAAATTGATTTCCGTATGGTTAGTCTGATCCCGCTGTATATTTTGTGCTTATTGAGATCATGAAGAAAAGAAACAGTAAGTTTGTTTTGTGACGAGTTCTTTTTTAGACAAGGTATGGGATTACCCTAAGTTTCAAGGTTTCAGTGTGAACGATTGTGATAACTAATGGATTAATTAAATTTTGTAAGAAGATAAAGCTGAAAGTACTTCTTATGCCAAATGCAGGTCCCTGTTCGTAGTCGCAGGATGGTAAAAATCGTCTGCAAGTGCCCGCACTTCAGCTCCTAATACCAAGTCCTAATATTAGAGATTGATCGCCAAAGCAAGTCTAGAAGACAGTAAGTGGGAACGAGGGCTCTTCTACGATTTCAAAATACTATTAGTTGTTGCCATCTTAGCTCAGGCGTTTCATATAACACACCAATGCTTTTTTTAAGTTTGCCGCAAGCGTAGTCTGCTACACAGCCGTTTTTAGTGTTGTCAGGCAACGCTCGGGGAGCGTTGCGTGACGACACTGTGTAGCAGACTATCGCAAGCGTGACAAGAAGAGGAAAAGTCCCTGACAGAATTCAGCGCTGACAGGGCCCTGGGGAGGGGGGGGGGGGGGGTTCTCCCATACATTACCTATACGGGTATGTGCCGCCCAACGGGGTCGTGATTTTGAAGCTCCTGATTTAGAACGGGGTATCCATTTCAGAGGCGTTGTCTAGAACGGAGTATAATATTTCAAACGCACGAAATCTTCAGTTTAGTAAGCAGCCATTTGAAATTATTCAAGGACAGATTGCTTTTAAAAATATGGTTCGATGCGTTACAAGCAAACTGTTGTACTCTTGTTGCACCCTGTGTTTTAGCGTGCAGGGCGGGCGTATTTTCTATTTCTATAACCGAGTATCAGTTTTAGGGCGAATTCTAGAACGGGGTATAAAAATTGGCCCATTTCAATAAAAACATTACTTGTACTACATTTTTGATGCTGACTGCGTCGAAAGTGGGCCCAGAGGTTAAATATAGAATGAATCTTGCCCAACTCAATTACTAAATTGAAGGTTAACATCAGTTTCCAAATTGTAATCAAATCCACATGGTCATCGAAACCTCTGGTTTTGCTCCCAGGGCCCAGTTGCTCGAAGCATGGTTAGCGTTAACCAGCGTTTAATGCCCTGACAACGTATTGGTTTTGATACTGCTTAACCAATGGTTAAAGCTAACCATGCTTTGAGCAACTCAGCCCAGAACGCTATCTCTGTAATTATTATTGTAACTAAAAGCACCTCTTGCTCAGGCCAAGGAAGAATACTGAAACGATGCTGCACCGAACTAAACTGAGAAGATGAGCTTATAAAGATAAAAAAAAAAAAATTAAAATGTTACTCGTACGCAGAGATATTCGTCAAAAATGTGTCCCCAGTGTTCCATCGATAATCTGAGTCACAATTTCCCACTGTCAGCTACACAGACATGTGAGCCAAATACTTCTCAAGATCCTCACCAGTGCGCAAGTGAATCTCATAAGCTTCCAGCCAGATGCGACCTTTTATTAATACCTGGTAGAGGGTGTTGTCGCTTGACCACTTATCTTTAATAAAGTGACAAATTTCTGTGAAGCCGTCATGAGTTCCATAGACGTGATCTTTTCCGTTAGCAACAATAAGAGGCTTCCCATCCTTTCTCTTAATAGTCGAAGGAGAGGATACAACCAGTATCGGACATTCATTTGGGAAATTACGCGGTATATAAATGCGGAGAGTGTAGTTCTTTCCATTGTTGGTCTTGATTCGCCATTCGACCCTTGTGTTTCCTGCCGACGTAGGATTAAACCAGGACACGTTCTTCAATTTGCTATCAAGAGTGTCTTTCTCTGCAGCGAGTCTTGTCTGTTGCAGTGAACTCCAGCTCATTGTCAACCGTCGACTTGTTCACTTCCTCAGTTAAGTCTACAGGCCAAACAGCACCCAAACGTTACAAAATATGTTGTAATACATTTCCAAGAAAAGACCCTCAGCCAATCAGTAGCTTGCTTGCAATGTTTATGCTATTTCTTTGTAATAAATTGACTTCCAGACTCTCAAAGGAACCCAAAAATAACAAAAATTAAATAAAGACAAATAAATTCATTTTTCCTCTTGAAAAGGCCATAATATAGGCATCACGTTGCAAGAGGCTGTCGATTGAGTTCTAAAAACTCGAAAGAATATGTGTAGTCGGCAGCTTAAATCTTATTTTTGATCTTGTTTTTAAGAAACGGAAGTTTACCCTGATTTTCTTGGAAAGATAGGAACACGAATATACATCCGCGTCATCACCCGCACAGTTTATTTTCCCTTCAAGGTTACAAGTATAAGTTACTGAAGCGAATAAGATTTCTGTGAAAGATTATTAAAAGCTTCTCCGAGAGATAAACAGGGCTCCGGCTCAGGGGCACAAGGTTTTGGTTTGAAAATAATACATTATATAAAAGCGAAAACCCAGCATGGAACGATCTAATGCTACTCACCTTGAAAATAAACATGAAAAGAAGTTATTCAGTATTTCTTAACTTCTTCGTATTAACGTCTCTTTTACTCGGTTCAAAAATAGTCTACAGAGTCAAAGTAGGTAGCTATGGTACTGCATGCATAAATAAAAAAAGACTAGTGTTTTGTCTCTGATGATTTTTAATTTTTTTACAAATTATGCGTGCTATTCAGCATTTGCACTCACTTCGCAATCAAAAGACTAAATTATAATCACAAGTGAATCCACGCAACGTCCTTTACAAAGAGGGCAGTGGCACTAAACCAACAACAAAAATAAGCTTAAACGTTTACTCAAAGTTACACGCTCAGCGAAATAACACGTTGTAATTAATATGCCCTAGTAGTGTTCGCAGCAGCTAGCTTCCGTCGTCTGTAAAGTTTATTGTTTCATGATGCGAAATGAATCGAGCTAGATGTGTTCCTGTTTACTTCCAAGAAAGTTTGTTTACGGCTCCGCAGTCAAATTCTCTCTTTCATCAACAGTTGGAAATCCAGTTTGCTCGTTGCCATACAGCCGTTTTGTAAAAAAGTGTGCGTGCTCTAAAGCTGTTGAAATAGTTGAAAGAAACCTGACGCTGCCATTTTCTTTAGGACCACACGATCGGCTCTCCTATTTGCCTCAGCCTTGGTTAAAACCTCCATTTTTCCAGTTTCCAAATCCGTCGCTACCACGTAGTTTGGGTATCTATTTGGGTCTTCCATCATTTCATCAAGAGATGGAGCGTCAGAGACGCGCGTGAAGAGTCGTCCGGTTGTTGGATCAAAACACAAGCTCTCCGCCATGATTTTTGTTGCCTTGAAAAGTCCGGTCCTGAAATGTACTCACTTCTCATCTGCGTTCTGGGCTGAATTCCAAGAAACTGGACGAGAGAGGATTGGAACCTACAATATCAGTGGTTACATAGCCTGTTCACAGACCCTCTCTTTTCTCTTCAAAGTCTGTCGAGTGCGCGGGGATTTATTGGCCGCTAGCGCAATGGGGTACGGTAGGGGAAGAAGAATTATATTTTTCTTTCTCGCGCTCCGCGCTCGCCCTCGCTGCTCGCCTCGCTCGCGGTCGCCGATGCTTTTAAAAAGAACGAAATGAAAAATAGAACAACGGTTGTGTACAAGCTAGTGTTTACACGAAGGTAAAAGTAACAAAAGGTGAATGAAATGCAACAAATGCAAAATGATCATCAGGCCGGATCATGATGTTGATTTGCGCCAAATTACGTTTCAATAGGCCATTTGCGCAGATGACGTCTTTTAACTACTAACACAAGAATTCATTTCGTTTTCCCCTTCTTATTTAAATGTGATTATCAAGGCTTTAAATAAAAAACCTTTGACAATGTTATGACGCCATTTTATCATCAATAAGAAAACAGACTATAAAAAAAACTGGAGTCAGTTTGTCCTTTACAATAACAAAAACCTCCATAAAGTCAAATAGCGCCGGTAAAAATGAAGAAAACACAAAAAATTAATGAGTTTTTTGAACTAGCGCAATGTTATTGTCAATAACTTTTCTCGCTTGGTATGGTGGTAGTTGGCTAATGAGGGTGTAAATGGGGTTAACCGACTTAGTCTAGCGACAAAGGGCTAAAAATATTACCGACTACCGACATGGACCGACATTGTCTATTTTTTTTTTTCAGAAAGAAGAGTATATTGTATTTTTTCTACCCTTCTAGGAAGTAACCAAAGGTACCACGTCACAAGTCTTTTTACAAATATACCACAAAACGAGGGTATTGAAATCGGTTTGCACTGGGCGTATGAAAATTTCTACAAAGCAACCCGCCTAGTCTTACACATTACATGCGAAAAATGCTTACTAGATTAATCCTCAAAGAAAAAACCCACCGTACCGAGGATGGGCACAAAGACAGCAGTTTCCTCTGCCAACATTTCATGTCATATATTGAAATGCAAAGTCTAAGCTAAACCGTCTTTAAACCAGACATCGTAACTTTCTTCGAAGAAGCAAACTTACATCATCCTACTGTTAAATTCATCACCAAAATTCACTGAGACAATGTTTTTAGACACAGTTGTATACAAAGGCACAAGATTCAACGAAAAAGTTATCCTTGAGCATACATTTAACCTTTGTGATCCACCGATTTGTCAAAAGAGCTTGAGGAAATTTTTTCAAAATTCAAAAGAACGCTTGTGGGTTGATGATGGACAGAGGCTAACAACACAATTTGAAAGAAAAATTGCAATCAGAAATAAATGAAACTCACAGAAACCGAAGTTCGCGCTCCCGAAACAAACAGCAAGGAAGAAAAAAAAATGTTGCCTTTCGTGACACAATACCAGCCCTTAGTGTCTACCGTAAAAGAAGCTTTAATGGAAAAGTGGAATCTCATACAAAACAAGCCGCTACTTTGCTAATTTTTTAAAGAACCACCCTTTATTTCCTACAAGAAAGGACAACCATGGCAAAGAAGATGCTTGACAGAGCCAAAATATTAAAGGTCAACACACGGTTTCACGCCGGTATAGATGGGCAACCTGTCACCACTTGCAGTTTTTCACCAAACATAACTTACGTATCTAAAAGGTTAGAGTGGGCTTTTCCCTCTGTGTCCAATTATGGTGCCCTGTAATCAACAGGGCAACCAAGTTCACATTTGCAATAAAAGCTTCCAATTGGTGATTTTATCAGTAATACATTGGTAAACAAAGGTGAAATAAACTATCATGTTGCATAATGAAGTTTTATAAGTTCAATCAAATGATGCATTTTAATTTACAAGTTTTACACGTTTTATAGGGATCAAAGTCTTGAAACTGAGTAAAACGCATAACAAATATTAATAATTAACATGCATTTTTACTTATTAACTGAGATTAACCGACAACCGACAAAGATCGAAAATTTTAACCGACAACCGACAAATGGACCCTCCCCCCATTCAGACCCTCGCTAATCAAGTGATGACAAGTAACGGAGTTTCATTGGCCATAAACTAAGAGGTCGCAGATTCAAGAGTGCTAAGAAACTCTATAACAAGTTCATCGCCCTTTCTGATTCCGTGTCAGTAGAAAGCATCATACATTTTCACTTTCCTAGCGCTCACAAAATTCTCGGAAAAAATTATGGCCGCCACTTTACTTTGCTGCAGAGGGTGCTACGCCGCAGGAATTTGGAACTGCTAAGAAACAGCGAAACAAACTTTCCAAATAAGCATCCCGCTAAATGCTTTCAAGACAAAATAGGAAGCCGCCAAGTGCGGGTAGCAATTGGGAAGGCGCAAAAATAGTTATCGCCACGGAAAATGAAGGTTCCTTGATCCTTACGTTCGAATGATCTGACCACGAAAAGCGAACGAAGTTTGCTGGGTAAATTTGTCGGTACAAGGAAAGCTATCGCCATTTAAAGTGACGGCCCCTTGAACCTTACGTTGGAATGAGCCTGAGCACGAGAAGTGCACTAAGATTGTTGTGTCAATAGGTCAGCACTTTTTAACATCTGTCGAAAGGCCCTTGGACACCTTATAAAGTTTACACAACGTAGTATTCCTTATTGTTTTGGATTAGCCGGTTAAGCACTGCGTTTTACAGATTAGTGTTAAGCACTGCCTTTACTGATTAGGGTTAAGCACTGCCTTTACTGATTAGGGTTAAGCACTTCCTTTACTGATTGGGGTTAAGCACTGTTTTGAAACTGGCTAGGTTCCTTTTTTTGGTTGGGGTTGATGCTATGTGTACTTTAATCTACCTTGTGTAAACTTCATAAGGTGTCCAAGGGCCTTTCGACGGATGTTAACGAGTGCTGACCGTGTCAATATGCTGGCACAGGAAAAGCTATCGCCATGGAAACTGGGCATTCCTTGAACCTTACTCCAAATGATCCTGAATTACAAAGTATCTAATTACGTATTATCTCGTGGTTATTACAAGACCGTTGCATGGTGTTTCCGACAGTGTGTAAACAGAGACAGGGATTAAATTTAGTTACAAATGTTTTACCAGGAAGAAACTAGATAGCTTATCAAAGTTGAAAAAGATCGTAAGTTGCATTCAGTGAAAGGTTTTGTCTTATTTAATACTATTCAGACTAAGGGGGCTTTTCAGGACAAGCATTGGGGCCAAGCAGTCCTCCTGACTGAGAAGCATTGCACTGCTTTGGGGACAGAAACAAAAGACTCAGCCGCACGTTTGACATTCAAAACCACCGCTGATTAGCAGATTGGTACATTTCCAATAGCAAATCAACACTATTAGCCCACGGCTGGCCACGTGACACGATGCGATATAAGAAATTATAGTAAACGTGTATCTTGCGCCGACCATGGAGCCACGGATGTACGCTGGAGGCTGCTAAGCACGAAAGAAGAGTACGAGTTGCTCGAGTCGTCGCTTAGAGCAACTCTTGCTTATTGTAGCTCGCTGCTTGCACAGCTACGACTTACACCATTTTTTTTATTATTTTGTTTCCAGTAAAAAAAAAAATTTTCTGAATAAGTTGTTCTCTTTCTCAAGGTGGATTGAAAAACAGTTTTAGTTATCGTTAACAGTCTTTGTACACTTTATCTCAGTTTTAGGACAAAACCCATTGAGGTAAACGACAATTTTTGGTGACGGAGAAAGTGACTCTTATGGCTTTGAGTTCGCGCTTTGCTAAATAAATGGGCAAATTCACCAAATCAGGAACTCGAATTCACCAATCAGAACGCACGTGTTACTTTTGTTATGTCTTTATACTATGTGTAAGTCTCGAGACGTAATATATATCACGGCGTCAGTGGTTTACACATTTTCACTATCGCCGTGCGGGAAAGGCCTTGGCGACTTCTAAGCCAAGACGTTGCTGCGTAGTGTGACATGTCTGACTAGTCAGCCCATACTTGGAGACACGCGCGAGAGGGATTCGCGGGACAATAATGAATTTTTCAAGGTAAAATAAATGCTAAACAAGATTTCTTATGTCAATACATGCTGCTCAAACAGTTAAAAACTTCCTAAGATTAAACAAAACGAGCACAAGGAGATCTTGGAGCATTTCTAGGTCTTTCTCCCCACGAAAATAACATTACTTTGCACTAAAATAAAATGCAAGCACTGTTTTCCCAAATCTTCTTCCCCTACCTCTCATTTCAGATACGGTGTTGTATAAAGCCCAACCGGACCGTCCCTGTAAGCACATGCATTTGGAGTATGACTATGATAGTTATGGAACCCAAAGTAAAGTCGAAAAGCTGAAGAACTATTGTAGTTCTGTATATTTGTATAACCTTCCCAGCCAATGAATTTTATGTGCTTGGGGCGATTGCTGATTGTTGTGGCACAGAACAGAATGTGACACCATTTTAGTACCCTTTGTTTTACTGATTCAGATTGCTAGCGCTTTTGAGGCAAGCAGAAAAAGATACTAAAATACCGTGTGACCCAAGAGGATCTGTTTTCAGTGTTGAAACTGTTGCAGCATTAAAACCGAAACATATCTTAATTAACCTGTAATTGTCGTTTCTTAAAGCTAAGTCGCGCGCTGACTTTTATTATGATTACAAATACTTGACCCTTATACTCCTTTAGTTTGCTAATTACAATTTAAAAATGCAATTAAGATTTTTTTTTTCACGAAACGGTAGTTGTAGTCAGTAGTAATCATTCACCGTGATCACTTTCTCTTTTGTTTCTCGCTAAGAGCAGTTAAAACATCTGATTAAGATACATTATGCTTTCAGACAATCCCTAAGACCCCCGGGGATAGTCAACAAAGTTTTGTCCGCGGAGACTCTGGCCAAGATCCAATCCGATACCCTTTTATATATTAATTTTTCATACATTACTAACTTTGACGGGAAAAAAACCACTATCATATATCATGCATGCCCCTTTCAAACACCTCGTTTAGAACTTTGCATCCCTTTACATCACTGTCTTTAATATATGAAAAAATTAACATAGACCAGAACGTCCAAAACTTTTTTTAGACTTTTTCACAGTTAAATGCATCTGTTAGCACAATTGGGCCTTTTTACAGGCCGAAATGACAGATTTCTCTGCCCTTTCATATAGCTCAAGGAGTGAAATCCCTACACTTTCGATTCATATACCCGAAGCCTGAAAAAGGGGCCCTTTTCCGGTGAAGCCAACCTGTGGGGGGCCATTATAGAAGGTACCCCCGACTCTAAGACGGTGCTTTGTAGCAGCATTGACTCCTATAATCTCTCCTCGTTATAAAGTTTACCCAACGCCATCCGTTTCAATCTTTTTCACTTTTTGGCTTTGTTGTAGTTCTTTCCATTTCCTTTTTACGGTTTCATGATCAAGCTGCTATTCAATATCCCGGTCAATTCTATGATCGTAATTGTTCAGCGCTCAATGGAACTACATCTTCAATTGGCGTGACCCAGATGAAAGTGAAATTACGGTAACTTAGTACTCTTTTAAGTCGATTCAGATAAACTGAAAATATCGTTTTCGAGAGCAAATTAAGCAAATTAATCAGTACAAAACTTCAAACTGCTTTGCGTGTTGAGTTTAATCTATTTAAATATGTTCCTGTTCACTTATATTTACTCCCATTAGTTTGGGAAACCTTGAGGCGAGCCACAAGAAAGAGGAAGGCGTTGGATAGCGCATGGCCGGGCACGGGACAATATGCCGCGTTTGGTTTCGGATTGTAACAACGTTAGAATTTCCTTGAGCCCCCAGGCCTATGTATAAGTCGCAGTTCTTTCGCATTAGGGCTTAGCTCCATTGCTAATATGTCCTGCTGAAAATCTCTTTTATAAGGCTTCCTGGACTTTTGAGTGAAGACGTCTTTTGCCTGAGTTAGACATGAAGAGTCAACCAACACAGGAAGATTTTCAGGATGACAGGGATCCTCGGGGCAATAATGACTTTATTCAGGTAAGACAAAATACTTAAGGCATTTTTGTTTCGGTGAATAACATAATATGTAATATGTCGTTCTAGCTGTAAAGATGTGCACTGAAATAAAACACACGCACCGTGTTCCTATTACGCGTTATCAAAATATCGATTCCTTATTTACTGTGGAACCTTATTTAACAGACTCTTTGCCAAAGCTCAGTTGGTTTGTTATGGCTGAAGCATTAATTCTAGCCCATGAAACTGCATGTGACCGAACAGACTCAATCAGGATACTATGGTTTAAGCATTGACCCAGATTATTTTCCCGGCTGATGCATGATGTTTTCTCTAAAAACGTTCAAGCTGTCAAAGAATCACTTAGGGCTGGAAATAACACAAATATACTTTGCTTTTTACACGTATTAACAGGGCGAGAGTAGAGGATGTTTATCAGAAACTTATATACTCACTTTTGCTGCGCACTGATATGAGCAAAGACGTCCCGGGTATACGCTAAGTGAAGAAAAGGTACCGTTACACACCCTAATAGAGGTGGTTCTAAATCATGTCATTCTGTTTGGGAACGCACTGAATACAAAACGTTGCATTTACATGCGGGTATACGTTAAACATTCAATGCAATCAGCTAAGAAGGGCAGTTTCAGTTAATAAGTTCATTTCTGAAAACGTGGTTGAACTCAAACGTACGAAAGTACCGAAAGTAATACAACATATACTCCACGTGCTCCTTTTGCATTTGATAAAAATGAAGAGGTCTAAATACAAGTAGCTAGCCTACTGCCTACTGATTACATTTTCAAGATTTTTCAATAAAAAAGTAATATTGGACAGCTTAATTATATAGCTTATATAACGTAGCTTGATTGAGCATGGGTAGTACTAATTAATTTTTTTGATTGGTTGAATTGAATTTTCACCCAACCTAAAGCACTAAGGTCGAGTTCAGACGCCGAACCTTTCATGAGCCGAGCCTAATTCGCCGAATAGGCCACTTGCACTGAGAGGTCACATAACCAATGCTTCCTTTAAACAAGGAGTTGAAATCTTGCTGATGCCAAAACTTGACAGAGCACATAAAAATTATCTTACACCCGAAATTTGAGAGGAATAGCATCTAAGGGAGATATTTTATTACACTTTGATTTTTCAGCAAAGTAGTATGATTTGTATTGGCGGCAATGTTAGAGGGCGGCATACTCTTGCCCTCCAACATGGCGGCAAAAACTACCTTTTGCTTGTATCGTGCAAAACGTTTGATAGTTACGCTTGGATGTGCTGTAAATGTTAGCACATCATCTTTTCAACATTTTCCTTTAAAATTTAAGTGCAAAATTTGTGTTCAGAAAGAAGCAATTCATAATTCTTTAAGAAAATGGTGCTGGTTTGAAAAACCAAATCACTATTATTTTGTTTGAGATATGACCCACTAATCGTTTTTCGAAGGCAAAATCATATAACTTTCATTTTTATAAAAATGATGTCACATGACCTTTTAGTCATGCTTACTGCAAATGGCCTATTAAGGCCGACCCAAACTATTTATACCGCCTGAATTGATTCAGACGCCGATCTTAATTCCAGCCGAACTAAACTCAAGAGGAGAAAATACTCATTTTGGTGAAACTGCTTGCAAAATACGTTGTTATAATTTATGCATTAGGTTCGTTGCCTGAAAAGTTCGGCTTCTGAATCAAAGCCGTTTCAAAGTCGTTCCACAGTCGAAATTCCCGGGATGTCGTTGCAAAATGTGTTCTCTGGTGATGTCCACCAGCCATGAGTGAGGTTCGTAATGCACCAATCTCTAGTAACAACGGTGTTACTTATCATCCTGCACACCAAAGATTGCTTTCAATAAGACAGTGACCATCGCGAGACGAACAGTTAGCAACGAACAGTTATCTTATGAATTTATAGTGGAGAATGTATTTGTGAACCGGTTGCAGTTTAGTTAGAGAAAATTGGGACACCCCAGCCGGTGATTCCCCGTCAGAAGCCAGACTTCATAAAGGGCAGGAAATCCTAAAAAAAGAGATGCACATTTTCTAATTAAAAGTAAAAGTGCATTGCTATTGCTTTCGTTCGTATAGAGATCTCATTTACCTTAGTCAAAGAAATTACAGGACAAATTCTGAATCTGTTTTCTTATTTGTAGGTTGCCTATTCAGATATGATATGCGAGCCCCCTACAGCACATAGTCCTCATTGTTGGTACCACTTCACTAAAGCCGGTTATTCCAATACCTTTAATTTGATGTATACCATTTTGACGCTGCTGTTTGGCTGGCCGTTATCCTTTATCTATGGTTTGTCGTATGGAGTGATAACCTTCTTCTTTGTTTGGCTTGTCACACCAGTTGCTCGTGCTTGGTTCATTTTATTGGGGCTGGCGGGAAAACTCTGGATGTCTATTATGAAGAGCTTCTGCGATCCGTGTTTCGAGACATGCGGAAGATGTTTCTCCAATCTCAATATTACCTTTCGCAGTGTTACTATTCTAGACGTGTGACTGGGACACTTCTTGTTTCTTGTTATTTCGTGAGATGCAGTTAAATTTTACCATTCATGGTTTTGTTTTGAAACTACCATTTTTCTTTTCAGCTCAATTTGTACTGCACCAGTTTCGCTTAAATTGGCTCGACTGGATTTTTCAGGTACTATGCTTTCCTCATTTGCACATAAACTACGTCGTCGTCAACAATATTAGGGAGCTTAAGCAAAGTTGTTTTTTGAGCGACGCACTTCGACCGGAAGTGAGGCTTTTTCCCTGTTTACTGTAAATCCTCTTTTAAGCCCCCCTCCCTCTCAAATAAGCCCCCGCCCCTTTTCAGGGGAAGAAAGTTAATAATCCCCCCCCCCCCCCCCCTCTTCACCCCTAATTATTCTTCGATTATGAATGATAGACTGCATTAATCAATCACGACTGTAAAAATTCGTGTGGACTGATCCGGGATGGTTTATTTACCAACCGGAGATTCGGAGTGATCCTTGGCTGCATGACCTAAAACCTCTTGTACCATCCGATCTTTTCTAAAATAAATAAGCCCCCCCCTTCTTAAATAAGCCCCCCGTCTCTATTAAGCCCCCCTACCCCCACCTCAAATGGGCTTGAAGTAAATAAGCCTCCCGGGGGGCTAAATAGAGGATTTTTTGTATATGCCTTGAAGCAACTAAATTTGTATTGTTGAGTGTCTTCACTCTTTAAGAGACGATTTACCCGAGAATTTGGGCAAAACCACTGGCCTAAAAACTTCTTTCTTAGCTCTCTAATGATCTCGAAAAACAGTCACCACTGACGCAATAATCATATTCAAACATGTGAAGTATAGATCCTAAAAGATTCATTCGAACCAGTCTAAAAAGATGGATAAAAACACATATATTTAGCAATATAAATATGGTAACTAAGCAATAAATGCTCAGTATATATTGGAATAACCTTTTTTTTCACGTGCTATTGGGAAAGAGTTTCAATACTCCACAATTATTATCATAATGATATCAATAAAGTACAAATTTCATCTTTATGTATCCATGATGTATTTTTGTAGGGGCAAGGTAATGAAGTGGTTAACGTGTTTAAACACAACAGAAAACCCAAGGAAGGCCCCCTCCCACCCGCAACATCCGACTATTTGTGTTTTCAAATAATAATTCACGTGACCAGTAGTGCGAGTCTTCTTCCGCTAGTTCCAAGAAATACGCCACGCTTGATCAAGAAGAAAGTGCAGATCGCTGAACTGTAGCAAGCATCTTTAACTGATACATTATAATAATTTCTAAGAAATTCCGAATTGAACATTGACATCTTCCTTAATACTGATAAAAGTTATCATATTTCTTAATTTCGTTAACGTATATTTTTTTCTACAATTCTCTAGCACACGAAGCTGTCTCTAGATGTCTAAACAGAAAGGAAAAAAGGAATTTAAAGTGGCAATATATGCCAATGAGTACAAACAAATATGTGCCTGGGTTTTAAAGAATGAAGTTCTTGAGACAGGCGGTGATTTGTTCGGTTTGTGGTCCAGTGATCACACCGCTGTAGTACAGCTTGTACTGGGTCCAGGGAAAGACTGCAGACGTGCGGAGCACTCGTTCTACCAAGACGTGGATTATCTTGAAAAGGTTGGTTCCCATTTGATCGAGAAGGAAGGAGTTTGTCACATTGGAGAATGGCACTCACACCACACGATCGGTCTCAATCGACCGAGTGGTGGAGACGAAGGAACAGTGTGGAGAAACATGCCTCGGTACGGCCTACGCCGCTTCCTGTTATTCATTGCCAACATAGAACAGCAAACTGTGGTCAGCATCGGATGCTTTCTGTTTGAATTCGAAGGAGAAACTAACCGGAAGTTACCTGTAATGCAAGGAACGTTTCACCTGCTGCCAAATGAAAGTCCCTTTCGTTCAAGGTGTTTAAACGTTTTAAGGAAAGGTTCTGAGGATATGAACAGTGATGAGGAAGTGTCTCTTCTTCAAGAAAAATCAGCCGAAGAAACGGAGAAAGACGTGAATCGACCGGGATTTGTGGTGCTGGCAAGTCGAAAGCGACGGGGACCAGTCATTTCAGATGATATTCCTCCGAAGGTCAACAGAGATTGTCATTAACGCAGAAAAACGAAGGACCTAAATCTGACTGAATGACGATTCAACGTGCCTTCTTGAAATGAAAGAATTGTAGTAAAAAAAAAGATCAATTCCTAAACTATTTTCATATTCCGGCACCCCGTTTGTTTCTATAAAAATATATTTTGGCCTAAATGGACAGTGATAAAGCCCTTTAATCAAAAGTAAAATCAGAAGGCAAATATGTTTCTCCAACTTTTCTCTTATTTATGCCTAAGGTGCTAGTGAGTCGAACTCATCTCAGTTAAAGAAATTTGTGGACAGATTTATATCTGTAAACTGAAGGAAATACAACAAAGCTCAACATGTTATTAACCAGCTTTTAATGTCAACATCAGCAGTGAAAAGCCGATGCTTTATTAGCTCTTGCCTTTGTATTATTTACTGTTGAGAGTTTTTTAAATTCTTAACCTCATTTCCAGACCCCTTGTAATTTTTGACTATATATAGTCTCGTCATTTTCTTCAAAGGTCACTTAATATCACTTTTGAAAATATATGTTGATTAGCATACAAAACGTCAAGTTTATAAACATGCGAAAACTCACAATGTTTATCACCGCTGTTTGTGTTTTATATTTAAATAAACAAAATTGTTTTCTGTTTTTTTTATCAAAGAATCTTTATATAATTTATTTGAAACTGCGGTCAAGGTGGGAACTGAGTATCACTAATGTGTACGCTACTGGTACAAAATCCCTGTTTCCACTATTTTAAAAAATAATATGACTGTATATTCACATAACAAAAAAAACTGTTCACACTTTTATTTCTCAATAGCTGGGCATTATGGCACGCCATCATTTGGGCAGTTTGAAGTTGTGTGACGCTTTGTATTTGATCCACGGTTGGCGATTTCCGAGAAACTATAAAAAAAATGAGAATGGTGACGCCTGAGAAAGAAAGACAGCTGTCAGATGCAATTGATTTGAATAAGTGTTACAATTAATTTCTAGGAATTTCAACATGATAAACAAACTCAACAAGCCATGACCAGTCTCTCTTTCGATAAAAACAACGCAAACTGGTTTTATCGGCATTAATGTATTAAATCGAGGAGGTCTCTGAATGTCAGTAGAGCCAGAATGTCCGAACAAAGAGACGACGAACAATTTAAAGTGGTAATATATGACAATGAGTACAAACAAATATGCGCATGGGTTTTACAGCACGGATACCTTGAGACTGGTGGCGATTTGTTCGGTCTGTGGAAAGACGATTACACTGCTGTGATTCAGCTTGTAGTGGGTCCTGGGAAAAACTGTCGAAGAGCATCTGCCTCCTTCTATCAAGACGTAGATTACCTAGAAAAGGCTGGATCACAACTGATTAAAAACGAAGGGGTTTGCCACATTGGCGAGTGGCATTCCCATCACAAAATTGGTCTCAAGCAACCTAGTGGCGGTGATAAAGGAACAGTCTGGAGAAACATGCCAAAGTACGGCCTCAATCGCTTTATCTTATTCATCGCCAACATTGAGACGCAATTCAACTCTGCAGCTAGTGTAGGTTGCTTTTTGTTTGAAAGAGGAACTGCCGATCAGAGTCAGCGTATGACACAAGGACAATTGCACCTGCTGCCAAATGAGAGTCCTCTCCGTGAAAAATTCCAAAGAGATTTGAAGGAAGGTTCTGAGACAATTAACGAGAAGAAAGAGATATCTCGCATTAGTCTGTTTACTGCAGACCAATCAGTCGAGTCGATTCAGCTTGCGACTCGGCCGATTATGTGCCGGGAGAGACCCCGCATATCTCAACTTGAAGAAGAACCGGCGACATCGAATGAAAATATAACTGGTAATAATTCAGTGAGACGCCGCAAAAGGCGCTGCCCAATCTGCATAACGCTATAGAAAACAATTATAATAGATTAAAACCTTGTTGCAAAGGCATTTTTTTTTTACAATTACTTGGCTTTGTCAGTGCAGGTCAATTACCAGGAACCGATGTTAAAATTACACACAATACTATATTTTACATATTTACTCTACTCTTACAATGTACGTTACCACTGCGACGATCATATCTTTAAAATTTGCATTTCCGCAGTTCATATCATCTTCATGTTTCATTCCTTTCACGAGCTCAAACAAATTGGCTTGCTCCCATGTATGGGTCTTCAAAGCTCAAATGGTAGAGCACTACAGCGCTAAGTCAGAGGTTCGTTGAAGTCACGAAATTTTTGCGTGTTTATTTGCAATTGCCTAAATTGCAATTACAACTGCGACAATCATATCTTCATTTAAAATTCGCAAAATTTGATGTTTGATATATATTTAATTTTGCAATATAAAGGAACAACGTAGTGACATAATGTTAACATTTTTATGTTATGTGTGTAAGTGTGCAAGTTCCGTGAAATCGTTGAAACACTTGGTAACTCTTGGTTGACTTTTCTGCCTAGTGCTCAGATCGAGTCTTTTTAAGTAAACTGAATTGCGAACAGACTATACATTCAAACTGTATGTGCTAAATAACAGGGATTGTTGGCAACCCGCCTCCTCTATTTGATAAAATCGTAATATCATAATGGACCAATAATGCCCATGTAATCAAATGAATGCTACTTATAGATCAAAATAGAGGGGTTTTCTTGCTTGCCTGAACGATCGCGATTAATTAATGTCATTGTGAACTTGTTTGTGATACCAAACTTGTAAGTCATTCCCTTACCATCACCCCAGGCCACAATTGAATTATAGTTTTTTAAAAAACTACTTTTATGCCACAAACTTATAAACTCTGCTTTTTGACAACTGCCTTCTTTTTAGAAGACATTGGCAGTGGAAATCACTTACTGCTATGGTTGAGAGATTTGCCGTCAGTGCAATACTCCTCGAAATTAGTGTCACTGACATAAAGTGCCACAAAGAGAAATAAGAATCATAAACTGCCGCATCTGAGCTCACCTTTTCTTTATACAGTTCCGCAGATGATATAACTTTTTAAACCTTTGAAAGGTTTGGTTGCGCGAGTTCCTCCTATTTTAATAAATTTGCTACCCGTTAACTGTATTATAATTTTCTAACCAGTTGTTTTTAACCTGAAGGCAAATGATGAACTGTTTTTGCCTAAATACCATCGACGATAGACATAGAAGAAAGCGCACAATCAATTTCAGTTTTCCAGTTTTAGTTAAGTTTTATTTATTAGAAGTAATTTTCTGATCATTTTCTACATTTGTGAGCGCAAATGGTTGGAAGCTTATGAAATTCACCTGCAAACTGGAGAAGGTCTCAAAAAATATTTGCTACATATTTAGTGATTAACGATTTGACCACAGTTAAAGTGGAGTGGAGTCGATTTTTAGGCATATGATGTGGATAATAGGACTCTTTTTGACACGTCACACTGACATAATATTAATTAATACCCCATCGCCGTGTTAGAATCGATATCAATGTAAAAGCAAGTCTCAAAATGCGAAAATCAATAAATTGAAAGTCATAGACTGGATTTAATTGCTATTCCACAAAACATTTCGTAGTTGCAGTGTAGAAGCCTGATAGTGACTGACTAAAGAGTAACTGCTGCTTATTATTATTATGCACCATGCATGCATAAGAAAAAAGTTCAACGCAAAGTTGTTTGCTTTCTTCAGCCCAATTTTACTGACGAACTAAAACACGAAGAAGCTGGTGATAAGGGGTTCTCCTTGACCGTATTTGATGACTGTCATGCTCTACACGTCCGGGTTCTCCACAATAATAATTAATTTAAATAATAATAAATCTGATGAAGCCGGGCCCGAAAAGAAAGTGGCGCTCAAGGTTTTTAAGGTCAAAATGCGAATAAAACTCAATAATTTGAAAGACCTTGTTCATAAACTGGATTTTATTGTTATTCTACAAAACTTTTCGCAGTTGTAGAAGCCTGATGGAGACTGACTGAAGAATAACTGCTGAAGTCCCCGAGGCTTTTCTGAAGTTCCGTCAATAACTAAAAATAATCTGTATTCAGTCCGTGTTGAATTATTCAGCTTTACCTTCAATATATGTAGGCACGAAGATATATATTGCTGGTTTGCACGTGACGTCACGGCGGCCATGTTGGTGTTCCAAAACAATAGAACGGCGGCCATGTTGGTGTACCAAGAAAATCCTGTGGGAGTTGATCTCTTTTCTCATGTAAATGCATTCTTTTGTTCCAATAAATTAGCATAGATGCTGGCCACGTGAGTGAAAACCAGCACTAGATAATAGGGTAATTTAATGCAGCTTTAGAAGTAAATGGAATGAAGCTGTCAATTCGATATTTACGTTTGAGTACCCAATTCCGCGAAAAAACGGATGTTTATGAGTGTTAACAGACGGGAGTGGAGTAGGTGGGAGAGCCAACGACAGAAAGCCAAGAAATGGGTAAATGTTCTTGCCATCTCCACTTCATAAAATTCAAATAAAGGAATTACACTACGATTGGGTTCCCTGTTAGTTACCTTATATTCCTTTCCCTCCTTTATGAAAAACATGTGCAAGTTTACAGGAGAAATTATGCGCCAATTCTGCACGCCACCCACCCTACTCCCCATTCCTTAGTTTTTCCTTTCACTAGGTTCCAGTCTCACTTGGGTCCATTTTGGGTTTCGCTGAAAAACGTATGATACAGAGTCCTTGGCAGTATTTCTTGGGTCTTCCATCAATTAATCAACCTTTTGCTTTGATTGTACGCATGGCATCAAAACAAAACTTGGTTTTTAGCAATATACATAAGACACTTATCCGTGTCCCTACATATCAAGAATTTGCAAGCAACCGCGATAAATATCCGGAATTTGAGGAAACGATGAACTGGGAGACAGGAGAGTTGGAGGTTACCCCTAAAAAAGAAGCAGCAGAGAATCCTGATAAACAAGTAATGTCTGGAATGGCTCAGCAAGGCTTTTTCCTACCATCTTCACCGAAATGTACGGTACTTTTTAAACAATGTGTTCAATTGCATTTGTGGTGTGACAATCATCTGTTGGAGAAACTGAGAACTGGCTATGGCGTAATTCACTTTTAACTATGCAGACTACATAAAAATCTCTGCGATAGAACAAGCTATTACCTAATATACAGGTCGTGGTAGTTATATACATTTGCCCTAAATATTTTATAATGTGGATGAAAGTGGCACAGTGGACGTTACATTGGCCAGTATAACTGTTTAGATAGGCAATGCATCGAAACTTTTATTAGTCCAACACTTTCTCCTCTTTAACAGGACAGGCAATTCACCAGCACAAGGGGCAATTTTTCCAAGAAAATGAGGAAGCTTGATCGTACAGAAAAAAAAAAATAGCAAAATTTGTAAATGCAGTGTTAATGCTACTGAACACAGAATCCATAACTATTGTAAGAAGTCTTATTATGTAATTTTTTTTTTGAATCTCCTGTTTTATGAAATTTTTTGGCTTATTAACCGAGAGGCTTCGTTCAAACGAAGACCGTCAGATCCCAAACGGAGTTAATGGCTTCCTATTACTCTCCTTAGCTTGTGATATTTTTAACCAGCCGAAGGAAACTTCATGAAAGTAGTATATGAATGAACAAGCAGTCGATTTACTTTTATAAGGTGGAGACTAAAACCACTAAACCTTTTAAGAGATTGTGTGACATAATATTGACCTGGCCTGGTTCCAGGAAACTAAGTCGAACTCGCAATAAAAGGTTAATTGACCAATCAGATTGCTGATCAAACTTCCAAGAGTAAATTTCTTCCTGTTTACTTCCAGCTGCATCTCAAAACCTTATTTAGATCAATTTCCCTCATTTTTATTACGCACAATGCAGAATAGTAAATAAGAACAAGCAGAAAAGTCAGCAACTTATTCCGTACCTGGTGCATAACTTATAGCTATTTTTCACACTTCACTTTACCTTGGGTCGCAGTGGCGCAATCGGCTAATCCCGCAACGTATATCTGTTCTGATAGGTCACACAAGTGAGTCGGTTCAAATCCCGGGCGAGCTGGAAAAAAATTCTTTCTTCCTCAAATAACAAAGAAATCGAACTGATCTCGAGATATTTCGAACTAATTCGGCTCTCACTTCGTCAAAGAACAGAGACGAAACCTACAGACTTTGCATGCCCAATTTCGTCGAAAAAAAGTGTAACTTTCCTGAGCGTCGCGAATCCTTTACTTCGCGCTCCGCACAAATAATTAAGCAACTCATTTGTTTCCCTAAGAAAGTATTTTGGTCTAAATAAAACTAAAACATCCCTTCAATCAAAAGTTTTTTTAACTTTACCTTATTTATGCCCAGAATGCAAGTAAATGATTAAAGAAATTGTGGACAGGTTAATCTGTAAACTGGAAAGAAACATACAACAAAGCTCCTTCTAACAAGTTATTAAACTGAATTACAAAAAATTGTTAGATAGTTTACTTGTTTTAAAACTGCGGCTACGGTGGAAAAGGTATCAGTAGTATGTACGATCCCCGCTTTCACTATTTTACAAATGTGGATATGTTTCACATGATAAATATCTGTTAATAGTAAACACCTTTCTTTCCAAATAGGCATTATAGCAGGCTGTAATTGGGTAGTTTGAAGCTGTGTGACGGTGCGGATTCGACCCACGGCCAGCGCTTTTTGAGAAACTATGATAAATGGTTACGCCTGAGAAGGAAAAGACAGCTGTCAGTTGTAATTGATTTGAATAATCAAGAATTTCTAGGAATTTCAACATCATAAACAAACTCAACAAACCATGGCCAGTCTATATCTTTCGATAAAAACAACGCGAACTGGTTTTATCGGCATTAATGTATTAAATCGAGGCAGCCTTAGCTTTGAATGTCATAAGAGCCAGCAAAGAAAATGTCCGAACAACTGAGATGAAGAGAAATTTAAAGTGGTAACATATACCAATGAATACAGACAGATCTGCGCAGGGGTTTTACAGTACCGATACCTTGAGACTGGTGACAATTTGTTCGGTCCGTGGAAAGACGACCACACTGCTGTGATTCAGCTTGTACTGGGTCCTGGGGAAAACTGTCAAAGAGCATCTGCCTCCTTCTATCAAGACGCAGATTACCAAGAAAAGGCTGGATCACAACTGATTAAAAACGAAAGGGGTTTGTCACATTGTCGGGTGGGATTCCCATCACAAAATTGGTCTCATAGCGACCGAGTTGCGGCGATAAAGGAATAGTTTGGAGAAACATGCCTAAGTACGACCTCAATCGCTTTGTGCCTAAAAACGATCGATGCCCAGACACAGACTGAAGTAAATGTACAATCAATTTTAGTTTTATTTTAAGGAATTTTCTGTTCATTTTCTACATTTCGGACATTTGTGAGGGTAAGCGCCGCGCAAGGGCCAACGGACTTCCTTTAGTTACTTTAATTTAAGATCTGGCTGACTGATTCATAAAAAAAATGATTCTTTGACTTCCTTCCACAAATCTAGCATGGCTTCAAATAGGAACAGGGAAAAATAGTGTTTAATCCACGAAGTGGAAAACTGCTCCATGAAATATTTCCAACAGTCGAATAAAGAGTTCTTTAGTTCGAATAAAGAGAAGCAAGAAGCAGCTCAGAAATCTAAGCGTCTGGAAGTCGAAGCAAGAACCCCTAACAAACAAAAGAAATTCTTGGTATTCGGAAAGTTTGAGATGGTTACGAAATCTGATGATGTCTTTAACTGTGTTACAATGGACATAGATGTCAATGAATCACACTTGGCATCATTCGAAACTAACATAAAACAAAAAGAACAAATGGGCTTATAATAATCATCAGGAAGAAGCAACTGGAACTTTAGGGCATGAAATGATATCGTGATAATGCTACATTCGTTTTAGGTTATAGAATTATCTCAGTGTAAGGAAACAATGATTCCTTCTTCTCGCCCATGTAAGGGATTCCAGATTCCGGAATCCTGACAATTTTTTCTTGTGGAATCCGGAATTCGGGAGAATTTTGCTTGTGTAATCCGGAATACAGCACAAGGATTCCGGAATCCCTCTAACGACTGGAATCCAGAATCCAGGTTCCACTGACAAAGAATCCGGGTTCCAGTACCTAGAATCCAGAATCCACGAAGTGAAAACCAAACTCCAAGACTTTCTTGGATTTCTGGACAATTGGGATGATTCTACATGAAGGGTTGCAAATCTTTGTAAAAATGATCTAAACGCTCACGCGTAAGTTTCGTCTTTTAATGTTTAAATTAAACCTTTTCTTCCACTAACGGATAAACATTTGCTTCACTTATTACTTGTAATTTTAATGTCAGAGATTGTATCTGACTGAATAAATTAATGTGATGAAATCTATAATCAATCGCTTGCTTTTTTGCTCCCGAGACCTTGCCTTACGACAATTCTTATGAAAGACCACACAATAGTCCTCACAAACATGTTGTTAACGCTCTCTTTCTTTTTTTCTCAGAAAATCTCATAAGATATGATATAAGGTTTTTTTTGTAGCAAAATTGTCAATGCTACTTACCAAGGAAGTCTGAAATATACACTTCGTCTTAAGAGCGACTGTCTGTAAATATCGAGAACTTGCCGTCAAATGGTAATTTCGAAATTCTTCATATTCAGTCAGAAAAAACCCTTTGGTGAAACGTTTTCGAAAATCACAATCAAAGTTCCTAAAGAGTTTCCTTTTTCGAGAAAACCGGCAAAAAGTGAAATGCTGCCCCACGCCATATAGTCGCCGGTCTAAAACCTTTGAATTTTACCATTTTCAAAGCCCTCGGGAAGAAAGACGGTTCAAGGAAACAAGTTCATCCTTGGCAGGTAAGTAAGGCATCCCAGTTACAATAGTCTGTGGTAAAAATATTGCAAGATAATGAATTTTTTACTCGGTTAAAAAACGCCCGAAGATTCCTATCTTCAGCACTTTCATAAACAATGAAATTTTGCAAAACTTTGAAGGAAAAAGTCACGGCTTGGTACATAGAATTTTAGAAGAATTATTACACCTCAGAAAAGCCCTACTATTGTAGTACAACATATAAAAAATCCAGCTTGGGCAATTAAAAAGCAACCTGCCGAGAGAGGTAAACGCGCAGCTCATTTTCGATGTTTTTTGCACAAAATTTTCAAACAGTCACGCAACCGAGGGTAACACTTATATTTAATGTGACCAGATATACATATTTTTTCAATGAAGATGAATATAATGTAATATAATGTTCTATAATGTAGCATCTAATGAATAGTTAAGTCTTCTATCGTTTTTTTTTTTTTTAATTTTAACGTATAAATGGAATAAGTGAAAACTGCCGGGCTGAAGTTCAAGTGCAGCGTCAATACCTACATATTTGCATACTGGCTTAACGAAAGCAGAAACTTGAAAATTCATGCACAGTATCTCAAATCAGGAATCTTTGATAAAGTGCATCTGAAAGTTTGTTTCATTCGATAAAAACCTGTTACTGAGGGGCTGGAAGTTGTTAGAGTTCAAATGGGGAAAAACTGCGTTTGGCGAACCAAACAACAAAGGTCTACAAATGATATCGACACCAACCAAGGTACAAGGTACTCCTTTTTTAATTTATTTTTTATCAGTGACCCAGGGGGAAGGTCGCCCTTAATGCACCCTTCCCACCTGGTCGATAAAATGTTTTAAATCTATTAAAAATTGTTAAATTCTTGACACAAAATGTTCGTACAAAAAGTAATATAATTAAAACAAACAACTGAAGAGCACTCGCCTCTTCATAAAATTCGCCATTTAACCGGCCAAGAAAGTAGTCAAAATTTCCTCTTGTGAACTTTACAGGCAAATTTATCATCAGTGAACTCAGAGGAACAATTTGAAGTACGTCATTACCTGAGTAAAACCTTGCAACTCTTTACAAAGAGTACAGGATCGGCCTCTGAATGGTTCTTTTCTACCATCTATCTCTCACTTGTCGGTCTATTCCCCACCGTAGGGCACACAAAAAAGCCCGTAATTCCCACCCCGGGACTTTTCATCGAGCGCAAAAATGCTGTTTCGTTTAAACATTTATGTAAAAAATATAGAAAACTTGACTTACATTGCATCAACAAAAAAACGGAATACCCACACTTTAAAAATGAAAACAAACAACCGGCGTTATTGTTTCACGCGGCCAGAAATACTTCGTATACACACACATACACACACAAGAAAACAATGAACAGTTTGTTTTATTTGCCCACCTTCACTATACCCCCAGCCCTCGGGCCCAAAGCTCTGGACTTTTCCCGCAGGCTGCCTCGGGGACGGATGGTAGCAGATAAAAAAGAACAAGGTTCTTAGGGTTTTGGTCATTTGGGTAAACCATTTGATAGCCAATTGTGCGTGTGGGACAATTATTTTGTAATTAGCACTGCATAGAGAGCAAAGTATTCAATACGATATCGTCTCATCGAAGGTCAAAAAAAGACAAGAAAAAGACTGATGCCAGAGGGTACTAACTCAGGTGTCCGTTAAAGGTATCAAAGTTAGCTGGATAAATTGTTAACGAGAGAAATGTAAATCAGCCCGTATTTTGAAATAGTTCAAGAACCCACGCTGAAATGAAACATCTGGAGCGAGGGTGAAAAGGAGATTTGCCACGCCCTATGAACGTGTGAGGCCCACGCGCGTGCGAAAATCATACAACGGCATAAAAAAGGACCGGCTGTTTTACAGTCTCGGAAATTCTGGTAAACGCTCATCGAATATTCCAACTTTAATTAAAGCGAGTAAATTCGAAAACATCAGGTTTGCGTTTTAATTTGAGGGAAAAGATTTAGAAAATAATATATGCACTTTGCATGTTTACTCATTTTTGACCAAATAAATATTGTGTTTTCCCGTTTTCCAATATACCGGTCCAGCCTGGACAAAAAAATATTTAACACAGCACGTTAATTCAAACTTCTACGTTTTTAATGTGGACAGGGCTTAAGATAAACGTCCACGCGAGAGGGCGGAGAGCATTGCGTGACTCCAGCAAGAGCGGCTGCGAAGGAGACTAAAACCAAGAAAGAATGAGCTAAAACCAAGAGAAGATAATGACTCCGATCAAGTCTCTAGCCATGATAAGGCGGTCGTTGGAGAAAGTATTCATGTGTAAATCACATTTCATGATCATGATTCATTCCGAATAGTGTCTCCTGTTGTTCATAAAACAAAATCATGCACAAGAAAAGAAGGAGAAAAAATTGGTACACAAGGGAGCATGGGAAAACGTTATATCTCACCCATTTCTGGGATTTGTTTAACGGAAATGTTAGAAAGGAAGATCTCATATTTTCAATCCTATTCGAATGAAAAGTGTTGAATAGACATAATTTCGTCCTCCCAGCTTTAAATAATATTTCTCACATTGCCGAATCTTCGTAAGTCTGCAATGAAAAGATTTCCAGGTTAAGCCCTGGATCAACTCAATTTGTTTTGGCAATGTGTCTAAGCAATGCCTATTCTTGAAAGTGTCCAGGAGCGCAAACTGACTTCTATTTTAATAAATCGCAAAAATTGCCAGCTTTTTTGTACGGTATCAGCCCTGTCTTTTATATATTTTTTTGTAGACCAGTGTTCGTATGACAAAAAGTTTAGCCCTGTCTTCTTAGCGCTTTGTATCCCTAGTTTTTGCTGTAGTGGTATTTGTCAATGTGCAGTTTAGTTTCGCCGTCTTACCAGCCATTTTTGTTTCATGTATTTATTAGTTTTTTCCTCCTCTGTTTTTCTTGGCAACCTCCATTGCGAAACGTCGGGTAAATTTTGACCGTTTATTTTTACCGTCATTTAGCCATTTTTCGATTGTACATTTTAAGCATTGCTGGGTAATTTTCCCCTATTTCTCCCGCTTTCCACCCTTTTAGAACTCCCATCACACGCCCTTTCCTCTCCCATCTCCCAAACCCCTCCCAGTGGTCCCACCCCTTATTAGAGAGATTAATGCACCTATCAGTGTTAAGCCCCAGGGTGGGGAGGGGGGAGGGCGGGCTACCCACGAGAAATTGACTGAGCGTGCCTTCCCCTGGGTAGGGATTTTGACATTTAAGCGTTGCCCCAGGGTCGGGAATTTGACATGGCCGCCATCTTGGAAGACCGAGAGAAACTGGAAATGAGTGACCTGCCATCTTGGTAATACCCAGAAGTCACCAGAGGTAAATGACCTCCGCTTTTCTTGAAAGTAACAAGACAACATGAGGATCCTGATACTGCCCGAGAACAAGTCCTGTGGATAAAGTGTGACACATGTGACATGTGGTACCATCAAGTTTGTGTTAGCGCATCTTGGCTACCTTTATTATGCCCTGCAGAGGATGACATTTTCGGGCACTGCCTCTCTTGTGTTGCGGTGAACACTATGTGAGGTTGTAAAAGACATATCCTTTCCAACCTGTCAATTATTAAGTGCTGACTCTGTTAGAAAAAGTTACCCAAGAGACGGGAAATTGACATTTAGTAGGTGCCTGGGGGTGGGGAATTTGACTCTGGCTTCCATTAAAATGTCAAATTCCCCTGGGTCTGCCCCACCCCCCCACCCTGGGGCTTAACATTGATAGGTGCATAAGATTCACGTTTACGCCAAACGGCAGGTGTGAATTTTTACCACGTGACCAAGTTTTCCCCTTATTTTCCGTTTACTCTTTATTGTTTCTAGATAAAAATAAGTTGTTTTATGTCAGTTTTAACAATAGGAATCTTTCCGGACTGTTTTTATCTGCTTATTTTTTATTCTGAGAAATTCTCAACTTGAGTCTGACGTTTCCCGTTTGCGGTAAACGTGAATCTTAATCTCTCTATTCTCCCGGGCTTCCGCCCCCTTCCACCTCCACTAAATTATTCGTTCATTTTCGCTCCGCTTGTACCGCAAATCCTTTGTTATTCCATTCTTGCTTAGAAGTTTTATTTTTTAGATTTCAATAGAGAACAGAGAAAGCCAGTTGTTCCATTGTTAATGTTAAGTAACAGAGGCTTGCCTAATTATAACTTGTGGGAAGTTACAGATTTTGAATGAATCTGGAACCAGTTTCAAATTAAAAACCCACGGAGATTAACTCCATATATTAAAATATAATACAACAACTGTTGCTAGAGGTACTAAGGTCGGTGACTCTGATTGAACTAAACTTATGAAGCGTGGGCTGTGATAAAAGGCTATGAATATAAGTAATATACTTGAATGTACAGTTGTCGCGAAAAACAAAACTTCTGCAAATAAGAGCGGCTGAAAAAAATGAAAGAAATTGCTCAGCCTCTACTCTCCCTCCGCCTCTCCAAATAAAATGCCCCTTTCCTAATAAAGTAGCTATAGCCTGAGATCACACATTTCAAGATTGATACGCATTTGACACGGCAAATGATCTTTCAATCAGCTCGTTTAGGAAACTCATATTATTTACCTTTTCAATTCTGCATCAATGTTTGTCTGAATCTTAGTCCGTTTTCTTTCCAGCAATTTCTATCTATAAAATACACCCCACAACTCAAAAAATTTATATCAATTAAATTGAATTTCAATATATATATATTTTGAAACAAGACTCCTTACTTTCCTCAGCATTGTTGACATTTATGATAACTGTGAGAGAAGGTAACGCTTTATAGGGCGTTAATCGCTGGTTTCGAAGGATTCAAAGGATCTTAAGGTTCCACATCAATAAGTATCAACCACACCGAGAGGTTTATTTTTCAGAACAGAACAAAACGGCAACGCTTAAGTCACATGATTAAAAACGTCAACTTCCACGTGACCGGATGTCACGCTGTAACGCTATACAAGTCCGTAACACTCCCCCCTGTTGACCAGTTGTTATTTGACTACCTAATTCTATCTGGTCAACAAACCCTTACATACTATTGAGACACCTAAACTCAACGATAATTCGTAGCAAAGTTCAAAGTTCATTAGGTCAGATCCTCCAGCCAGGTCTTCCTTCTTCGGTCGGCTTCAACGGCAGCTGCTCGTCTGGGGCAGCTCCGTGTAGACACTGGTCTCACTTCAGTGCTAACTGGATCAGGATTCTGGCTTGAGCTTGCTTCGGTTATTTGTTGGACAGGAACTTCGCACTGGATCTCTAAAGGGTAAAGCCGCTGCACTGGGCGCCTGAGTTTCGTACATTTTCCTCCCTTGGTTTGGACTTGGACCAAAGCTCCCCTGGTGCAACCGTCAGATCCAATGATGAGATCTAAAATCTTGCCAACACGCCATTTTCCTCTGGGCTGATCTTCTTCATGCACAACAACTACATCTCCAACAGATACAGTTCTGATAGTGTCATTCCGATTAAGGTAACGATGGGCATTTCGCAGCTCGATCAGGTACTCGTTTCTCCATCTTTTCCAAAAATGGTTCAGAACGTTGCTCAGGTGCTGCATTCTTCTGCTTAGATCCTGTGGCTGAACATCAATGTCATAATCTGGAGTGTCGCTCGTGTTGCTGTCTGGAAGGCTCATTAGGCGTTGCCCACATATGAGATGCGACGGGGTTAGAGGTTCTTCAGTATCCTCACCGGACACGTAGGACAGAGGTCTACAGTTCAGTATCATTTCCACTTCCACGACTACTGTAAGTAATTCTTCATAAGTAAGCGTTGCACCGCCGATAGTCTTCTTCAGACATCTCTTAACAGATCTGACAAGTCTTTCGAATATGCCACCCCACCAAGGGGCCCTTTCAAGGTTGAACGTCCACTTCATCCGTGCATTGGCAAAGTACTGTTTAACTCCCGGGTCGTTCATCAGTTTCGTGATTTCTCGCGCTGCTGACTTGAAGGTTTTCCCATTATCAGACACCATCAACAGTGGAGTGCCGCGACGGGCGGAGAATCTTCTGAGACTCCTCATGAATGCGGAGGCTGTGAGGCTGGGTACGAGATCCAAATGAGTAGCTCTGGTAACACAGCAAGTGTAGAGGCAGATCCATACTTTCTGCTGAGGACCAGAATGATTTTTGACATAGAGAGGTCCCGCAAAATCAACTCCAGTATAGGTAAATGGTGAGCATTCCTTTACTCTAAATTCTGGGAGGGGCGGAAGCGGTGGAGCTTGATATGGCCTTCCTTCAAGTTTCCGGCAGATCACACACTTGTACAGTAGCTTTCTCACGAACTGTCTGCCTTGTACGATCCAAAATCTTCCTCTTAGTTCTGTCAGAGTGGACTTCACACCACCATGCATAACTCGTTTATGGCTGTCTTCGACAATTAAGGATGTGATGTGGTGGTCCTTCACCAACAAAATGGGGTGCTTGACTGAAGTTGGTAACTCCGCCTTGGCTAAGAGTCTAGTACATCTCATAATGCCCTGATGATCGGTGAAGATGCCAAACTGCTTCTTCCAAATATCGAACTTGGGATTCTTGCTTAAGGACTTCTGTATTTCCTTAATCCAAAGGGTTTCTGCAACCACAATATCTTGATCCGCCGACTCGTCTTGTGAAAGGGTGTCCCTTTTCAGCAATAACTTCATGATTCTTACAAACTTTAGAACAAAGACAGTAACTCTTATAAGTCTCTGCAGGTTGCTATAGTCTTCTGCTCTCATGATCTGTGCTATACCGCAGGGTTCAACTGCTGTAAGCATTACGGATGAGGTTTCCTTTTGGCACTTTGCTCTCTCCTCAGCTCTGATTTCTGCAAAATATTCTTCAGGTATATGTGTGCTGTCGAACACGCTCTCACTGTTTTCCTTAAAGTTAGTTAACCACTTGGGGCCCTCCATCCACAAGGTACACTTTGACAGTTCTACAGGATTCAATCCTCTCGAGGGAATATCGGCTGGGTTATCCTTTCCGTTACAGTGTCGCCAACTACTCGCTGTTACAAGGCTCCTGATCTCATTGACACGATTTTGGACAAATTGCTTCCACTCCTTTTCTTCGCCTTTGATCCAAAATAGTGTTACTTTGGAATCAGTCCAGCAAGTTATATCTGTAATTGCCAATTCCAGTTGCAAGGCCTCCTTAACATGTTCAATCAGCCTAGCTAATACTAGAGCGGCAAGAAGCTCTAATCTTGGAATGGATAATTCTTTCGCAGGGGCAACTCTGGACTTGGATGCGACAAACTTGACATAGCTTTCTGTGGTGGTAGTCACGTGCAGGTAGATCACTGCTGCATAGGCCTTATTGGATGCATCACCAAATCCATGAAGGCTACAACTGACAACTCTCTCTTGAACTCCTTGGAGGTAGCATCTTGATAACGAAAGTGCTGTTACACCTTCTAACCCATCCAACAGCTTGCCCCACATCTTCAACAATTCATCATTCAAGGGATCATCCCAACCAATTTTGATTCGGCAAAGTTCTTGGAAGAACACTTAAACTCTATAACAACTGGTGAAAGAAATCCAAAAGGGTCATAAAACTTCGCGGCAACACTAACAACGTTTCTCTTTGTGGGTTCAAGGTCTCTTGCAAAGTTTGCTATCTCGGTCAAATCAAATATCAATAAATCTTTCATGGGGTTCCAGCGTACTCCAAGGACCTTTAAGTCTGAGCTGTTTTTCTCTTCTATTGTGCCAAGCATGCTCTTGACGTAAGTCTTGTCCTCAGGAACAACATTCCTTTCTGGATAGGCTCGAGGGGACTGTACACTCTTGGGCTCAGCAGCCGTACTGGATATACCAGCATCAGATCTAGAGTTTCTGGATTCATTACATTGAATTCTGTTTGTTAGTTCAGGGGAATTTGACACAAACTTCCTTAGGTTAAATCCTCCTTCAGCAAGCCTGAGTTTGGACTTCAGATAAAGTTCATAGCCTGTATTAGTCTCAGGGGCTCCAGAACTTAGGTCATCCACATAAATCGAGCGAAGAAATTTCTCTACGAATTCAGGGTCTGCTTCTTTGTACCTTTCAATGTGATGCTTGATCGTAGCGTTTAACAGGAAAGGACTAGATGAGACTCCGAATACAACACGTGTGAACCTTAGAACCACAATCTCTGAAGAAGGTTTGTTAACGTCATCCACCCATAGGAATCTTAACACATCTCTATCTTCCTCTGCCATGCCCACCATCAGAAACGCCTTTTCGATATCGCCGGTCAAAGCCACTTGGTTAACACGAAATCTCAAAAGTACATCAAATATGTTCTCAGCAAGTGGTGGTCCTGCATACAGACAATCGTTCAAGGCTACACCATCAGATTTTGCAGAAGCATCATAAACGATTCTAAGCTTGGTTGTCAACTTGTCCCTTCTTATGACTGCATGATGCGGTATGTAGTGGACCCTGCCAACTTCTCCTTCACTAGGCTTTTCTACAACTTCAACTATGCCTCTATGTAGCTGTTCCTTTATGACAGAGTCATATTCTCTAAGGACTTCAGGCTCGTGGCGAAGACGTTCAAGAAGGTTCTCTAGACGTTTCCTGCTCAACTGGTAGTTGTCTGGAAGGAGCGGATGCGGTGTTTTCCAGGGAAGATGGACTTCATACCTCTCATTTGTAAAGGATATCTGCTCTTGGAATTCTTCATACAGCGTCCTTGGTTTAATGCCAAGTGATTCTAGTTCCCAGAATGACTTTAGAGTTCCATCAAGGGTCTCATTTGTGACATCAACAGGTTTTGCTGCACTCTTCAGTACATGTGTTGTGACAAGGTTACTTTGCTGCCTATTAACTTGTGTTCCTTCTGGGATTGGACCTGACAAAACCCATCCAAACTTTGTTTCAATTGCAGTGGGGCCATGCTCTCCTTGTACCACCCTGCCAGATACTAGACTCCAATACTGATCGGACCCAACAAGAATATCAATGTCAACATTGTCTTCACCTGTATGATAGTCAGCAAGTTTAAGTCCTTTTAAATGAGGGTAGGTGAGGCTAGCTTGCACAACAGATTGACTTTGAAGAGGATCGCATATAGTGGGGACGACAAAGGCTGACAGTTCTACATCTTTTCCTTGCTCAGTAGCGACACAGAGTCGGACAACATCCACACACTGACTGTTCTCATTTATCGAACCGAAGGTTTTGATGGATATCCTTTCAGTGTTTTCAGTAGGTAACTTTAGACGCTCTCTTAGCCTTGTGCTCACGTAGGTTCGTTGGCTTCCACTATCTAGGATAAAACGAGCCTTCACTGTGACTCCTGAATTGCCAGGCTTATATGTCAATGCTTTGGCTGTTTGAAGCAGGACTGGAGTAGCGGCGCTGACATACAGAGCTGTGAGGTTCTGTTTTAAGGTCTTTGGTTGTTTCTGGTTCTGTTCCTGTCCAGGCGCAGCTCTAAAAGAATTTGCGCCAGGTCTGGGGTTACCTTCATTATTGTTCCCGCGCTGATTCTGAGGCTGTTCTTGACTCGGTGTTCTTGAAAGATTGGTACTATTGTGGGCACTACCTTCATTACTGCCATCAGATGGGCAAATGCTGATATGGTGTCGTCCCTTACACTTGTAACATTGATTCTTTGAAGGGCAATTTCTGCTGAGATGATCTTTCCTGAGGCAAACAAAACATCTTCCTTGCTTAATGAGAAGATCCTTTCGAGCAGCAGAGTTGGTCACTATTTTGCAAGAGTTAGAGGGATGGCTCTGTTTACAATATGTACAAGTGGGTCCTGAATGTCCTGCAAACAAGGCAGACGTAGTTGAACGCGTCTGAGCCTTTGAGAATCCTTGAATTCCACCTGATAACTGACACTCATCATGAGGGACTGCACGCTCTCTGGCTTTTAACTCATCCTCCAATACATGCATAATATTATCTAGCTGCCAATCTTGATCCTTTATTTCTCTACTAATAATCAACCGTAGCTCTTGAGGCAGTTTGTTCATAATAATTGATGAGAGTAAACTTCCATAGGAGTTTGAAGGAATTCCTAGTGACTTAAGGCTTCTGACATGAGACTCTAAAGTGTCATATAGTTCCCTTAGCTTTCTTGTGTCTTGATTAGTCACAGGGCTAACATTGAGAAGAATATCCATGTGGCGACTGATAATTTGTTGCTTGTTTCCAAATCTCTTCTTAAGGATCGCAACTGCTTCTTCATAATTTGATGCAGTGAGAGACAGGCCAGAAATGGCATCAAGAGCTGGTTTCATAAGGAGTGAGTTCAAATAATTGAACTTGTCAATAGGAGCCAAAGTAGGATTCTTATGAATAGAGGACTCGAAGGCATCCCAAAAGGTGGGCCATGTACTAACTTCTCCATCAAACTTTCTCAAGTCCAGTTTAGGTAATTTAACTCGAGGGACTGTTTCTTGAGTAGGTAAGCTTAAACTTGGTGTTGGATTAGGAGATTCAACAAGATTACTCGAGGGTTCAACATTTCCAGCAGATACAGGAAGGTTTACCGTAGATTCAACAGAGTCATTTGACGGTAACAGGTTACTAGTAACAACTTTAGAAGGGCTTACCGGTGTCTTGTCCTTTGGTGCGTCCACGGTCTTCGCGGGGGTCTTCAAAGTTTCAAGAAAATTATCAATTCTAGCGATGGTGAGCTGAATTAATTCATTTACGAGATCTGCTTCCCGAATTTCGTCTTCGATTTCCTCTTCTTCCACGATTGACAAGATTTCTTCGTCCACAGCTTTTAGGGTTTCTAATTTGACGTGCAGGGATTGCCTTTGCTGGTGAAGCTTTGACACGAGTAGAGCAAGCGCTTGTTTGTTCTCGTCCAAGTTAACGTCGCTGTACGAGGCATCCAGCTGTTCACTGACGGCGTAAGCAATACGTTTGACGGTTGTTCTGTGCCCTTCACGCGCAGCTTTTTTCCTTGAAATGGTTTTCACTTTGGGTGGCATCACATGCACTTTTAAAATAGTCAACTCGTCGACGAATGAAAAATCCACACCACGTGCTTGTAAACAAGAATTGTCCGGTTCGAGGATAAACACGACAAGAACTATCACCAACAGAATAATCCGGTTCGGAGTGACCATGTGAGAGAAGGTAACGCTTTATAGGGCGTTAATCGCTGGTTTCGAAGGATTCAAAGGATCTTAAGGTTCCACATCAATAAGTATCAACCACACCGAGAGGTTTATTTTTCAGAACAGAACAAAACGGCAACGCTTAAGTCACATGATTAAAAACGTCAACTTCCACGTGACCGGATGTCACGCTGTAACGCTATACAAGTCCGTAACAATAACGGCCGTTTGACCTTTCAGAGCTGGTTCATTGCGATCGCCCTCATCTAACTTTCTAACTGGTCAATTCATACCAGAGCAATAAAAGACTCGATCAATCTTTCGATTTTACATGTGAAAACTATTTTTTCCTGATCACCGCGAAAAAATGTGAGTCAAGACAAGTTTTTGGAGTTTGTGTTACCCTCGGTTGCGTGACGGTTTTAATGTGCGTTTTATGCAAAAACATCGAACATGAACTGCGCGTTTACCTCTCTCGGCAGGTTGCTTTTTAATTGCCCAAGCTGGATTTTTTATATGTTGTACTACAACAGTAGGACTTTTCTGAGGTGTAATAATTCTTCCAGAATTTTATGTACCAAGCCGTGACTTTTTCCTTCAAAGTTTTGCAAAATTTCATGGTTTATGAAAGTGCTGAAGATAGGAATCTTCGGGCGTTTTTTAACCGAGTAAAAAACTCATTATCTTGCAATATTTTTACCAAAGATTATTGTAACTGGGATGCCTTACTTACCTGCCAAGGATGAACTTGCTTCCTTGAACCGTCTTTCTTCCCGAGGGCTTTGAAAATGGTATAATTCAAAGGTTTTAGACCGGCGACTATATGGCGTGGGGCAGCATTTCACTTTTTGCCGGTTTTCTCGAAAAAGAAAACTCTTTAGGAACTTTGATTGTGATTTTCGAAAACGTTTCACTAAAGGGATTTTTGTGACTAAATATGAAGAATTTCGAAATTTCCATTTGACGGCAAGTTCTCGATATTTACAGACAACCGCTCTTAAAACTCCATTTTCAATGACTTTGCATTTGTCAGTGTGTAAAGCAAAACAAATCGGTTTCTATTTCCTAATTTAGAAGTGACGGCTCAATTGTCTTTATACCGTCAATTCCAAGAAATCAGTTAGATGTTATTAAGTGTGTAGCTCGCAGCTGATTGGCTCCCTTGGCATGCTTTTTATGAGAGTGGTAACGCTGGCTAGACTTAAGTTAAACTAAGAGAACGAACATAAGATAAGTACATCTGTACATCTATTGAGGACTTAACTGTGAAAATGAGTTGGAGTTCACAACAACAGAAAAGACTTGGCATGGAGAAAGGTATTTTGGAGAAGAAACTGAAGAATGTGTCCTGGTTTAAGGCTACATCAAGAGGCAATACAAGGGTTGAATGGCGAGTCAACACAAACAACGGAAAAGGCTATACTTTGCGAGTTTATATCCCAGAAGGTTTTCCAGATCAGTGCCCCATAATGGTTGTAAGCTCTCCCTCATCGCCTTTGAAGAGAAAGAATGGTTCACTCCTTAACAGTTCAAGCGGGGCCCAACACACACTGAGCCCCTACGATGGATTGACACAAATTTGCCACTTTAATTCAAGTCGATGGATGAGCCAAAACACTCTCTACCAGATATTGATGAAAGGCCGCATATGGTTGGAAGCTTATGAAATTCACCTACAAACTGGAGAAGATCTCGAAAAATATTTGCCACACATGCAGTGACTATAATTTGAACACGCTCAGAGAAGCGATTTTAGTGTGTTTAAGGAGTTAAGTCCAAACATATGGTATAATAAAAGCTAGAGTAAATGGCGACACTTACTTAGTTTTCAAAGCAAAAGGCAGTCCCAGAAATGTAGCTGGGCTCAATTCTTGTTCTACAATTAATGTCTTAGTTGCAAAAGCTATAATCAATAAAAGAAACTGCCTAAATTGTTCTAAAATGGAAACTGAAAAGTGGTTGCTCTCTAGAATAGAATTCAATGAAAATTATCTCGTAGTTCTTAATAATAGTTCAAGCCGAAATGTAAAGACACTATTCATGCTTCAGCGGATTTTATCATTTTACTGTTGTCCTTATTGCTCTAGCCTATTGTGGCTTAAGAAATGTTTCGTTCAAATCAAGAAAGACTGCCGCAACCAAAAATGAAATAGGAAGTTCATTGCCTCTTGCTTTCCTTTACAAAAGTATTAGTACATTAATGACTATGGCTGTCGATTTGCATCGTCTTTGAAAAAATTAAAAGCATGTATTGATAAGTATTATAAATTAAGATAAAAACAAGACTTTAGATTGTGTGACAGAGGTAATACTCAGGGGGTTCCAAGAAACTAAAAATGGCTGATTTATTCCCCTTGTGTCATAGTACCAATCAGATTGCTGATGGATTTTCCAAGAATAAATTTCTTCCTGTTTATTTCCAGCAGCATCTAAAAATCTTTTCAGAGAAGTTTCCCTAATCATAAGTAAGCACAATGCATGAGATAGAAGATCAACGCAAAGTTGTTTGCTTTCTTCAGCCCAATTTTACTGACGTATTAAAAAGCGGAGAAACTGGTGAAAAACAGTTTACCGTGACAGTCTTTGATGACTGCGATACCATCCACGTCCGAGTTCTCCGCAAGAGTAAATCTTCTAAAACCGGGTTCGACAAGAGAGTGGCATTCAAGGTCTTTAAAGATCTACCCCCATCTTTGGAAATCCTTGACATTTGCAGTACTTTGATTTCCAGCCTTCCGGCGCTTGATGAGCCGCAGGTTGCAATCCTGGTTTCCGAAGACGATCACGTTAGAGCTTGCGTACGACCGAAGTCTTCTGAATCCTTAGAGCAAGCGGCTGTCTTGCGCCAACCGCGAAAGGCCCAGCTCTATTCTCGAAGTCACGGCATATTGGAGTCGAGTCTCTTGGAGAACCGTAAGGTTGCAGTTGTAGGACTCGGAAGTGGTGGCTCCCCTATCGTCATAGAACTAGCCAAGGCTGGAGTGGGCAAGTTTGTGTTGGTCGACTTCGATCGCTTTGAGCTTCACAACATCGTCCGCCATGTCTGTGGCTTAAGCGATCTAGGGCGCTTGAAGACCAATGTCATGCGAGACCGTGTTCTGGATAAGAACCCATTTGCTGAGGTGGAGATCTACAATACCAACATCAACAATGCAGAAGAGGCTAGAAAAATATTCAAAGGATGCGACCTTATTATTGCTGCCACTGACAACATCAGAAGCCGGCTTAATATAAACACCTTGTCAGTTGAGCTGGGTATTCCATCCCTTTATGGAAAATGTGCTGTGAGAGCCGCCGGAGGTGAGGTGCTACGAGTAAGGCCCAAAGTTGGCCCATGCTTCTCATGCATCTATGCTGACGCTTCGATGGAAGCAGCTGCAGAGGAGATGTCATCCTTCCGCCAAGCGCGCGAGGCTAATCCACCATACGTCGGCGACGAAGAAGTGAAAGCCACGATTCAGGTTGGGCTGTCTTCAGATATCATTCCCATTTCTAACATGCTGGTGAAGCTAGCCCTGGTGGAGCTGTGCCGCGGAAAAGACAGCGCATTGGCGACTTTGGAGACCGACCTAGAAGCACCATTCTACATGTGGGCAAATCGCAGAGAACAGCAGTTTGCAGGGTACCCAGCAGATGGCTTCCAGAGGTTTGACAAGCCTGCAATTCTAAGGTGGTATCCAATGATGATCGAAAGAAAATGTGACTGCAAAACGTGCCAAGATATGGAAGTCAGTGAAGAAAATGTTGATTTTTTCGCTGGTAAATAATTGTTTAATTGACTGCATTTTCAAAGGGACAGGCTGCAATAATTGTCAGAATTATCACATGAGTAGGGAACAACTTGGGTTTAGTTTTTTGTGTCTAGCAGATGACGTAGCGATCGTGAATAAAATATTGTTAAGATGAAGTTTTAAATGTTTCTTTTGACTCTGTTTCTGTGACCCTTACACGACAATGTCGTCAGTCACTTCACTCAAAATCACTTTCCGGGAAATATATAGTAGGTCAAATGAAAACATCTGGGAAATAGAAACATAGATGTTAGATACTAATCAAAATTCGTCTAAACCATAATTCTTGGTAATTTCTGTCCAGTCCAATAAAATGAGAATAAAGGTAGAAATCTCTCTTACTTATCAGACTGACTAATCTGGTGGCCAATTCTATTTAAACAGCAAGAATTTAAACAAGGCTCAACTGTTGTTTTGCACGGATACAAGTTTTATTTTATTTTTTCATCTTGTTAACTTATTCTATTTGAAACAGGCATTATTCAAGCCATAAAGGGAAGCTTTCGTGAGCAGTTCATTCGGCGCTTTAGTCCTAGTCTTTCTCTCATTCGGGTAAACATTTCAGTTAAAAAAGTTTTTAACATTTAAAACAAATAATAATAATAGAACAATAACAATAATTGAATACATTCTCGGACAAGATTATTTTCTGTGGCCACTCTTCCTATATAGGAGCTTAGCACATCCTTGCAACAGCTAACAACCTCAGTAGTCCTCTGTAATAGAACTGTACTGTATGTTCGCCCGTTCACAATGTCCGAAAACAGTTGAGGATTATTTCCATGAATTGGCTACTCAATGAATAAACTGAATCGTGTCCACGTAGTAGCCTTTCGATTACTACCAAAGTTTAGTCAATCTTAAATGAGAAATACAACAAACAAGAGCATATGTAAAACAGTCTTTCCAAGAAGTCATGAGGAAAATGCTCCTTCGGGATCAATTGATCCTGATTTTCATTAACGCATGAGGCGCGATCCACCTTGCGCAACGTCTTGCTCATCCAAACTGAAAAAGCCCCCGGATCCAGCTTTGTTCATGTCAAGCATGACAGTCCTGTCAGCCGAGTTTTGTGCTTCATGTTGTGGTTTCACCATCAATTTTCCTGTAGCAGGGTCAAATACTAACGACTCAGAGCTTCCTCCTCTGTTCTCAAGATGTTGTTGAATACGCTGCGGGTTGGACGACATCTTTCGCCTTTCACTTGATAGTAGTTTTTTTCTATGCGGTAGACAAACTGGAGAGAACTCGGGACGTGCAACTAGCTATTCGCCAAGTTTATGATTGATGTTTGCCTCTGTTTTCGTGTGCTTTCGTTTTCAGGTTTTCGTTCTCGTAAAAGGTATGACGTCATTCTTATATTTGCGTTTTCTTGGAACTTATGGAAAAAAGGCGGAAGTTGTGAGACGTATATGGAAAGGGACTTTTCCCCGATAAAAACAACTAGAAAAATAATCTAATTTTAACCTTGTTTTTGCAAAATAGTTTACAAAAAGAAAGCACTTCAACAGAACGTACTTGTCCTCGACGGTTTAAAAGGAAAGAGCTGAAACAGAATGGACTCAACAGAGAAAAGCAAAGCAAAGAGCCTAAGAGAATTTGACTTTCACTTTGTGACACAAAAGGACACAGAAACGAAAGCAGAAGATGGGAGTACTACGACTGTAAAATCCGAGGTGGTGGCAAGCAGACTTAAGGTCATTGCTAAAGGTGGACAGGACAGTACAAGGAAAGAAAGACTAGTTTTCGATCTGCAAAGCGGGAAATTAACTGTTGAGAGTGGGCCAGAGTCTCTCATTGAAGCGAAATCGCCAGACAGGCAAGTCATAGAGGGAATGGCTACTAGTGGATGGTTTTGATGGAGAAGCTTGTAACAAAGGCATTTCCCGATCCTTAAAACAAACTTGTGTTTTTCGTAGAACCTCGAGCTCTGGCAATACTTATATTACACTCGTTTATATTACATTTAATTTCAAGGTTACATATTCAGTCGGCGTCACTCTGTAGCAAAGCTGAATTGTCTGATCATAAATCAATGATATTTACAGTTATCATATCGCAAACAGTAAGATTTCTCGGTAAGTCACCTAATATCCAGATTCTGCGGGCTAGCATAGAATCTAAACTCTTTTCCACCACTGGGTTTTTGAAATGTAGAATAAGAGATAAAGAGGCACCAATGATGATAGTTCAACAATATTCAGAGCCCTTTCACAGATTATTTCTGAGGAAAAAATATAAATGAAAATATGAAAAAAAAATTAACAAAGCGCCGCATTTACTTCATCAGTTGCTTAAAGTTGGCCTTATTTTAACTGAAGAACACGACTGTTTAAGTACAATATTTGAGACACAGAAACTTGAATTGATAATTACTTTCGAAATTTGAGTGACAAATTATGATTTGGCGGGCAAAAGTCGAAAAAGCTAACTCAAACATTTTCTAAGAAACCTAATAATTCCTGAATTTAATATGTAAAAACGAATCACTGACATATCGAAACACATTTCCTAGAAAATGAGGAAGACTTAATTGTAACAGCTCTCAACCATGAAGTTGTCATTAAGCGAAACAGAAAATCTAAAATATGTTGATTGAACTGGTATAAATTTACGTTTTGTGCTTACGTTAGCTGTAGTTCAAAAGCTAAAGATAATCAATGAAATAAAGGTGCCTAGGAAGGACCTAAACTTAGAAACATTACCAGCCTAAAATCAGGAACTCAAACGAGCTTGAGTCCCTGCCCAGTAGCGATTCTTACCGTAATTTGTATCTAGATCTACATATTTTGACATAACAACTGTGTAGAAAATCGTCTTTTTGCACAATCAAATGACGGTACCAAGATAGAACATTATCAAATGGATATTATTTGTCGATCAGTTTGCGCGTTTTAATATTTGGTGCGCACGGTGCCAGTAAATCTTTTCGGTCCACTTTGGACAAAACTTTTTTATGCTAGCAGTACACAGGCAACTCCAACTTCCTTAATCTTTTCCTTAGCCTTACGAAGGTAGAAGACCTTTTCCAAGAACTTTGTAATATCCAGCACGGAGAAATATTCAATAATTGGGACCGGGTCACGTCATCAGTCTTATCAGTAGTCAAAGAAAAATGGCTACCTCCTTTATCTGCAGCTAACTGAGAAGAGCGAGTGGCTTCTCGTAGTAGAAGCTCGTAGTGTTAAGTAAAAACTAAAGACATCTTTCGTTTTTCAAAAGGATCTAATCTCGTCAACGAACTCGTATGCAAATGTCGCGTCACACAACTGCAGTAACGTAACAAGACTAACTTATTTCACAAGATTATATTTATAACTTAAAACCCGTGTGATGTAGTCTCATCTCAGATATGATGGTCATAGTATATCGTGAGTTGATATTAAGAGAAAACAAGCCACAAGAACCCTTCAACAAGCACAAAATTCTGTCAAGAACCACACAACCTTTATAATTATATCTTTAAACAAGTAGAATCACTAATAAAAACAGGTTTCATTTTGTCCCGAAATTCTACGAAATGGATTTGGAGGAAATGTTAACAGTGCAACATCAGAGACAGGTTTCTAAGAAAGCGACTTCTTAAATTCAAAGTGTAAAAAAAGCTCAGCTGCGTCGCCTGATGAAAAACATTTCCTAGAAAAGAAGGAACACTTATTCTAAACTGCTGTGAAACATTCAGCTGGCATATTATACAGCTCACATTCACACACATCACACACGCACAAATTTCAATACTGGGTTGAAATTCCTCTTCTCAGGGCTAAATTCTAAAGTACATATTTACAAGTTTTCAAAGTGAAATATGTCGCTTTCGGTCAGCAAAATTTAAAACAATAAGCATGAAAGAGGCTAATGAATTAAACGTGGAAGCTGATATTTTTTTCCATGAAATCACGCTCTTCACTGCGCATGATTCCTGGCTTAGTGGCTTGACGGAAGACGCCATTTGTACACAGTTCCACATATTTCGACAGCGAGTGTGCAGACGAGTGCCCTTTTTATTCAGTTTGGCGATGGCAAAACCTAGCATGAGTAACCCGACCGTTTATATGTTTAAAGAGGATAAGGAAATCATAAAACAACTTGTCGCAGAGCATAACGGTAGCGAGACAAGCGGTGATCTGTTTGGCCTTTGGACAGAAGACAACAAAGCCGTCATACACTTAGCTACAGGGCAGTCCGGGAGGGGAACATCGTCTAAAAGCAAAGACACCCTAGAGAGTAGTAGAAAACCTTTATGTGAAAACTATGGTTTGCCACGCATTGGGAAATGGCACTACCAAAGTGACACAAAGCCAAAGCGCAAAGAAATTGCAGAATTCCTTCTCAACGACAAACCTCTTTGGAAGAAAGATAAAGTTCAATATAATTTGATCATCGTGGCAAATCATGAAAACTCGGATCTGTCGCCCTATATTGTTTCAAAAACGTCAATCTCATCCCAAGGTAGTATTGAACTTCTCCATGGTGAAAACCCCTTCAGGAAACTTCAAGAAATAAGAAAAATAATCGGGGACTCGTCGGTGCAAAATGATGGTAGGAACGAAAGTCAAGGAGACGTCACGATGAACCCAGCCGACAACGAAAGCGACAACGAAACAAGAGTGACTACATATACTAATTCTTTACAGGCTATTCCGAGTGAGACTGATTCCTTTGGTGTAGAAGAAAGGACATACGAGTCCCGTCCTCTACCAGAACTTACAAATTTTACAGCCAATGACTTAAAGGTATACATGTTTGAAAAAGACATAGAAATGGTACAGAAGCTTGTTCTCCGGTATCCAGATCTAGAAACGGGTGGAGACCTGTTTGGCTTGTGGACCACCGAGGGTGATGCTGTTCTGCACATTGTTCTAGGCCCGGGTAGAAACTGTAGCCGGACAGACGTATCCTTCAACCAAGATATTCCTTATTTACAAAGGAACGGTGAAGTGCTGACTGAAAATTACATGTTAGGCCACATTGGAGAGTGGCACTCCCACCATCAACTACGCCTTTTCAAGCCCAGCCAGGGTGACTCATCTACAGTGATAAGGCATTTTCCTAGGGGAGCAGTTTATGGCTTTCTCCTGATCATCGCCAATATCGTGGCACCCCATAAAGTAAAGTTATCGCCATATCTGTATACTGAGAATTCGACTTTTGCTTATAGCAGGAAAGGAGAGGTTGTTCCTTTGAAAGCTCAGAACGTCTTCAAGGAGCTGCTTGATATTCAGGATACCATAAAAGTGGGGAAAGAAACAAAAATAGACGTTCGTATACAACGTGAGCAGGTGGCGCGTTCCCGACACTACGAAAAGTCTGTGGGAGTGGGTTGCACTCGGCAAGGCAAGCCACCCAAGAGCACCCGTTCAAATGCCCACAGGCACAACCTCATTGAACCTATGGAGGTTGATCACGACCATAACCCTCAAAAAAGTACGTCTAAACAATGGAAACGTTACTAGACACTGCCCGCAGGCCATTGATCAATAGTCTGTAGTACGATAGCTACTGTATTTAGCCACTCTCATTGCTGCTCGAAACCAATGTGCATATTTCCTATAAAATGGCGTTTTCTATAAGTTTAAGTCGGTTGTTTTCTGAGGCCCATTCCATTATTCCGAACACTGACTCAGTAGCATGAATAGCTGATAACATGAGAAACCGGATCTTCTTGTTAAAGTTTTTTGATTCCAGACGGGCCGGCGCCAATGTAACGTAATAAAAAAAGGATTGCCTCTGGTTTGACACGTATGTGCCCAAGACTTAAAACACTTCTGATCTGTTGTACAAATTCAGGCTCGTTGTTATATAAATATATTTTCAAGGTAAGTTCATTGGAACTTGCCAGAAAAAAAAGACATTTGGCGAATAAAAGGTGCGAAAAGCTAACTTAAAGGGTAAAATCGTTCGAATTATACCTTCTCTAAGATATAGTATTAATGAGGTGATCATAAGTTGTTTGTGCATCGGGCAATGGCATAACTTATCAAAAGGGAAAAAATCGACGGAAATACAGAAGAGCTGGACAAAACGCTTGGTCCATCGTAAGCTAGTTGGTGTCGTTGTTACGCTACACTTCCATTCAGTATATTCATATGAACACTTATATACATTCAACGATTAGTGTGATTTTTTTGAACTTGGTGAAATAGATAGTGGATTGATACGAACTATTACTCTCTAATTTCAATGTTTTCTTTTGTGTGCTTGTAATTATTTTGCATTAAAATCACTCTATACAAAAACTTATCTAACAATTACTTAAAGAGCAAACATCCGCCATTGCAAGGTAATGATTTTAATTCCACAATTGATGCTAAAAAGAAACAAAACTGACTGAGAGACTGTTCTAGAGAAACTCTCTCTTTCCCTCCTGAGAAGAGGTAACAGCAAACTCTTTCTCAAGACGAGAGATCGAAAAGCGAGATGAAAAATAAAACTAAAAAAAGTTATATTCTTTGTGCCCAAGACACTGAAAACCCCTTATAGGAAATTACGTGTGAGCAAGCTCACACCCCCAACCATGGTACCGGTCGGGTAATTTTCACCCTGGCCCCCGCCCCTCATCCCACCTACCTACTCCGAAAGATTTTTGCAACCCAGAAGTACTTTGGCATTCATATTCCCGGGGATCCATAGCGGTCGTCGGGTCGTCCGTAATATCATTCGGTCAATTATAATAACACAAACGGGTTAGAAAACCCTCGGAGTTTGAACTTTTTCATGACAGAATTATACAGCACATAATCAGATACAAATTTCTGAGAAAAACAAAACAACTGTTGTTTCCTGCAGTATTTAATAAATTGAGAAACCCAGACCAATCTGGTGAAATAATCCATTATGTTCATAACCTTAATTTATTAAATATTCCTTAAAGGAAAACAAAACTTGTAGCGGATGACATAGAGTTTACAAAGCCATGGCTAACTTCCGCTCTTTCTGGGAAATGAGTTATTTTGCCACGCATATGAGAAAATGGGTCTGGAGTTTGTTTGAAGACTCGCTTGTAAATACCAAACGGCCAGAAAGGTGGTTCAGAAGAGGAGGCAAAGAGATTAACCCTCCAATAGGGAATATTAAGACAGGCTTCAGATAAAAGAAAACCTCGTTATTTCTGAGAAATAACTGACTTTACCACGCATGAGCACGTTTCCCGTAGTTAACACAGCGGCGTTTGTTGAGGACTCGCTTGTAAACACCAAACAGCTATGGAAGTGCTGCAGCGAGCTTTCATCTTCGAACAGGCGGAATTGAAAGTATTTCAATTGAAGGCAGAGAAAGAAGACCACGGAGGTCTGTTTGGTTTGTGGACTACAGAGGGAGAACCTGTCATTCACATTATTGGTGGTCCAAACAGTTGTTCAAGGATCGACGAGCGTGACTCAAATATCCCGGACATCATGAACAAAGGTTTTCCCCTTGTGCACATTGGGAATTGGCGCTCTGGCGATACTTCCACGCCACTTAATCAGAAGAAGCTACCACAAATCAGACAAAGCGACGATTTAAGATGCACACATGAGACCAACTCCTCGGGCAAATTTCTAGACGTCATCATTTGGGGCACAAGGCTAAAAGTATTAATAAAAGGCAGAGAAATGGAACTCGAGACTCTTCCTGCCTTCAAAAGCCCATTTAGTCGCCTGAAGAGCACAAGAAGGATTAGCATCGAAAGTGACAAAGAAGGTGTTAAGCAAGTTACAGACGCCATGAAGGAAGTGTCAATCACTGGCGTTAACTTAACTGCATGGCGAGAGATTTTGAGCCCTCCGATAGATGAACTTAAGCAGGCTGTAAACATCGGCGAGACCAACAGGAGAAGAGAAGACCCGCTCTACCCTCGCAGGCAGGAATATCAGAAAGAATGTGCAGTTAACAGGCAGGATTTCAAGGTCTTCATGTTTGAAGAAGACTACCAAATGATAGAAAGCCTCGTTCTCAAGTACCCAGATCTAGAAACTGGTGGTGACCTGTTCGGTTTGTGGACCACCAACGGTGACGCGGTGCTACACGTTATACTTGGACCAGGCCAAAACTGCAAACGAACCGGAGCATCCTTTTATCAAGATATCGGCTATTTGCAAAGAAATGGCGAGCTCCTTACTGAAGACTACATGCTCTGTCACATAGGAGAATGGCACTCGCATCATCAGTTACATCTTTTTCAGCCAAGCGGGGGTGATTCAACCACTGTTATTCGAAACTATCCACGTGGAGTATGCGGCTTCCTTTTGATAATCGCTAACATCGTATCATCTCACAGAGTGGAACTGTCTCCGTACCTTTATACGCAGACATCCAGTCATAGTTATGATCTGAAGGGGGCGCTTACAGTTCTGCGTGTTCCAAATCTTTTTAAAGGCATGAGAAATATTAAACATAGCACGGATCAAGGGAGAGAAGTAGAGAGACATTTACTTCATGAGTCGCACGATTTTTCAGGATATCGGCCGAAGTCCTATGAAACTGGAAAATATTCTTCCCAAAGAAGAGCAAGAAATCCTTTCCGAGCTCATGAATCTCCAGAAAGCACATCCTTACAATATTTGCCTCTACAAAATGTCCACAAACCTCCGATCCGTAGCGTTTCTGGGCAGCATACAATTCGGCTTAATTTACACAGAAAAGATCTAGCTCATCCATATAAAGTTTCAACACCAGTCACTTCATCAAAGCACAGTCGCCGCATTGGGAAAAAGAAAAGGAATACACTAGGGTCACAAAAGAAGCAACCGATAAGGGCTGCATGGAAATTCTGATACAGATACAGAACACACATTGATGGGATTTCTAAAACATTCAAAAACTCCGTCCTGATGTTATGAATTTAGACATAAAAAGTCGCCAGAGAGCTTTGCACGACCAGTTACCGACTGTTGACTATTTTCAAATCCTTCATAATACACCCTGTTTGCCCCCCAAATTTTGCATAAGTTATTAATGGGATGATCTTTGGAAAATGCAGTATTCCCAAGAGGATGTTACTAAAACGGAGAAAGGGGAGCGGGGAACGGGGAACGGGGAATGGAAGTAAAATAACCAGTAGTCAGCGGTAACCTCCATAAAATCCAATATGGCCGATGATAGATGAAAGAGAACCGTCGAAACAAACTTAAATAACGTCGCTATTTTACTTGAACTAATTATGCTCATGAGGTGCTTGAAAGAATACGGAGGTAATGACATTTTTCACCTTTTTGCGTTGCGTTTTACTAAACAATTATCCTTAGGAAACAAAATATGCTCTAACAGCAGTTGAAAGAAGCCAATCGGGACAAAAACTCTCAAAGCACATGTACAGCCTTATTTGGAACTCAGACGAATCTATATTGAGTCTAGCCCACAAAGCAATGAACTACTTTTCCATGATAGATAATAAACATCGAAGTAGCCAGGTAGCTTGCGTGTAAACTTCTCCTATTTCCTTTGATAGAGATGTCTGCTTTGAAAAATGTTATTGACCATATCGCATGTCATCACATAATTACTAAGACTACTTTAACAATCTGGTTCTGCTTTTAATATTATTAGATCTACTACACTGCAAGCATTCACGATATTGAAGTGTTTCACTGATCCATGAAAATAAAATAATATCATTTTATTATTCTGTGATGAAACAATTTGTTTCAGGTCAGTTCGCCCAGTATAGACCAGTATAATGACCCTAATGGAACCGAATTCACTCATTTTCCTCACCCTAATTAGTAAACTTCAAAGTCGTACAGTGGCCATTTGTCTTTCTGCAAAATACCCCTGACGACCCTTTCCTGAATCAAAACCATTGGATTGCATTAAATGCAAGATTCTCACTCACTGCAGATCCTCAATTAACCACCCCCCTCCCCCACTCCCCACTAAGAATGAGATCCCAAACTCTTCCCTTTCTTTTGAAGAAAAATGAAAATTATCTTAAAATAATCAAAGTACCTCTTCATGGGCACAAAACGTTTGGTGCAACTCATACCATACAATATCACTGTATAAAGAACTGTTCTCAGTGCAGGAGGGGGTACTATAATGGCCTAAACAGAGCGGCTCCCCCCGAAAAGGTTACCTTTTTCAGGCTTCAGGTGCATGAAAGGGAAGGGTCTTTTTTTATAGTTGAAGTATTTGAAAGGGACATCTGTCATTTCAGTCAGCTGAAGGATCAAAATAGATCAGTCACAGGCGCACTTTATGGATGTGAGAGACAAGAAAACCTGTTTTAGCAATTTATTCATATTGTAAAGATGGTGTATTTACAGCACTCAAAAAGGGATGTAGTGTTCAAAATTAGGTATGTGAAAGGGGTACCATTTGTCACTGCAGGGTATACAAAAGGGGTACCTTTACTGTCTAAAAAGGTACATACAAAGGGTAAGGGGTTGGTCCGTGGGGCAGAGCCTCTTCGTATAAAACTTCAGTGAGAACCCCCCCCCCCCCTCCCCTCTGGGTTACTGTTACTGTAGTCTGATTCTTCTCTTTAATTTCTTTGATACTGTGCTTCATTAAATGAATTTTTATTCATTTAAAAGCTTCCATGGCATCCCCTTTTTTTAAAATCCCGATATGTTCATGAAACATTGAGTAAGTGTAATGTGGCCACTATACACATAACAGTTGCGCATGTTTACTGAAAAACATACTCGCACTCCTCCCATCACTTGTGTGAGACCTTGAACTCTTTATTTCCAAAACTACAGACAGCTTGCTTGAAGGCTTATCAACCACCTTCTAATAAGCTGCCAACCTCTGCATCATTGATGATGTGATGCTTGATGGTAGGTGCAAGTTGCAATATTACTGAATTAAGCTAATAAAGAAGCTTGACAATATTAACTGGTTTAAGTCACTGACACATTCAGTTTTACACTGAGCTTGAAATATTTTTCTCCACAGTAAAAATAACGTTCATTAAAGAGAAGTGGAGCTCCCCTCTGCAAAAACATTAAAGGACTCCCCCTAGGAAAAAAAGAGGCATTCAGAGGGCTAAACAGAGGAAGTATTCTTCCCATGCATATTTTAACAGCTAGCCTTTAAAAAGTACCTTCCAACCAAAGTACTTCCCCATGTACACTTGCAACACTTAATATTGCAGCTCAGTTGAGGTTCACTTTTATCCTAAGTTTGAATTTTAATCTCTTTGTTTTGAACTCATTATTACAAAATTCATATTACCGTACCCCCAAACAAAGGGAAGCAAAATTTCAACAATGGTTATAATAAAATAAAACCACAGCATAGCCATTTGCTCTGAAACAACTGTCATCTTTAAGAGCAAGGTAAAGTTGATATTCCTGGCACATTGCATGTTAATATGTTTAAAGTTGCCTTTTATTGAGGTATTAAATAACCTGATCCATCTTATCTTTTCACATAATACAATTTGCACTTACTTCTCATCATAGGTTTGTAAATATAATATTATTAGACGTACAGTTTTATCTCCTCGCCAACACGTTTTAATTTGGGCCTGAAAAAAACGATTCAGCTAGGAAGGACCTCCACTAGTACTGCCACACTATTACTGTTGAGGAAATACACCTGACTGCTTCGATCTACGTTATCTTTCAGCATGTATTTAAGCCAAAACCCTACGAAACGCGTCAAGCAAAAGTAGTTCATTGCTTTGTGAGTTAGACACCGTATAGATTTGCTTGAGTTCCAAATATGGCTGTGCTTTGAGAGTTTTTGTCCCGACTGTAGCTTCTTTCAACTGCTGTTGGAGGATATTGTTGTTCAGTAAAACGCAAAAAGGTGAAAAATGTCATGAAATTATTACCTCCGTATTATTTCAAGCACCTCATGAGCATAATTAGTTCATTAGTAAAATAGCGACCTTGAGTGTTGTTTCGACGCTCCTCCATCATCGATCTTACCGGGTTCTTCTTGATCGGCCATTTTTTTGGATTTTTATGAAGGATACCGCTGACTACTGGTTATTTTACTTCCGTTCCCCGTTCCCCGCTCCCGCTCCCCGCTCCCCGTTCCCCGTTTTAGTAACATCCATGTTCGAAAGACAGTTACACAGCTTGATTGTGCTTTTAAAACATTCTTATCACTGGAAAACTTAGAGGTTCAGAGTTTTCTGTGATCTAATGTCAATTAGCCTGCGTACAGACGATAACTAAACTCTGATTAGTTAGCCAGAGTTTAATTTCGTCTGCACGCAGGCTAATGTCAATGGACAGAGATTATCATGAAACTAAATAAGCTATGCCAATTTCATTTCATTTCCTTTTTACTTTTGTTTTCGAGGGTACGGTTGTGGGGGGAGGCGGTTGGCTGGTTTAGTTTGGGCAATTACCCAAATTTCCCCATTCTCGCCTCAAAAGAAAAATGATCAGCATGTTTGTTGCTTATGGTACTTGCGCCAGGGTATTAGGCATAAGCCAGAACTAATAGGTGTCTGGTAAAACATTTCTACGATCGATACCACATCTATATGATATAGGGTCTGACTTTAGTTCACCAGATACCAGGCCTTGTTCCTTTAATATCCGTTATAGGATGGGCTAAGTGCACGGTGTTGGCGATCACAGCCGTAACAAAATGGATCAAATTTTGTCATTGGGTATCGTGCATGCGCGATAATCGTGCATAAGAGACCGATAAACATGCATCGAGCCTGAATTCTATTGATGGTGCATATAGATCGTGCCTTCATGGAGCCTTTATCGAGCCTTAATCGTGCTTTCATCGAGCCTTTTTCAAACAATCATCGATATATCTGAAAAAAAACTGTGGCGGGCGAAAAGCGAAAGAATGAATAAAAATAAACTGGGATATTTGAGCTTGTAAGATCAGTTTTGTATCAACAAAGCATTTTTAATTTCACGAGTTGAATTTACGAATGCGTTTTTTTCTAAAGGGGTTATCGTGCCTCTCTCTCTCTCTCTTCGCGTCTAAATGATTAGCGTGCTTAAATGGTGAATCAAGGAGAAAGGCACTATGCACCGAATGACAAAGAATGATAATCGAACCTCTATGCACGGTTATTTATCGTTCATTGGCAATTTGGTGCAATAAAAAGTATGCTCTAACTCTAGAAGGGTGTTTTTAATTCAATAACCATGAAAATGCATCGATAAATTTTAAGCCCAGGAGAAACTTTGATAAATGTGCATCTCGAAAAGCATCTCGAAAAGTTATTCTGGTCAATACAGCTTTATCTCAGAGGTAAGTGAGATCGAAACTTTATAACTTTTAGTAAACAGTAGGGCAAAATAGCGTCTTTCAACTACAATACATTTCGTTAACAACAAAATGACTCCTTTAAACCAAAGCTTTATGCAGAAAATATGTATTCTCTGTAATGTACATTTTTTATACAGCAACGCCGTCCAGAAAATCAAGTTTTATTCAAGAGTTTAGAAGAACTATAACAGTAAATGTAGCGTTAGACAATTTTTACAAAAAGGTGGTCACCAACATCGTGCGCATGGCCGATGGCTAGCGTTCCCACGTATTTAAAAAAATGAGCCAAAGCAAAACAAACTTGGTTCATTCTTCTCTACTGCCAATAGATACTAGCTCCAGGGTAGTGCCCCACTGTACATACTTTATAATCATAGTCCTCTTATTGATACAATTTAATGATACTTTCAATCCATTCACTATATAATAATTGCTTTCCTTTTTCATTGAAGAGTGTAGAGCTACAACGACAAGCGTCAATATTAAATGTTTTTTTTTTCATAAATCCTTTTTCTGTTCGATGTATATATCAATAGAGGCTACAGCTGTTAAAGGTTTCTAACAGCTAAAATATATCAAGTCTCACGGTTTTAAATACCTGAGTGGTTTAAAAGTACAAAGAACAAGAACATTTTTGCAATTCGAGAAAAGCTAGCACCAAAACGTTTCTTGTTTTAACATTGTTATTTTAGAATATGCACTTAAGCTTTTGAAAGGGTCACGGGAACGGAACTCACAAGACTGAAAGTGTCACACAACATTTCCCAGAAAAAACGGAAGGTGCTTTGGGCCCATCTATCAGAATGTTTATATTATTCTTGTGTTAAATTTGATAAAGGAAGAGCAATTCCAGGAAAAAAATTTTTTCTGTGCATGCATGATCAGTAACTAATTAACAAGAACTCGTTGCAGTTAAGTTTAGATACTAACAGTTGCATCTTTCTTACAATGATGGCCTTTTTTCGCAACACCTTTGGCCCTGGAGATCCCCTTAAAAAGGTCCATTTATTTGAACACGACGCTAAGAAAATGGCCGACTTAGTCTTGCTTCATCCAGCCAAAGAGACAGGCGGAAATCTCTTTGGTTTGTGGACTGACAATGATGAGCCTGTATTACACATCGTGCTTGGTCCGGCCATTGGCTGCACTCGCACCGAGGTGTCCTTCTATCAGAGCATTCCTTATCTGGAGCGTGTTGGAGGACTTGTCACACGAGATTATCAGCTGTGCCACATCGGAGAATGGCACTCTCACCATCGCCTACGACTGTCTGAGCCAAGTTCGGGTGATTCGTCGACCATTATTCGAAACTTCCCCGGAGGAACTTGTGGTTTTCTTCTCATCATTGCTAACATTCTGCCGTCATCTGGTGAGGTAACGCTGTCACCATATCTTTACAGAGAGGGGCAAAGAAACTACGAAAGACGTAAAATCAACCTCCTTCATGGACAGAGCCCATTTGCCAGGTTAGATCCTATCTTTAGCCACATGCTACAGGACGAAGACGATTCTTCAACTGTCCAAGAATATTTGCAAAGAGAACACAACAGAAGCGAGACATCTATTATACCAACTCATGTTTCAAAGGGTAGTGAAGCTTGTACGTACATATTTGAGGAAGATTATAGAATGATTGAGGGACTCCTCCTCGAAAGTGGTGGTATTGAAATAAGCAGTGAGGGAGATTTGTTTGGTTTGTGGACGACTGACGAACAGCCAGTGTTGCATAGCCTTCACAAACCCTTGGACAAGCCAAACGAGCAACAGTCTTGTGAACCAGCTTCAAGCACTCAACCACAAGACGCTGTAGAAATCAGTGGAGAGGAAAACTTGGCCAATGACGAGTACCCAGGCATACACAAAATTGGGAAATACATCCTGCGTGGGCCTATGGCTGAAGGACAACACAAACCAACCGCCGATGAAGAAGACAATTTCCGCAAGAAATTCCCCCTCCGATGGGTCTTGGTTGTAGCTTGCATCGATCCTAACGATAGAGCTAAATCAGTTATTGCTTCCTATGTTTACAGCGACAATACATCGTCTAGTAAGCCTCTTAAAATCAAAGTCCTTCGTGCTGCAAAGGTTTTTAGACAAAGACAGAAGGCAAGCGAAGAAGTAAATCTAATGGATGTGGATCCCCCACGACCTAACTCTCCAAGTCCGCAAAACATATGGAAACACTGATATCAAATTAAAGATTAGCGTCCTAAGCTAGTACAACAACCACTTGCAGAGCGGTGGTCTCAGTTTCCAGTGACTGAATATACACTCTTTGATTTATAAGATTGAACTCAGTGATCAATTTTACTTCAATGCCATATGACGTAGCTCTAAATTGCATGGTGTCTCCAAGGTAGTCACGACCACTGAATCACCTTCACCATCAAGTTGCCAAACAAACGTTTACACTGCGCTATATACAGGAGTAGTCAGGAATGTAATTGGCAAAAGAGATTCATGGCATACATTAGTCGAATAGTATAAAAGTCGACAAAATAGTTGTCTTTAGGAAAATATTTCACCATAGAGAGAGATTTTCTCGATGTAGCCAAGAGCCCTCTCAGTTATTCAAATGTAACTAGGTGAAGGTATTCCAGGATTCGTTGAGTAGATACCTTAAAATCCAGAGACCTTATTTGAAGACCCTGATTCGTTTTTATTATTGCATTGGCAGAATTAAGTAAGTTTCAAACTTTTCATAAAATAAGAATTTTTGGGAAAACTGAATGCTGGCACCACATGCAAATGTGGACCACTCATCGCCAAACTTTTACAACATTATGGGGACTTGGTCGAAAACGACGCCCCGTTCAAGACGCTAAATAGTGAAGTAGTAAATAGTAAATAGTAAAACCTTGTTTAAGACTCAAGACCCTGAAAATTGTATCCTATTCAGGGGCACAAATCCATTAAAGACATTTAAGACAAATAATTAAAGGATTGCCTTGGGTATTTCAACATTTGCATGGCAGTAATGCTGAAAGTACATTGAAAGGACTAAGGTTATTAATGATCAAATCAAGATGTTTCTAATGAATAGTATTTCTAGTTATAAAGGCTAACGTCCCTGTTCCGTGTCGTGTACATGTAGCCTTAAAATTGCCATTAAATTTAGCCAATTACACGACTAACATTTCAAAGGTCTTTTTATTGACGTTTGTTCGCTGTCAATTGCCAGACTTCGATTTAGCTGCTGACCCAAGGCATCACGGCTCCCTGATATTTGGCGCATGCGTGCTTATTTCCGCTTTCATTTTCGTTGTATCGACAAAAGCAAGTTGATTTAAGCGTCGCGTACTTCGGCTATAGGGAAAGAAGTAAAACGTAAACTCACGTTCGAGAACCTTTGAATGCTTACGGCCATACTCCTGCTGTTCTAAGAGACGATGGAAGACAAACATGAACAAAGCTCTTGGCCCCATGACACAGGCTATGGTGGTTCCCAAAGATCGCGAGCAATCGAGGAAGGAGCCACTGGTTACAACCACAGTAATAGGCCAGAAAGACAAGAGCGGTTGCACTTTGACATGGACACTGGGAAATTGGTGGTAAACGATTCTCCGGAGGAACAACCAGTCCTGCCATCCAGACATAGTGTACCCGATCGTCCTGTCCTGGATAAAATGGCTTCGCAAGGCTTCTTCCATGGATAAACTGCTAAATACTAACAGACGAACAGATAGCGTAACGAAGAAGCTAAGCTAAATACAGCATTAATGTTTTTGTAAGCGTAAGTGACTGTAGATGCCGCAATTGGTGCACAGTTTTATGTGTAATAAGTTGCTAATTTATATTTATGACTGCGTAATCGTATACTGTATAGTAACTACGCATATATGAACTGAGACAAGCCTTGATACAGAAGTTCTACAGTAAATGCTAACAGTCGATTTATGGATTTTAGAGGATCGATAAATCTGATTTGGGATTGAATGGTTTGTACTGGCATAAAATACCTCGTTTTAATACTCTGTCAATTTGTCTGTTCACAACAACTGTAATAAAAGTGAGTGTCTCGCCGAAAATATGAACCGCATTCTTCTTTTTTTATATACTGGAGCAGCAAAACGAGCTCACGTTATATGATATACGTTATATGCAGGTGAGCAACGATCGATTTATTTTTGCGTAAAAGGTTATGTGGTAAAGCCAGTCTCGGCATTTATCGTTGAGTTTCAGAAGCTATCAAGCGAATATAGTTTTGAGAAATAGCGCAAAATCATTGACTTTCCAAGAAAACACGGAAGACGATAAATGGCGGAGATATTTACCAATTGGTTTGCTCAAAGTAGTTCTGAATCAGTTTTCTGTTTGAAAATAGGGCAATACAGTTTGCCTTCGATTCAAAAAGTTTGAGAGGAAAATTCAGTGTTCAAGCAAGTTATTGCTCAAAACAAATCGTCCGAACTTTGAGGTTGATTAACTAACAGAATTATTATTAGAAATATGACCTATTTGCATAAGACAAAAACACGCCACTTCACAACTTTTACAGTTTATATTTTCAGTAACATTCCAAGAAAACTCGGAAGACTTAAAGCACTTGAGATACCACCTGTTCTTCTTCTCTTGAAACCTAGAGGTACTGCATGGAATCTTTTGTCTGTTTCTTCGTTCTGTCTGTTTTCGCTGTTGTTATTGTTTTTTTTTCTTTTTATTGAAACTGCAATTTCAACGTAAGATGCATTTCCTGAATTTTTTGTGATATATTCGCAGAAAAAAAAATTAGATAACAAACAAACAGATACTGATCACTATTTCCTTATGTCTTAAGTACAGCACGGGCGTCAGTCATTTTTTTAAGGAAGCCTCCAAGTATGCAGGGTTTTTTTTCTACGTAATTTTCCATAGCTCATACAGTCTGAATTACTTTTCACAACTCAATAATAACTCATAAAAAAACACAAAAGAAATTAAGGTTTAATGAGTGTTTGGAAATCAGATGAAAAACCGCTCATTTTGCATCCTTAATTTCTCCTTGTAAAATCATTTTGTTTGAGAAGCAATACAAGCATTCGAGACAATGTTTCATCATCAGATGAAACACCTCGAACTTCGTCAAAAATACTCCACTGCGCGCCGTATTTTCAACTCTCTTCTCAGTGTTTCATCTGGTGGTGAAACACTGCGTCTCATGCTTGATATATTACATCTCAATCAGATATAGTCCAGCTAGGATCACCCCTGCATAAATCACGCCCAAATATCTACACCTAGTTTATGTGCTTTCGACCATGAAATTATAAAACGAGTGGTAAGACAGAGATTTGAAAACTTTGCTCTGTGAAACTGTCAAATTAATAAGGGATTTTGAAGATGACAAATTTGCAGTTGCACTGTTCTGGTGTATGGGTATGATTATATTACTCTTACCCGATAAAAAAAATGGCCTGGTAGTTTATCAGTTGAGTTAAAGAAGGATTTAAAATCATTAGAGAGTGCCTGCTTCAGTCTTAAGAGCTTCATAGGTTTCTTCTCATAAGGTTCTTATACCAGGTATGCAAGTACGTAGGGCAAGGTAGACTTTGTGTGGACCAGTTAGGAATTTTAAACGATTTTTCATGCAGACTATGACGTCTAGTACCACATTGGCTTTTCTTGTTACTTGTTTGTTAAGTTTCATTTTTCACAATTTTCAGAGTGCAAGTTTAGTGAGAAATTTGCAATCTCCGCGTCTCATTTTAAAGGCCAGAATTTCCAGGACTGGTGGTAAAAAACCCCGCAATTAGTCATCGCCCACCTATTTAATTTTGGCAAGAAATTGTTCACCAGTTCGATGTTCCAAAAACAGTGTTTTACTTTACAATCCTCTTTTTATTTGTTGTAAAGTAAAATTATAAAAAAAAAGCCACAGATAACGTGGGACATCAGGTCAGTGACTTGATATCATACAATAAAAGGAAAACAGACGATGCTACTGATTGGCCTACATAACGCAGATTAAATATTGATTCCAGAAAAATAATGTTCATTGTGTTACATACATTTTACATACATATGTATGTGTTCATTGTTTATTGACTGTAAATATAATTCCCCGTTCTCATAATCATATGCCATAGATTGTATTCTAAATGCAATTTAGTTTATAAATACTTTTAAATAGACCATTTACGTTTTTTATTACATATGCCGTGCTTAATTTTTCGCATGGATAAGAATACATTCCGCACGAGGTATTGGATAAATCGAGGGGTGTGTAAAAAATACCATATTTCATAAACGTTTATGTTATTTAACACATTTTCACCAAGATATAAAGGTTGTCAGACACTGATAAACTTTAAAACTTTTAAAGTTTCTCTTTTGTCATATAATGAAAAGGTATCACACATTATAAGAAATTTGATCGCTTTTCCATGCAAGTACCGTTCGACGCTACAGCATTGTTGGTTGTACGTGTTACAATTGACAAGTCAAGGTTGCTGTCTTTAAAAGGAACAAACGCAAGTATTATATTTTTATCTGTCGCATGTTTCCAACTGTCGCATACGACAGATGCAAAGTAAGGTTTAAATTTGTAACCAAGCTAACGGTTGATTTTTTTATTATCATCATCGCTCGAGAGTCTGTGATCTTGAGCGATGACAGGAAATCTTTAGACTATAGCTTGTGCATGTACGCAGAACGCATGTTGCATGCCATCACATACATACGACGCAGTCTTATGTGGTCAAAGTAGACCAGACGGAGATAATTTTGAATTTAAAGCGCTCGCTTTTAGCGCGCGATGCGGTAACGTTCTTTTGAATATGAACGGTCCAAACTTTAAGCTAAGGCTCTGCCCAGATTTAGAAGGTGCATCGAATATGACTCTTTCGCGATTCTGTCCCATTCCGTATACGCTGCATTCCAATCCACTTCTGTAAATGATTTCAAACTCGTGACCTCTTATGGGCTTTAGATAGGAAAACCCTAGGGAGCTTGGAGTCTGCGTAAAAAGAAGAAGTCCACGGTCTTCAGTTATGTTAACAATGACTTCTGGTATCCAACGTGACACGATTGCATACTCCCCAATGTATTGCTTCCTATTTGGAGTTATCTCAATCTAGAAAGTAAAACGAGATAAGAAACTAAAAATGATGCTTCCTTAAAAAAAATAGAACATCTAGGTCTGGTAGTACAAAGTACTACAGCAAAGATAGCGACATCTTTTTGACATGTTCCGAGAAGATTGATGGGATCCATAACACAGAATAAGAAATTTAAAAACCCAAGATGTTACGTAAAGGGAGGCAAAGCCATGAAATGTTATAGAACAAGAAATAGCAACTTTCAAATGTACGACTCCTCCTGTGGAACACCTTGGTTCTGTAGTATACAGCTAACGTAAAATTCCGAAAATAATCCCCCTCCTTCCATGTATAAGCCCCTCCAAATATAAGCCCCCCAAACCGGTAATGCAAAAAACCTCCGTTAAATCGCCCCTCCAAATATAATCCCCCCGGGGGCTTGTACTTGGAAAATTGCCCTCAAACACAAAGTACAACAAAGCAAAAACGGTAATTTACTTCCAACTATACGGCTAGCCCAATCGATTTGAAACGCAAATTTCCCTCCGTAGATAAGCTCCTCCGAATATAAGCTCCTCCAAAAATAAGCCCCTCAAAAAGGGACTTTGAAAAATTTAAGCCACGGGGCTTATTTTCGGAATTTTACGGTATTTCAATAGACGTTGTCAGAAAACGTTCGCCACTTGCAAATCTCCCATAATGTACCTTATTTGCCCCCCCCTCCCATCCCCAAATTTTGCAAAACTTTTGTTTTTCATTTCTTCCTGGGTTTTACAGCCGTTCCAAGAGAAATTGAAAACAATGCTCATGCAAAATTTTGGATAAGAATGCATATCACTATCATGGGTAACTTCATAACAAAGAATTACCAAATACTTCAGCAAAGTAAACGTTTGTGACGCTTCTTAACATTCTATGGCACAGACAAATGCGAGGTTATTACCAAATTACAGGGGTTTTAAACTACAAACATGGCCTTTCGGTAACTTCGTGTGGTTTTGACGACAGAATCCCACAACGTTTTTGTTGAAATAGCTGTATTCTCCACTTCTGAAACTCTTGAGAATGGGTACAAGATTCGAGTGCAATGATTTCTGAGATCGTTCGGGTGGAGATTCGTTAGTTGTGATTGGCCGATGGTATTCAAGGCAACTATTAGCCAATCATAGGTAACGTCTGTCCACCTAAAAGATCTCAAAACCTCGTTGCGCCGAAAGCTTGAACCCATTCCGTAAATGTTACTGGAATGTGTAATGAAACCCACCAAAAATGCATAAATATCATATCGATGTATTTTACAACCTCTGTAATGTGGTGAAGGTAGCATGACCTGTTTTAGAACAGAAAACATTTGATGAGATCATCAATACCTGAAGCTGTTCATGTAATAAAACTGCATCCATAACTTTGCCCAAAGTCTCAACGATCGAAAGAGCTGCGGTTCCGGCAAATTCACGGCCGCTGACTAGAACAATGGCACCTACAGAAATATTATGAAAATAATCTTGACAACAACTCAATTTATCATCATCATCATCATTATCATCATCATCATCATTCTCCGTTTTGATTTCCATGCTCAATTATACAAAACGGTCCTTTCCATCCAAACCTAAGGATTGGACGGCATATTGCTTTGACGCGTGTGTTCGAATAAGTCGAATACAGGGTACCGTTGATATTTGAGAAGATTCGTTCAAAACGAGTTTCAGATTTATCCCTTTTGTTTACACTTGTTTAATAGCGAGAACAGTTATTTAATCCAACAAGAGTAATCAGTTAGGTAAAGGTAAACACGCACAACAGTCTCTGCTCTATGTGGCCAGAACTTTTCCCGGTTTCAGTGCGTGAAGCATCTATGAGTAGTAATATTCCCCTCCTCCACCCGGGTGGGATGCTTAGGGAATAAATTGTTTGCAAGTAAAAAAAAATGTTTTGCAGGATGATGGAGGCAACAAAAAATTGCTTCTAGCAGGAGCCGAATATAAAAAAAAAGTTTTGCATGTGGAAATGTTCCAACCCCACCCGTCAAAAAAATAATGGTCCGTCCCTAATCGACCAAAGGGCTACCCCCAGCTGTATGTCGCCGGTACCCTTTTGTAAACCTGGGTGAAGAGAGACAAAGTGGAACAAAGTTTTTGTGTAAAGAAACAACGCGATGGCAAGTCATAATTCTGGACGTTCAAGCTGATAATTGCTCATCCATCACACCTCCGTAAGAGTGGTCAGACATATGCAATATCTACATTTGGAAATTTGATGGTGCTTGCTTCTGGGCGTGGCTTTCTGTTTTAACTAATGCTCACTTTTAAAAGTTACAGTCGTCCTGGCTGCGAGGCCTGTGATAGATATCTACCACCAAAATTTTAAATGTACGTAGATCTTAGCTAACCTAGTTTGAATTCTGGAACAAAGGCAAACCCAGCTGAATAGCCAGGAATATATCCGGTTTTCATTAGCACCGAGTACGGTCCAGTGTCTTTGATTTCCCAACCAGTGCCGAATACTGTTGTGCCATCTGGATACATAAAATCTACAAGACAATTACAAAGTAACTTGCAATTTCAAACTTAATGTCATTTATTCATCGTCTGGTATTCGGTAGCATGACACACTTACTAACATGCATGGGAGAAGAACTGTTGACTTTCTTGCTTAACAAAAAAAGGGAATGCTGTTCTTTTAAAAAAAAAAAGCTGCTTATCCATAACCTATTGTTGGTTTTCACATGACGTCACTAAAATTCAAACTAAAAAACTATCCATCCTACCGAGATTTCACTTTCACGATGCATTAGAGCAGCTGAAAACTAATTGTCAAACAAATTTTCGCTTCAAAAGGGTTCTTAGTTTTGTGATAGAGTACGCTTGAATTTCTAAGCTTTTGCGTGACGCGGCATTTGCATGACGGCCAAGAGAGCTGTCATGTAGGTTAAAAAAATGACTTATTTCAGGAAATTTTGCCATCTAAACAGTTCATGTACTGGAAAAAGTATTATCTTAATGTTCATGAATTTCTCGAAGAATAAATTCACGCTTTTGTAACAAAACTCGGTAACAGATGTTTCTGTTTGTTTCCGTCCGCCATGTTGGAGCTCATCCAGGTGAGCACCAGCATGGTGTCTCCATACAAATCTCTATAAATTTGGGTAAAACATTTCTTCGGATATCTCGTATACGAAATATTCCTCTGACCTGAATCTTGGCGAGGGTCTTTGCATATGTACCTCCTTTCATTTTCCAGATTCTGGATTTTATCTATTGAATGGTTTTGATTTCTATTTTCATCTATTTTGAATGGCGTGACACTGAAAACCAGCAATATCATCATACTACACTAATGCTTTGTAATTTATAAAGCTGACGCTTTCCAAGATGCACATCTTTGGGGCCAGCACTAAATGTCCTTCTTAGAAGGTTATTCACACTTCAGTGGTGCACGCGCAGACCTAGCACTAGTACCTGGGTCCCGGCCTCGTCCAACTTTGGTTTTCCTCGGAATTTTTTTCATCCAGTTATTTCCAAAGCGCACGCACAGTATGTAATCCTATAACATATACTTATCACAATCCTCTTTTTATGTACTCGGTAGCCTAAATTACGGTGCACTTAACAGCACGCCCGGGCTGTTGAGAGACTCGTCACTTTAAAGTGTTGAATGCTTACAAACCTGGTTTCATTAACTCCTGAATAAGTTGTTTGTTCAGTATTCTTGTGGACGATTTACCAAATAATAGCATCATAAGCTACACATAAAAGAAAAATACGATATTCGAGAGTTGATAATATAAAAAGGTGATACAATATTAGCCCAAATAAAACAATCAACTTAAGCTATCAGGAGAACAGTCCCCCTGCAAACCATATAGCTTGATTTTTTGGCTGAGTAATTGATTGCTTCATTAGGGGTTTTTCGATTAATCATATTGCAAAAATGAACAATTATACCATTATGGATTTACCTTGTTGGCAGGTTGACATTGACCATTTCCGAGCATGTGGTACCGATATCCTGATGGATGGTATTTGTGAAACCCTTTTGTAAGTGTTTTTGTTCAAAAACGAATATTCGAAGAACTGAGCGGGAGGAACGTGTAAACAGCTCTAAAGCAAATAACTTCCAATATTTTGTTAACTAAAAGTGAGCGATTTTTTAAGCAACATAGAGGATGTCGAACCTTGTAAAGGTCGTTCGTTGTGGAGTAAGCTTGTATGGCTGGTGATGCCCAGTCCCAGTCCACCAAGGGAGCCTGGTGATCGTCACAGTAACCTAACGCTTTGTTTGAGGACATTCTGCAATTGCAATTGCATTCATCTTTAGAGGTAAGACAATGCAGCTTAATTACAAACACTGTGAATAAGTATATCGTAATAAAACAAATAAACCTTATTTCACAGACCCATTTGCGGAAGTTCTAAAGTTTTCCCATTGTTGGGATCAGAGAAAGAGGTAGGTAAACTCGAGCGCATGATACCAAAACAGTTTATTTTTAACAATTATTCCTCGAGCCCGAATGGGCTCTGAGTCAATAGCTATTGGGCTATTGACTCAGAGGCCATGAGGGCGAGAGGAATAATTGTTTTAGTAAAATCAAACTAGTTGGTCAAAAGTATCGAGAATAAGAAAAGTTTAGCTAGTTAAAGCTAGGTCTTAAATCCTTTTTTGCCGTCAAAAAGCCCGCGCTTTTCGCTAGTAGTGGGCTATAACATATAGCCTAGTAGTAGCTCAACCAATCAGAACGCAGCATTGATAATAGACCACTAGTTGGATTTTACTAAAAGGTAATATCTGCCCTGGGCATGGGGCGTTAAATGCAGTATGGGGTATTACAACTTAAGACTTAATAGTTTAATTTTTATAAATACTCAATCACCATATGGCGAACTCCTCAAGTATAGAGCGTTTTCACTCACGTGACCGGCATCTATGCAAATTCATTGGAACAAAAGAATGCGTTTGCATAAGAAAGGGGTTCAACTCCCACGGGACGACTTTGGGACACCAACATGGCCGCCGTGACGTCACGTGAAAACACTATAGAGTGTTTTCACTCACGTGGCCAGCATCTATGCAAATTTATTGGAACAAAAGAAAGCGTTTACACAAGAAAAGAGTTCAACTCCCAGAGGATTGGTTTGGGACACCAACATGGCCGCCGTGACGTCACGTGAAAACACTATGTGTTTTCACTCACGTGGCCAGCATCTATGCAAATTTATTGGAACAAAAGAAAGCGTTTACACAAGAAAAGAGTTCAACTCCCAGAGGATTGGTTTGGGACACCAACATGGCCGCCGTGACGTCACGTGAAAACACTATAGAGCGTTTTCACTCACGTGGCCGGCATCTATGCAAATTCATTGGACCTTTACGTAAGAAAAGGGTTGGTTTGGAAAAGCAATATGGCCGCCGTTTCATTGCTTTGGAACAACAATATGGCTGCCATGACGCCATGTGAAAACGCTCTCTATGAGGTGTTGACAGCAATAAGACACAAAGTTTCTGTTTCTGTACCTGTCAAGATTGAAACCTGTGTTTCTCATTCCGAGTGGAGTGAAAATATTCCTTTGTACCCATCCCTCGTAATCGTTATTTGCAAATCTCTCGCCCAATAGGCGTGCAAGCAAAGCATAGCCCAAGTTACTGAAGAATGGATTAAAAGACAAAAGGGTCAGCTGCTTAAATCGATACTTTCTCTAGTCATGTTAATGAGTGTCTAAAAAAAGGCAAAGTGATAATAACGCAAGTTTCTGATCGAACTGTTAAAATACATCCACACAAATCCAGATCATCATCATCATCATCATCATCATCAGCAGCAGCAGCACCATCATCATCGTCATCATCATCATCATCATTTAGGAGCAAGGATGGAACAGTTGGTTAGTGTTCGGCCTCCGGTGCGCGAGGTACCTATTTCGATCCCCGGTGACATTACATCCTTGTTTTGACTTCTCTCCTTTCTGTGTAGCTTCAGTTAGCTTTAAATACCCTTAAAACGGAGCATTGATGGAGAGAGGGGGGTAAAATGAGCGCACCGTCGACCTCAAGATTATCAGTTGAATTACTGACACAAGTTATCGACGTAAAATATGGTTGCTTTACTTTTTTGCCTTTATCATTGACATCATCATCATTATCACATTACTATAAAGGAAGCCATCATCACTGTACCAACATTTTGATAAAGATACGATAGTATTTCTTTACCTGTAGTGAGGCAGTTTTCCTGGAGGAGATTTCAGTTCGGTGTGTTTCAGTTGTTGAAGGACATAGGAATTGTTAACAGGACACAGATGAGTTGTGCTGTATGAGTAGGAATCGGTACAGGGCACCTCACGAGGCAAACCTGAGGTGTGAGATAAAATTTGCCTGCAGGGGAAGAGAATATAGCACACTGACTCAAGCTGCATAAATTCCATGAAAATAAAGGAAAGTCCAACAATTAAGTGAAAACTCTGATGAGTATATTACAACGAAACATGCGGGCGACAAGGCCACGGCGTTTCGGTGTCATCGTGGCGCCTTTTTCAAGTTCAAGGTGTCTGGTCGACGAACTGCTGGAAATAATTTCCTGCTCAAGATTATTACAAACCTGAAATATCCAAAGTCACACAAATAGTCTTTCCTGCATAGAGTCCGATTGGACATTAAGAGAAAGTGTCAGTTTTAACTTTAACTTAAAATTGCGCCACCATGACACTGAAACGTTGTCCCATTTTACCCGCGATTCTAGGTTTAGTTAGTCCAGAAAGGCTACTCTTAGCAGTCTTTAAGCAGAATGCGTCTCTCATTTCTTGGAGGTGGAGTAAGTGTTCTGGCCACACAGTTTTTTTTTAACAAACCATCAGTTTTCTCACCTGATTGTAATTTTTTGTTGGTTGAAGGGGTTCTTGACTTGAAATCGTGGTTCGTAAAGTTCTAAAGGATCGTCCAGACAGTCTATATTTCCAGTTTCCAAGAGTTTAAATACAAATAATACCTAGGAAAAACACAATTTGTTGTTGTAAATAATGCGAATATTCTGCGTTACCATCTAAACAAATCAATACACTTTGAGCTCTTGTAACCAGCCACTGAACACCAAAGGTAAGTCGGGGAGAGGGGGATCAGCTTTGGCTACAACTTGTTCAAAACCGCAAGCTAGGCAGTAAGGGTACAGAAATAACAATCAATGGCACCCTTTTTGATGATACGAACATTGGAGTTATTGAGGTAGACCATTTCAAAGAAACTTATCTCGTTTTGAGTTCTGAAAAGAAGAAATGTCATTTGGTTACAGTTAGTTACGTTGTACAGGTCACCAGGACAACCTGGATTAAAGGCAGGATTACCACAATTGGTACAGCGCTTGACTACAGATCGGGCTGGCTGCGGGCTGGACAATTACTCAGGGTCTTGAAATAACTGAGAAATTAAGGTACTTCCTTTGCCCTGTAAACGGCGCGGCTAGACCTTAGTGTGGCTCGGATGACCACGTAAAATGAGTCCCTCTGCTAAATACATTAACACTCAAATAAAGTGCTCCTTTTTTTAGTGGTGTCCATTAAAGCTCTTTAAATGTGTCGTTTAGGGTGTCATTGTTGGTGAATTGAAACCCTGCATAGGTAATCAGTATGGTAGATTCATTAAAGGTCACATCATGAACCGGTTTCTTTTGCAGGTAATAGATAAAAACTAGTAAAAACTTACAGTAAATATTTTGCTAATGCTGGCGACACGGAATACTGTATCTTGATTAGGGGGGTCGCCTAGCTGCTTTTTATCTTTAACTCCGTAACTTTGTCTCCACACAACTCTGTCTTGATATACTACGTTAGCAGCAATTCCTCCCTGTAGGAGACAAAAGGTAATTCCACCGGATAAGCCGCACTACCGTAACTGCCCCCACACACACTCCCCCCACCCTTCTAAGACCTCCAGATATAGGCCCATCTACCGATTAAAAAAAGCATCTGATTATAAGACTTCCTCTAGTTTGTATTGACATGACTTTAATATATAATGAAGCCTGCGGCAAGCTCTCCGGGGCGCCCTGGCGGCGGGGCGGGAAAAGGAAGGGGTGCTTGCAACTACGTCTCTGGAATTTGAATGTATGTATCGAAAAAGTCGATGCGAAATGCTGATTGGCAGAAATGACGGGAGTAATGATGTTATTACCCTTGGCAAGTGTTTCTCAACGTTTGTTTATTTTCGCGCCCGTTTATGCTTCGCACTGATTGGCGGAAATCTGACAGCTCAGTCGACGGGGAGCCACAGGGGAATTGGAGGTGGAATTCAAATTTGCAGAGACGTAGTTGGCAAGCTCTCCCTGTCGCCAGAGCGCCCGGGAGAGGTTGCTCGCAGGCTATATATTAAGCAGTTTTAAAGCTTAAGTAAAAACCATTAAATGCGAAACTTATTTAGATCATTACTGCAATAGCTTACTTTGAAGCATTTTTTCTAATCCGGTTATATATAATTCCCTTCGGTTGTAAGCCCCTGCCTCCATAAGCCCACCTAAAACTCCTTAGTGTGATGCTTCAGCTCCGGGTATATTATCGGCATGCAGTTTATGATATAGCTAATTCTTTCACAAAATTGCAAATCATCATCAGCCACATCAATCAGAAATCTATCTACAGAATAAATAAAAACCGATCAATATTTAACTGAACATACCAGGCCATGAAGTCCATCAAAGGATTCGAGGATAAGATTTGCTTGTGTGAGATACCGCTGTACTTGATCAGGAAGTAGGAATGGTGGCTCAACTTTCTCCATCATTATAGGGCATGGAGATGATTTAAATTCCAAGTACTTCTAAAATAAAAATAAAATGGGTTAATTGTTTTTATTAGATAACTGAAATCCACATCAAATCGCTGCCTTCCAAGCAGTTTCTCTAGTTTTGAGAGGTACAGTGAAGTGATTCAGGATTCAGTCTTTTTTCCATTCCTTTTTTGGTTGTTCTCTGTTATTTTTTACTTAGTTTACTATCTCACCAACTACTTTCCACCCACCTTGTTCTTTAAAGGATCAACAGTAGGCTTCTGAAACAAAGACAAAAATAAAATGATAACATTTAAAACAAAATGTATCAACTGTAGTTTGTTTCTACGTTAGCTGGCATGACAGATTCATTCCCCGAATACTGGGAATGAAACTCTCATAACACGTTTAGGTCACTAAGGAATAAACAGCTAGGCTGCCACGCATAGAAATGAGGTTGTTCGATCTGTTATTACAATAACGCAAAACACCATCGAAAGGATGGTATAAACCGTGCTGCCTTTTCAATGCCGTGCTGCACACTTCCAATGCAGCAGTAGTCATTGCGGGTCCCATGCGCAACATCCATATTCAAGCTACGGTCTAACTACGGCAAGGTGGACTTGTTCTCTTACATTTCCTGAAGCTCAATAAATAATCGAAACCAAAAAGAAATCCAAGCAAAGAGACAGCAGGTAAATAATTGTCAGCAGTGTCCATGTAAGTCCTCTTTGACTTCTTTCTTATGATTTTCTAAAAATAAAATGCAGTGTTTTTCACCCTATTTTGCCAAACGCGAAAGCCGCCACAGCTAAGAAACACGGTCCGAAAACCAAGAGAGATAATTCATACGCGTCGAAACAATTTGCTTAAAGGCGTGCGGTCGATTGGAAAATTGTACATACCTCTTGAAAATTCTACCTACACCCCTGCAAGATAGAGCTGTTTGCCTTTCCCATCATACCAGTGATACAATCATGAATGGTCTACTTGCATTCAACTGGAGATTTCGAGCTTAAGGTCCCGTCCACACGAATCCGGATACTTTTAAAACCACATACGTTTTGGCTTATACGAGCTTAAGCAAAAACGACGGCGACGGTTACGAAAACGTCACTTAAAAAGTGAATTCGCGCTGCTTCAAACTTTATCGCGCTTATTCCAGTTCGTTCAAATCTTTCAAATCGCAGGTCTTTCAAATCGCGTCTATTTGGACCTGCTCAATATGTCAAATGTAAGCGACTTTTCCTGGAGTGGAATTCGTAAGGACATTATTCAAGTTCAAAAAGAGCAAGGAAGATTTGTCGACGTATGTCCACGTCCTCCATAAAAAGTCAAATTAGGAGGTTTCACGTCGTGATCGTGCAGTGCATGGACGTCAAAGAAATGTACTAAAAAGCACGATGTACGTGCAGAGCTGTTGTCTTGATCATTTTAACCTATTGTTTTTTGAAGTTGTCGTCGTCGTCGTAGTTGCTTAAGCTCCCTATTGTCTTGGGTTCACGTCCTCGACAAAACGTGAAATTAGGCGCTTTCACATTGTAGTCGTGCAGCGACGGCACAGAAATGTACGAAAAAGAGTGATGCACGTGCAAAGTTGTTGTTTTGCTAATATAAACCTACTCCTTTTTTGCCGTTCTCGTTGCCCTTCACCGTCGTCGTTGCTTAAGCTCCCTACTCAGTGAATCTGTACAACGAAACCGCACATTTTTTTAAACCGCTCTTCAGAGTGGATTTTTTGTATCCCACGGGTTTGGTGAATTCGTGTGGACGACTGGAACTGGATATTTCTGTCTACTACGTCATAAACTCGGGTCCAGTCTTAAATGGAAGCTTTCAAGGTCAATAGCACACACTAATGTTCTATTTGCATTTTTTGTTGCCTCTAATCACCAGTCTTATTGAATGCGTTGAACTCAATTTTGCTATTTTGAAGACAACAATTACTTATTTATTATAAAAGAAGACTTATCCAAGTTGTGGAATGTTTTAGTGCGAGACGAAGGAGTGTAAGACGTCTTCTTCTGATCTGAACCTCGTCAAAGACAGTTTTGTCGAATTTTGGGTTCGTCCAGCGCGAACAAGTGCCTGGTATATCGTCCTCGATATACCTACAATATTAAAAGATGCCGCGAAATCACATCGCTGGCTCGGTCTGCGCATGCCTACTATCTATTACTAGAAATTAGCAAATCAATCTCGTACCTCAAGTCTTCGCCCCTTACTACGCCTGCTGGTTTTACCGACCGCCGGTCAAGGGGAACGAAGGCGGTGGGTAAAAGTTGTTAGCAAATGTGCCGAATTACAATAGCGTATTCGTGTGGGCGACTCAATCCAAACCGGGTAGATCACACCGAATTCGTGTTGACGCAAATATCAAGTATGCGGTCTCAGCGTATCAGGATGCGTGCGGGCGTAGCCTAGGATTCTTAGCATGGTGCACTTCTTTGTATTAAACGGTATTTGCCACGTAGTCAACCCTGCGTACGAGCTTGCTTGTCGTACCTCATGATCACTTTTGATTACACCAAACAACAAGGCGTCATCATCTGCAAAAAGGTCCGCTTTTGGTTATTACATTTTTGCCAATATCGTTTGTGTACAAAAGGAACATGAAAGGACTAACGCTATCCCACCGTTAACAGGCACGGTTTGGTGTAGAGTAGTCACGGATTATGGAAGATTTACACGGATTCCATGGAGATCTAAGTTGGCCAAAAGGAGTTCGTGGAGCACCGTTTCGAATGCCTTCGAGAGGTCAAGTAAACGTAGACTTCGTTGGCCAAGGTCAAGGTTGCGTGTCATTTATTCAACAACCCTCAATAACTGTAATTAGAGGCGTTTCACGTGAGTGTCCTCGTCGGAAGCAATTTCCATAATCTACCACAAGGGAGTTTGAATTTGCCGGTATATAAAACGTTCCATTATCTTTAACGCACAGATGCTAAAGAAATCGGTCTGTAGTTCTTTAGCTCTTTGTGATTTCCTTCATTAAATAATCAGCGCCAACATTTTTTCTCGTTAAAACAAGTAAAGGTCACAGGTGATATGGTGCGAGATCCTGAATAACCAAGGAGCACTTCTTATTGTAGTATATTCTTCAAGAGATTTTTAAAAATAAAATTTGACTGAAAGCTTAATTCAGAAGTAGTATAAAAGAGCATAAATTTAATTTGTGAAGCAAATTGATGTCAACAGTACTTTTTATAGTACAGTAATTCATTTGCGAAGTATTCGTTGACATTTTATTTTTCAAAGAAAGAAGTGGGAGGGCTAGGTCTAAAAATTAACTTACCTGCTCTGAAGAATCATTTCTCTTTGTGATTTGCCATACAAACAGAACAGTCATTACGAGGAGTCCGAATGACACAGCCACAAGAGCAAGTTTCAAACGACTAATCGTCCTTGCTTCTCTGTTAAAGCTGACATCGGAGTAAGTGACGGCAACTTGCGATCCAGTTGTGGACGTTGAACAGTTGCTTGACATCAAGCTACCCCAACTTTCGCAGCGAGCACTAAAGTCGCTTTTTGGGATCCTGAAAAAATAATAAGGTACACATTTATGGATAACAAGAATTTAATGGCCAAGTTCTTGATACAGTGCATCGTGTATCAAACTCACTCAAAAGCCAACTTCTGCATTTTTACAAGCTTCAATCTACGAATAAATCGGACAACCCAATGCATCAAACTCCGGTCTGAGTGGAAGTCACGTACTGAACGAGTCTCCAGGCGCGCGAATGTTTGCATGACAATTCAAGGCATTGCGATCAGTTTATAGGCAAGTGCGCCTTTATCTTGGCCCAGGGGGGGGGGGGGGGGGGGGGTGTACTCCTGGGAATTCTTGGTGGAAGTATGCCGCCCGGTTCTCCAAATCCTGACCCTATTTCAGACCAAAAAATGTAATTTTCCATACCAGTTTTCAGACCTGGCCTTTAGGCAGAAATTATGTTATCATTACCTAGATTAGAGCGCAAACAAAAAAATTCATCAAACGCATTTCCAATTCGGATATTTCTCTTTCTTTCTTACTCACTTGGAATTGAAACGAGAAAGACGTTTATACAATCCAGTAGTTCCCTCAAAAACCATACCAGATTCCAGACCAAAATGGGCAAAGTGTATACCCGTTTTAAGACCAAAATGGTGCAAAAACCCTTCCCAATGAGGCGGCACGTACCTATATAGCTCATATAAGGGAGTACCCCCAGCCCCGCGTATCTCGGACACAATAGAAAGTATTCACACCGCCAAAAGCTTGCATGCCTCAGAACAAAGGCAGGGATTAAAGCCGTGCGCTCAAAGCGAGACGGCATTTGTATTAACAAATCGTTAACCTAGTAAAGATTATCCTGATAAGACTTTGTGCAGCTTCAAATCACACAGGCCGAGACGCACAATTTGAAAGACCTGGAATGACCATATAACTAATGTTGCAGGAAAAGCAGATCGATTACTTGGTGTTATTAAAAGAAATCTAAGTATTAAAATGTTAGAATGAGTTCAAACGCAAGCTTACTATTCCCCTGAGATACACAGCTGTATTAGCTACACGTGTTTATAGCGGGATTCTCAAATAAAGAGGCAGGACAGGTCTAGCGAACAGCGGAATTTATAATTGCGCATTAGAAGAGCGCATATACATGGGGTGGATTAATTTGCAACATACTCGTATAGCTTTCGCATTTGTCTGCTGGATTTTTTAAATTGTTTTTAAGCCTTCAAACAATAAAAAATTCCAGTGGGCAAATGCGACAGCTATACGCGTATGTTGCAAATGAGGTCCACCCATAAACAACCCATGTTCACTGTACACGTACAGGGACGTAGCCAGGATTTTTTTCAGACTGAATACGCACAATTCTCCAAATTTATCGATGTGTGTAAACTGTTGGAAATCCTAATGCATTTTTAGTAGCTATAGAATGATCGCTTGCGAAATGATCTGAATACCCTCAATGGAATAAATCCGGAATCCTGAATCCGAAACATTTATGAATCCTCTAGTGTAACCGTGGCGCCTTCGCCAACAATCTAGTGGTATCTCAGACTGTAATTTGCAAATGAGTGATTTTTTTTACCGCTATTTGCCACATTATTTTTGACCGACGAAGGCAAGTACACTCTGTTGATGTATCGTGCCCTGCTTTGTCTACTGCGAAGGTAGGCCGTAGTGAAAACAACGCGTCTACGCTTTATACCATCCAGCCTTGCTATCTGCGCCTCTCTAAATTTGCGTTTTCTCTAAATATATCATTGAAAATTCGGTCCACCAATGAATCACGTCTCTTTTCTGGAAGCCGACATTCGGGTGTAAAACTAAAAATTAAACAGTCCGTTGTTAAATGAATTGAGACAAACTGTGAACGTAAAATAATCATATTTTACCTATCTTATCCTTTCCTTTTTTTCTCATTATTTTTTTTCATTGTATATTTTTTTTTACCGTCGACTTTTTCAGTTAAGCACGTGCGTACCGTGCGTACAGGTAGCTCTTGAGTACACCCCTGACATACATATATTAGCTTTATTAAAAACACGGTATTAATTCATCAGATAAATATTTACAAATAAGACGTGCTCTTCCATTGAGTCGTGTGTTACATTGATTCCCCCAACCCACCCCCACCCCATTCTCTAAAATCGACAGAAAAATAAGAATATTTAGCGTGGGCCGGAAAAACCACATCCTTATATAAAAAAGAGTGTAATGCTAAGAACACTAAGAATATGAAATGATTATTGATTATACATACATTGTCATTACAAATTTAAAATATATGGAAGAAATCGGAGTCAGAGGTCCGACGACCCTCTTTGGCTGTCGTAGTTACCGAGCGTAGCACCTCGAAAGTGAAAACTACATTTCCTTGGTGAAAAACTTGTGACCCTGACTCCTTAAATTTTGGGAATGAATTTGTGATGTATTTTTGAAAATGTTAGAAGCGAGCTGAATAGAGACAAGAAAACATAAACGAGCTTTATCCTCTCTTGATAGAGACCATTTTGCGGCCTTATACACAGTAACCCGCGCAAACTGTTTGGCACAACATACACGAGCAAACTACTGAACGACATACGCTCAAAAGCCTGGTTTTCATATCAACGCTGCAGTCGGACTCGCTAGAATCGCTGAAGATGTTAAGCGATTACGGTGATCGCTTGGAAACAATTCTGTCTAGTTTCTTATGACCGTTGCGACAATAAAGCGACTGGACTTCTCTCTCTTCTTTTCTCTCCATCAATTAAGTTATTACAGTAGAGCAGAAAAAGCTCAAGTTAGCCCTGGGGGCATTCGAGTTAGTCGTGGTAAAGTTCAGTGAAATTTTGATCAAAGGAAAGGAAATTTAGTTTGAGTCAGAGGGGAATTCGAGTTATCCGAGTTCCAGTTACCGGGGTTCTACAACTGTAGTTTCTATGAGATATGATCGCTAAAATGGATTTTTAGCGATGTTTACCATAGCTGGGACAATTTATGCAAAAGCTATACACAAACATATTTGCTGTAGAAATTCAATCACAGCCAAAGCAACGAGCGTTGTCAGCGTTGTGCAAGGGCATAGAAAGTTATTGCAAAGAACGTTTAGCCAGACACATTTCATAGTTCGTTGTTGAGTTGACATTTCATGTCTACTTATCAAGGGCCAAGCTGGGAAATGTGGCCGTTATTTAGACACTTTTATAGAAACTCTGCTGAATGGTTTTCTGTTTTTTTCTATAATATGAGGTCCGTCTAAGTCTTTAATCGCGAACAATAAATAATACGTTTTGAATTCATTCAGGACACAATCCGTGGAATAATCAACAATGGTGCTTCATCAATGACCAAGGGTCCTGGAGGGAGTCTCCAAAATGGATCCTAGAGCCTGGAGACATGGCTAAGAACTCAACGGGGAGTCCTTAGCTAGCGTTTCTCCACTATGCTGTGACAACATTGTTACTACCATTAATACAACATGTTTAAATGATTATATGCAAACGTTAAAATAAGAAGTTGTGTTTGAAAACATACTCTTTGAATAAAAAGATCTGCAGGGTAAAGGAAGGCGACAGCAACCATTGTAAATGTTTGCATCGCGTCAGACTTTTAACAACGGCAAAAGGGGTTTTGCCTGCCACAATCTTCAATTGCCGGTAACTCTGAACAAGTAGTTTCTAATTGTCAAGAGGAACGCGTGATTTGTTAAAGATGCTAATTTGTCAGCTAAATGAGCTAAATACCTCAAGTACTTAGAAGAATTGTTAATTCTCTATAAGCACTCTTTCTTTCACAGTTAGTTGCAAAGCCACACATCAAATTAGTGCGTTTGTTGGGAAATACGCAATCAAGAGTATAACATGAAAGACGTTTAGTCGGCGAATACTATTCGTTTCTACCACCTATTCACAAAAAAATGTTTGATGTTAAAACTTGGTTGAATAATACTTTTTTAGATTCAACGTCAACATACCTTATCTATATCGTTGCTTTGATTCTCCGTAGGCTATCGCAGCATGCGCTTACAACTTACAAGTTAAACAAATGATCAAGTCAAACTCAACAAGTAGCATTCTTTCCGTGTTTTGTACTGGCAATGATGCATAGCCAAAGTCCGTGACTAAGAAAGTAGAGGCTGGGTGACGTCAAAGAGCATGAATAATTTCATGTCACGTTATTCTCAAAAACTGGAAGACGCATGTGCCTCTTGTAAACCTGAACATGACTTCAGAAGACATATATACTAGGATATGGGGAGCTAGAACTAACAAAAGCTTCAAGGCAGAAGGCTTCGGTTCACACTTGAACGATCTTAGAAGACTAGTTTTCGTAAACAGGCTTCAGAACGATTCCAGGTTTGGAAACCAAATCGCTTTAGTGTGAAAATCCGTATTGCTTTACAAATTTTTAACGAACTAGTGTGGACAGACGAAGCAAGGCTGATTTTACAATCGGGAATACAGTATATATTATATCTTTTCCCGACTATAAAATCAGCCTTTTTTCGTTTGTTTTATGTTTTCACTTATTTGCTGATTAGATCCTTTATTAGGATCCGGTCCTTCTCTTTTGTAAGCTGGTCCTTGCTTAAAAAATTGAATAGTGTGGACAGAACCATACAGTTCCGAGGTGGTTGTTAACTTAGTTAACAGTCACCTCGGTGTCCATTAAAATTTAAAACTTTCTTGTTATATCACTAGCCTACGAACACCTATACATCTACCTCGCATTACTGCCTGTGCAAAGCCGCCCCCGGGATTTTTTTCTTGAGGGGAGGGGGCTACACAGGCTACCTTACATCGCTCCCCGTCGCTGCGCACTGGGGACGTTTTCGTGACGGAGAGCAATAGAGTGTTTTCACTCGCGTGGCCAGCATCTATGCAAATTTATTAGAAAAAAAGAAAGCATTTGCATAAGACAAGAGTACAACTCCCAGAGGATTGGTTTGGGACACCAACATGGCGGCCGTTTCATTGTTTTGGGACACCAATATGGCCGCCGTGACGTCATGTGAAAACACTCTATAAGGAGTTTACACAACGACGACGGCGACGGCAACGAGAACGGGAAAAAATCAACAGGTTTAGACAAGCAAAACAACAACTTTGCACGTGCATCACACTTTTTAGTACGTTTCTCCGCCGTCGTTGCACGACTACAACGTGAAACTGCCTAATTTCACGTTTTGTTGAGGGGAAACAAAATTCAACAACTTTTTTTTTTCTTTTCTGAACTTTGATGCAGTCCTTTAGAATTCAACTCCAAAAACATTTGCCGTTATATGACGAATTAAACGAGATGGAATAAGCACGGTAAAATTTGAGGCAGAGCAAATTCACTTTTTAATTGACGTTTTCGTAGCTGTCACCGTCGTCGTTGCGTAAACTCCCTAATGAAAGGTAGTGGTATTCTCAGGCTGGCTATATATATCACTTCATTTTATATATAAGCGAATAAACGGCAGTTGTAAAATTGCATCGAGCAAAAATACAGCTACAGTAAATGGAAAAAAAAATTTCAATCCTTCAAAGTCTATCCTCGCCTTAAAAGAAATCAGCCCTAGTATTTTGTCGAATTTTGAAAGGTCGTTCTGTAAAAAAGATAGGAAAAGTACCGAGCTCACACATTATCCACTCGCCAGTAGGTGAATATTGTTGAATAGTCCGAGATAGCAAACCAATCAGATTTATACTGATGATAGTTGGCTTGCGCGCGTAACAGGCGCGCGATCCCATATTTCTTACATAGGGGATTAGGGCATCTTGCATTTACTTTATGCATTCCGCCGACGAAAAGACCTCTGCAGACAGCCGTTTGGGATTCCTGTTGAGCATGCGCGAGATGAAAATGCGGTTACCATGGAATTTCTGGGTCACGTGTCGGTAATACGATGCCGCCGCCGGAGTTTGCCCGTCAGTTTCACTTTCTCGCACCTCCGGTTTCTAGCACTTCTGGGCTGGTGAAGAGGATTTCATGACCAGCCAAACTGACAGTACCTTCAAGAGATGAGGCATCGAGCCTACAGGCTGTAATTCCTAGCTTGGTAACTGAGGCTATCTGATCATCTATCAGAGCGTTCAGCGGGGAAATAACGAGTACAATCGGCATTTCACTGAGGAGGCCAAGATGCTTGGAGACCGATGGAGCTAGTTGATATATCAACGATTTCCCATGACCCGTTGGTAAACTGACGAATATATTTTCGCCATTCAATACATGAAACAAAGCTTTGGATTGATATTTAGTCAAAGACTCGATTGAACTATCTTTAAGGGCTTCTAAGGCCTTTTCAAAAGCGTCGTTGAAACTTTCACGGGAAAGACTCGCACACGCCATGTTGATATAGCGGGCTCACTTTTGCACAGCAAACTAGTACAAAAAAGATGCGCGAGTCGATAAAACAGGTTCCACAACCGGTTTTGTCATGTGATTACCTCCTAGATCTTGGAGGTTTCATCTCGCGAATGCTCAACAGGAATCCCAAACGGCTGTCTGCAGAGGAACAAAACGCGAGCAGCCAAAACCGCGAAGAGAATGGCAGTACAACGCTGAGAAACACAAGGGAAAAGACTCTGCTAGCAGGGTATAAATGATACGTTTTGAATTCATTCAGGGCACAATCCGTGGAATAATCAACAATGGTGCTTCATCAATGACCAAGGGTCCTGGAGGGAGTCTCCAAAATGGATCCTAGAGCCTGGAGACATGGCTAAGAACTCAACGGGGAGTCCTTAGCTAGCGTTTCTCCACTATGCTGTGACAACATTGTTACTACCATTAATACAACAGGCTTAAATGATTATATGCAAACATTAAAATAAGAAGTTGTGTTTGAAAACATACTCTTTGAATAAAAAGATCTGCAGGGTAAAGGAAGGCGACAGCAACCATTGTAAATGTTTGCATCGCGTCAGACTTTTAACAACGGCAAAAGGGGTTTTGCCTGCCACAATCTTCAATTGCCGGTAACTCTGAACAAGTAGTTTCTAATTGTCAAGAGGAACGCGTGATTTGTTAAAGATGCTAATTTGTCAGCTAAATGAGCTAAATACCTCAAGTACTTAGAAGAATTGTTAATTCTCTATAAGCACTCTTTCTTTCACAGTTAGTTGCAAAGCCACACATCAAATTAGTGCGTTTGTTGGGAAATACGCAATCAAGAGTATAACATGAAAGACGTTTAGTCGGCGAATACTATTCGTTTCTACCCCCTATTCACAAAAAAATGTTTGATGTTAAAACTTGGTTGAATAATACTTTTTTAGATTCAACGTCAACATACCTTATCTATATCGTTGCTTTGATTCTCCGTAGGCTATCGCAGCATGCGCTTATAACTTACAAGTTAAACAAACGATCAAGTCAAACTCAACAAGTAGCATTCTTTCCGTGTTTTGTACTGGCAATGATGCATAGCCAAAGTCCGTGACTGAGAAAGTAGAGGCTGGGATGACGTCAAAGAGCATGAATAATTTCATGTCACGTTATTCTCAAAAACTGGAAGACGCATGTGCCTCTTTGTAAACCTGAACATGACTTCAGAAGACATATATACTAGGATATGGGGAGCTAGAACTAACAAAAGCTTCAAGGCAGAAGGCTTCGGTTCACACTTGAACGATCTTAGAAGACTAGTTTTCGTAAACAGGCTTCAGAACGATTCCAGGTTTGGAAACCAAATCGCTTTAGTGTGAAAATCCGTATTGCTTTACAAATTTTTAACGAACTAGTGTGGACAGACGAAGCAAGGCTGATTTTACAATCGGGAATACAGTATATATTATATCTTTTCCCGACTATAAAATCAGTCTTTTTTCGTTTGTTTTATGTTTTCACTTATTTGCTGATTAGATCCTTTATTAAGATCCGGTCCTTCTCTTTTGTAAGCTGGTCCTTGCTTAAAAAATTGAATAGTGTGGACAGAACCATACAGTTCCGAGGTGGTTGTTAACTTAGTTAACAGTCACCTCGGTGTCCATTAAAATTTAAAACTTTCTTGTTATATCACTAGCCTACGAACACCTGTTCATCCACCTCGCATTACTGCCTGTGCAAAGCCGCCCCCGGGATTTTTTTTCTTGAGGGGAGGGGGCTACACAGACTACCTCACATCGCTCCCCGTCGCCGCGCACTGGGGACGTTTTCGTGACGGGGAGCAATAGGGAGTTTACACAACGACGACGGCGACGGCAACGAGAACGGAAAAAATCAACAGGTTTAGACAAGCAAAACAACTACTTTGCACGTGCATCACACTTTTTTGTACATTTCTCCGCCGTCGTTGCACGACTACAACGTGAAACTGCCTAATTTCACGTTTGTCGAGGGGAAACAAAATTCAACAACTTTATTTTTCTTTTCTGAACTTTGATGCAGTCCTTTAGAATTCAACTCCAAAAACATTTGCCGTTATATGACGAATTAAACGAGATGGAATAAGCACGGTAAAATTTGAGGGAGAGTAAATTCACTTTTTAATTGACCTTGTCGTAGCTGTCACCGTCGTCGTTGCGTAAACTCCCTAATGAAAGGTAGTGGTATTCTCAGGCTGGCTATATATATCACTTCATTTTATATATAAGCGAATAAACGGCAGTTGTAAAATTGCATCGAGCAAAAATACAGCTACAGTAAATGGAAAAAAAATTTTCAATCCTTCAAAGTCTATCCTTGTCTTAAAAGAAGTCAGCCCTAGTATTTTGTCGAATTTTGAAAGGTCGTTCTCTAAAAAAGATAGGAAAAATACCGAGCTCACACATTATCCACTCGCCAGTAGGTGAATATTGTTGAATAGTCCGAGATAGCAAACCAATCAGATTTATACTGATGATAGTTGGCTTGCGCGCGAAACAGGCGCGCGATCCCATATTTCTTACATAGGGGATTAGGGCATCTTGCATTTACTTTATGCATTCCGCAGTAGTGAATTTAGTCAGCTATACATAACTGGCGCTAATCTCTGGATTACACTGGCAGCGTAATGCAGCATTTTCTTCTTCCTTTTCTCATACACGCTAGCCAAGATAGGTTTATGGTCGTCTTAAGTGGTTAGCGTATATTAATACGGTCTAGCTATAAATAGCTAAAAATCACAATATTTTATATGACCTTGGGATCCTACACTGGCGCAAGGCGTATTTCCGCTTTATTAAATTGTAGCTGGCTCGAGCGCCTTGGCGACCTTATCTTTATTACGATAAATCGTTTTTGAGATCTTCAAAGGTGGATTAATATATATCACTTAGCATTAAGTAAAAATATTATTGCTTCAAGCTTACCTCTAAAGTGAATTATGACTTATCTGTCCATCTGCACTACGTGAAGATCAGAAACCATGGGCCGCGTTCGGTTTCGAACAGCAGAAGCAGTATCGTCCTTTGAAAATATAAAAGCAAAAAGCACGAGTTACTTAACGCAACACGTGCCAGTAGAACTTCTAGAAAATTAAATGCTTTCTATATCACTTCTATGGTCACCTTCCTCAGCTTTTGCGCTGCTAGTTCGGATCGATAGACACTTGCATTTATTGGAGAACTTGTCGAGAATTTGTGAGGGAATTCGTGACTTACAGCTACTTAAGATGTCACATGATATTCGAGAAGCATTTGTTAAAAGTTAATTGCTTGGTTAGGTATTTATTAACTACTGATTACCAAAACTTTAAAAACAGAGAGATCCTGTCATGAAAGGAACGAGAGGTGTCGAGGCGACGGGCAAGAGTCACCATGGCTTCAAATGCACAGACCCTGTACATATATTTATGTCTTCAAAGGCGCAAGTTCCTTGCGGAAAAATAAAATACAAAATAAGTTTGAAATTTCAGCAAGAAGCTTTTGTATGAAACGATCTTCAGTTACCTCTCCTGGATTACATTCACCAGTGTTTTAAATGCAGGTACAAGGTTAGCAATATCGTTTTTAATAACCGATGATAATCCACAGTGGTGGATGCAGGGGAGGGCACCGGGGACCCCCCTTTCATTATTTTTAGACCAAACTGAGGCCCGAAGGGGCAAAAAAAAATTTTTTGAGACCAGCCCCTCCCCACCTCTATCTGGAGGCACCCAACGACCTTTTTCCGTGTGATAACTGTTCGAAAGAGTAAATATTATTTGCCTAGAGATTTCTAAAGCTCGTGAAAGGCTTGACCATTAGTCTAAGATATTCGTTGTTTTTCTACTACTTACCTACGATTTTCTGAGGTTGTGTTTGCACATTTTATTTCCTAGATATTGCTATTAATTATTCTTGACAAACGTCTCCAGGAAATTTCGGTTCATAGACAACACGTCCCTAAGAATCTTCCAATGAAAGTAAGGCTACTCCTTGTCCTTGAACTTTCGACCAGACCCATCAAGGTTTGTTGTGCTAACAGGTTCGGATGAGACGAAAAAGCTTCAGAAATTTATTAGAGTCCGTATTCAGTTAAATCTCAGGAACTAAAGATTTCGGCAAATGCCGTTTTAAATTTAAGTACTAACGGTAACTTGCTAGAAAGTAAAGATAGTATACTAACAGTTTCTTAGTTTGTCGTGATCCAAATGTATGTATGATGATTGAAAATTCAGTCTGGTTGCTATTGTTCAACTATCAACTATCAGATCGACTTTTCTTCCCACTCTCAACTGAAAATCATTCAAATTTAAAATTTACTTGAAGAATATTTAAAAATTCACTTGCAAAGCTGTTCTGTATCACTGACTAATTAAAAGTATGTCATGACTTATTTTCTCTTCAACGCGTTATCGTCGATGGTGGAGTATATATGCCAATTCGCCGATATAGAAAAAGACCACTTATGTAGCCCGCCAGGCATATGGTTATCCTAAGAAAATATACCATTTTAGTTTCGTTTTCCACGATACCTCAACATGGGATACCATTGTTTTTAATTCTGATGTACTTTAGCGCAAGACTAGAAATTACCAGAAGTCGAATATAGATTAATTATATATTATGGTACGTGCTTAAAGCAAAGCTGAAATACGAAATTTTTTTTTTCTGCTCATGTAATGGGATAGATTAACATTTCTTCTGTTAATCAGAGTGAATATGTCGAAAAAATAATAAACTGATTCTATGAAAGAATTACATATTCTAGTTTTGAATACCTGTTTAGAACAGCAGTGGAGATATTCTCTTCGCTTCCACAGTCTTCTTTGGCTCTCCCAGCGCGATATTAAATATTGTTTTTACTTCGACGGCGTCATTTGTTCCACCGGGCGCGCCGCGCGCACTAGCGTTCAGTGCTCGGAAGCGAATACGAAAGAGACAGTTAAAATTGGTCGTGAACTGCTGAAAAGTCTGTTGATCTCGTTTCTTAGCGGCGATCGAAAAACTCAGTCACGAGTAATTTTTATATTTTTGGTTATTATTATGTAAATTTATGAACACATCCACCTGACGCGTGTGGCATAAAAACAATGGTACTTAAAACATCATGAAAAGTATTTATGCCCCAACCAAGGATGCACATAGAGGGGTTCTTTTTTCCTCTTGTGATGATCAGTATTGTTTTTCACCGGCTTTGTATACATATTTTCTAATCTCGCAAAACATATAAGTGGTGGGCATAACCTCGTCCCCAGGGCGCGTTTCCCCCTGGGTACGCGGTTGAAGTGTGCAGACTTCTCTGGCGTCAACTTCCTGCAAAAAAATAATAAGGTGGAAAAAATGGAACTTCGACCGTCTTTTTACAGGATGTGAGCTTCGCCGTGGACAAGATTTACATAGGCAATTTGCCCCTTTTGCAGTTATTCCGTTATTGGTTGCAGTGTTTCTCTATTTTGTTTCGTTTACTTTTAAATTCTGTTCAGCCGCTTCGCACTTGCCTAATGGCGTAATGATACAGAGTTTCAGAGAAGTGAACATTTCTCTCTAAAGTGGATCTCTCAGTACATCACTACATGGGACGCTCGAAAACTGAACGTTGGTCATCATTGCTCACATCTTTTAAAATACTTCTTAACAATAAGCAATCCTTCACTTGTGTTTGTTTTCCAAAGGCCATTTTGTGCGTTATCATCGAGAAACTGCCTTAATTAATGCAGTTCTAACAGTTACAAATGCGACCAAATATTCACCCCTTAAAAGACAACTTCTTGACCCCTGCACTACTACGTTCCCCTCCACACACATAAAAAACCTCTTTCATCGTGACACGCCAAGCCACTTTATTATTTTATGGAATTCTTAAGTACAACTTGGCCCAGTAATATTCATGCAATGTTTTCCAGATAAGACGACCGTTGTTTCACAACCAGGTCCAACCTTATATTTCTTTGTAATTTTTCGTTCAAAGAAAACGTCAATAAGAGAAATAAAACATGGACCTAACTTTGCAATAAAAAGGTGGAATTTTTCTTGTTTTAAAATTCTTTAAACCCCATTCAATATCCGTTTTAAATCCCGCTCATAATTTCGCTTGTTAATCCATTAAAATAATTAAATTTAACTTACAGCATCTAAGCTTCTACTTACAGCAAATATCTTATAATTAAATTCATGCAAAACCAGCCCCAAGCTCAAATGTGTACTTTTAAATTCGTAACAACACAAAATTCAACAGAATAATAATTATTGCCTAGTAAGCTCCTTAATAGTCTGCTACACAGCCGCTTTTAGTATCGTCACGCAACGCTCCTCCTCTTGAGGGGAGGAACGTTGCGTTACGACAGCAGACTAGCTCCACAACTGCCCAAAGCAAAAAGAGTATATGAGTGTGAGAAAGATGAAGGAAATGATACCACAAGTCTTTGTATGTGACAATGAAAGAAGACCAGAATGACAATTTGCAGTTCTCTTGAATGTGAACTATGTCAGTCCCTAATTTCTAAGACAATTTATTCATTGACCTTCAATGATTCAAATTTTGTTCCATTTTGCATAACCAGAAATCAACAAAAAATAAGTGCAAGTACAGAAAATGTGGCCTGAAAAGTTGACATTTGAAAAGTTTGAAAAAGTACGAGAATCCAAAAAGAGGGAGACTGACAGACAGAGCCTTGCAATCATGAGGAAAGACTTACAACTAGTTATCTAGTTTTTAAGAAAATAATGGTGTTTGTTTCTCTTGCATTAAATAAATTAACCCCATCCCATTTTGAATCCGGCTTTGAAGCGTTTGAGGGAAAACTTCTCAGACAGGCATTCTCTCATCTAAAAGGCCTCAATGACAAGGGACAAAAAGAGCAACCCACATCCCATGTGCAAATTCCAATATATACAAAAGAAAGCATTTTGGTTTAAATATTATACAGTACTTTATGCTTGCAGCCTTATCTCAGGCTTAATATCATACACTCTATTCAATAGTCTGTATTTTCTTCAAATAAATTATCTGTTTTCTCAGTAGACATAGTAGAAATTTGAAGCTGCTCCAGGGTTCAAATAGCTTTCCAGGTGCCGCGACTGTTCCACAGCAGCTGTCACGCGTTTATTGAAATCGCTGTAAAGTATGTCTCCACCTCTTGGAACTCGGTAGAGAAAACTGTCCACATTCAGCATACACAGGCCCTTTCCATTCATTAGGAACTTGTCAGCAGTGACTTCTCTTATGCTGTACCTCTCTGTTGCCCATTTAAGCCACTCCATCACTTCCCATTTGTTCCACACTCTGGGATCTGACAATATTGAGTAAACAGTATTAATTAGTTTTTAATTCATGCAGTGTATGTACAGTTAAACCTCCATTAAGTGGCCACCCTCGGGGTACCAGCAGTGGCCGCTAAATGGAGATTGGCTGCGCACTAGAGGATTGTCATAAATTAGCATAATAATAATTATTTATTGCTAATTATTAACAGAAACATCAGTTTCTTCTTAATACAAACACGCAAAAGGAGAAGTGTTACTGGTCCACATCCACAATCAGTCATCATCTCTGACTGTATATTCCTTCATCATATTCATTAATAGATGAAGGTGAGAACAAAGAGATCTATTGGCTGGGACAGCTAAAAGGTGTCAGTGGCCGCTCAATAGAGGTGTTCACTTAATACAGTGGAACCTTGATATAACAAACCTCCGTATAAACTTCAATTTTCTTTACCCCGGTAATAATAAAATGTATGGAAAAGAACCTTGATATGGTGAACAAATATTGTCAGTCCCTTGGTCCTTCGTTATATTGATGTTCCACTGTTAGAGGTTTCATTTCCCATTTTTTTCTGCAACTATTTCAGGACTTTGCTTACTGGCTGCTTAATAGAGGGTGGCCGCTTAATGGCAGTTCTACTGTATATGAACCAAACATAAAACTTTGTTGTACTAATATAAGAAAGAAAGACTAACTAACTAACACAATGTACAGCCTCTATATTATTGAATATATATTTTAAAAAAATATGCATCCTCTAAAAAACAGCAGTGACATACAAAGAACTAAAAAAATGCTGCTGCAAGTTTTTATCTAGTGATATTGTGCATTTACTATATGCCAAAAAGAATATGTCAGCATTTGATTTTTTTCAGAGGCTCATACTTTGTGCCATTAATATTATTTCACCCATTATAAAACCACATTTCAGACAAAAATACACACCAGCTGGCACTCTGGGTTGCTCAAAATTGAACACATTATCCTCATCATCAATATCTGGCACGACACAGTCTTCTGAAGTTGAAGTGCTACCTTTCTTTCTTGTTGGAGACGGGATGTCTGTCATGTGAATAAAAAGACAGTTCAACATAAGAATGACAAAAAGAGAAACTTAATATTAGCCAGGTAAAGAACTTTGCTATCCTTGCCTCAACAGTGACCAGAAGATGTCATACAGGATCACAAACAAACTCTCATCCTTTTTCAAACAATTCTCAGAACTACCTCTACTATGAAAGCCACATGTAGGTGACAAATAAGGAGAACAGATATAAGGGGTTGTTACTACTCAAGAAAATAAAATAGTCAAATGCAAAACTGGGCAGGCCTTCTTATGCATTCTTCATCTAGGGGACTAGCCTTACACACAACTGGCAAAGTTATCACTGACTCCCAACAACTGGCTAAAAAACAGCTACTTCTAATAAATTTTATTATTACTGTTTTGGGAAAAAGGTAAGGTGAGAAAGTGGAAGCATACAGTTGCCTTTGCACTTGATTGGCAATCCGCCTACTTTTACATCTTAGCTGCCTACTTGAAAACTTAATAAGAACCCTGCGCATGAAACTATTAGCTGGTGTATGCCTGGGAGGACCATCAGAGAGAAGGCGGGGGGCTAAAACAATTCACCACTGATATATAAATGTTGACAGTTTACATGGCAATTCTTAAGGCAATTGCTCTTATTTAAAAGTGACACTTTTCTTTTTGTAAGTACAGCTGTATCATTGAGTTCACTTGACTAAATTATATTTTAAAATTTACGAGAAGTACAAGAGATGTAGTGATAAGGGCTTCCACTTAAATATATTCTTCATATGAACTTCTACATAAAAAGAAATGGCTGCAATATCACTTGGTTCTTAATAAATTAAATGAGAGTGTGTGGGAAAAGTTTTAAGATACTAGTGAGCCTGATAGAAACAATCTGGCACTACCATATTTAAGTGGTAGTGTACCAAATGTCAATAAATCAATTTGAATAACTTATTCTCAGACACTAGATGCATTAATTACCAAAAAGAAACTTCTTATTTAATGCTACAGTGCATGGGACATTTTAGACAGGTCCTGACACACACAGACGCTCTACTTAACTGACTGGGCCCGATTATTTGATTGCTGATTATTGCTGATCTGCAGTTAAATGAATTCAAGATCTTTTGTTGTTGCTGTCAGTGACTTTTCTTTAATTCAAAAGCATTTTCCCTGTCAGTGTTAACTGGTCATTTTAGAGCATGCACGAGTGCAAAACTGTAGGCAATAAGAATTTACAGGAATTTGCTTCATAAAATACAGATTTGAATTGAATTTTTGTGCTAATCCTGGGTTATCTTAATCCTGCTTTGAAAAACCCAACATAAGAAGACCAGTTGTGGTCTTTGCCCTCTTCATAATACTGAGTTAATTACCTACAGTGTATTAATTTTGTGGTTAAAAAATTTCCAGGTTCCTTTATATCTGTAGCCTACATATTATTGTAAATGATCAGAGGTCGCTTTCATCAGCCATTGGTTTACATGGTACATAGCACTATTATGTGGGAACAAAAGAGGATCCTTAAGAATTTGGGAAGAGGAACAAGTTTCTAAGGACGGAACCTGTATTGATACCTGTCTTGAATTTTCACGTCATTAATCTTCTATATGCAAACTTAACTAATATTGATTGATGCTAAAACAGGTTGTTTTTTACGTCATTGGTGATCGCTGAATTGTACGCACAGGCTAAATTTACTCTAGTGCAATGATAAGTGAGTTTTCTATGCATATATTAAGTAACTTAGATTTATACATGTATTATTAGCAAGTAAATTTCTAGAGTTATAACCATTAAAAGCAAACACACACACAGAATGCAAGATAGAGTATTATAGGCTTGTCTCTTGTTTCATTTTCTTTTAAAACAATTTGGTAAAAGCTGAAAGTAAATATAACTCAAATGTTCTCATAAAAGTCAATCTTAGCCACTGTCATAGGCATCCCAATAAATCTGACTCTTAAGGTCAACTTCTAATGATAGATGGAGGCATTGTATCTTAGAGTTTAAGACATGCCACCCACTGGGTAATGAAATATTGAAGCTATTGTCATTCTGTGGAGAATATTATCACAGCACAGTTTTTTGATCTTTGGTTCTCACTTCTTAATGCACTTCAGCTAGTAATATTTAACACCGTACTTTCAGTCTACCTGTACAAGAACATGACAAAATCCTGGGTTTGTTGGAGTTGAAAACTACCAACTATAAACTCATACAGTTAAACCAAGTACTGTTAGAGGAAGCAAAAAAGGTGCTTGTATCTCTGAAAGATTGCAGCCTTTCAAACGCGAGTTAAAAACAATCGAAAGCAAAAATCGACCTTTCTGGACTTGTATTTTTTCATTTATTATTTAGTTAAAAGAACAATAGCAATTAAAATGGAAATTTTTGAACAGACTACCCACACAAGATTAATTTGATCTCAAGATGAAACATCACACGGTATAAAAAAGATATTTCCCTAACACTAAAATCAACCATCAAGATTTAGATGCCATGCCATTGTTCCTTTCAAAAATGTTATCACCGAGGTATTTTCCGACGCAAACTATACGAGGCCGACGACAACATTTGTCAAAATAAAATTTAGCAATCTACAACAGACTAAAAAGACGGGGTAAAGGTCTTCTTTTACAGAATAAATAAAAAGTAAAAATTATTGCAGGTCACAAATCGCTGATGTGAAAATCGTCAAAAACCGCAAATGACAGAAATTTTTGTGGGCGTCTTAGAATAAATTTTCTTGAAGCGAGAACAAAAGTTCTTTGAAGTAACTAAGACCCAAAAAGCGTCATTTGCAAAAGACCTACGCAAATTACATTTACTTTCGAAAATATTTAATTACGGGGAATATTCTCTATCGGCAAACGATGATTTATTTTAAAATCACTTTCATTACAATAAAAATAACAACGGAAGAAATTGACAACCTCGTTTCTGCCTCGTGTTTACTAATCTTTGGTATTATTCAATGAAGATCACGTTAGGAAAGATGACTTCCTGACCATTAGGAGGGGCGCACTTAAAATGAACACAAAGATACATTTACCTTGAAAATTCACCCGAATATCAACTTGAGCATCTTCTTGTACATTCTGCTGCCCCAGTGTAAGATTATCTTGCAGCTGGCGATAAAACATCAGCGAATATTGATCAAGAAAGCAGAAAATATGGCCCTGGGTGGTGAAAATTATTCCTCACACAATACCGAAATGCACAAAGCACTGCTCGGTCACGTTTTAATATTTAGCTAGGAAAATCGTAATGTGTACAAGAGCGTTACAACATTTTTGTCAGATCTCAGCTGTTCCAAAAAACGACTGCGTTGGAAGGAATTTCGCCGCCATCGCTTTGACCGCAAAATCCTAGGCTTCTGAATAGTTTCAAATCAACTTCTCTGTGGCCGAAACCGACAATGGAAAGTAATGAAATTGACACAACGCTTTCAACAAAAATTCATTTAGCAGCTTACGCGTTCCGATTGATTAGAAAGTACACTTCATCTTAGAAAGAGGAATTGAAGCAAAAATCGCTAAAGCGTGCACTACTGCCGACAGCGTGACTGGAGATCAATGCACGCGTGTTCCATGTTGTCTCGCGCGGAGAGTATGAAAGAATTCCACATCATCATTCAATTTCTAGAAAATACCTCAAACTCGGATATTTACCGGATTTCCATGAAAGAAAACGTCTTGCTCTCCAACAGTAAAACCCTCCTGTGCCTCTATCATCTGCTTGAGTCTGAACACTGTCAGAGAGAGATGAATTCGCAAAGGGAACGGAATTCGCGGCGTTCCATCGTCGACCAGAACACTACAGAGAGGGGAACAAACATGGAACTTAGCCAATATGCTCAAAGGCCAAGTCACAACATGAACCCATTGGACTTGGTTGAAATAAATCGTGAGAAAAAAGAGAACTTTCTATTCAACATTCTTACCGTATTGTCACAGGATCGCTCATAGTCTCGACACAATTTCAAATCGAAATTCGGAAATCAGAGCAAAGCAGTGTTGAGCGGGGACACCACTGCGGTGACGCAAAGCCGCACCGATTGTTCAAAGCGGCTTTTGCTCCGAAGCGAACTCACACTAAGCAAAAAACGCAATCGAACTCCAAAAATCAGCCACCTCTTCTCAACAACTTCTCGAGGGGTAGATTTCGTGCCCTACTGTCCTGTTCATAGCTGTTGCATACAAAGTTGTTTTATATAAGGAAATGAGGTCACGGCGCCGTATTTTATTCCTTTGTAGGCTATCACCATAGAAACATCAAACTGCATTAATGTCAGCTTCCCTTATTTGGTTGACACCTCCTGACGACATTCGCAGGCATTCCAAATTAGGAAGCCGTTTTGCGAGGTTTGCGTGCCGATGACGACACGCCTTGCGATCGGGTCACGAAGATCGCACGGAGAATGTCGAGAAATTCAGTGATGTTTATATAACGCAAACTTCAATATTGAAGGCAGTGATGGTCCCGTGGTGTAACGGTTAGCACTTGGGACTCTGAATCCCACGATCCGAGTTCAAATCTCGGCGGGACCTTATTTTTCTTTTTGCTTTTTAAGTTTAGATAATTATTTCGGCCACTTTACTTTCATGAAATCTAGGAGACTTGGCATAGGATCCAGTACAAAAGAGAATAAGAAAACTTAACATGAAAAATTGCGTGAGTAACACAAAAGGTGCACGTTGCAGTCACAATTTATTGTGTCCTATTTTTATCACAAACAAGTTAAATTTAGAACTACCTTTGCTGTATGTACGTACTTTAATTTATCAACAGTAACTTTGTTTCACATCTATAATAATAGTAATGGAAACATCTGAGCATTTTTTTTAATTTGCTTCTCTGATTAAATTTTCTGATTTTGCCAATGGCAAGGAGTATCACAGTTCATAATAATTACGTTATCATTTTAAAGCACACACTTCACTTAGTCAGGGAATTTTTGCAGGAACACGTTATATAAATTTTCCGGGGAAAAACCTCAGGCACACCAAAGCAGAACGTTTTCCGTTATATAATCCTTTTCTTATTTACAAAACTTTGGCGGAGTACGTCGATGAAATTTTATGGCCAATTTAATTAGCCCAAACAAACTAACAATTTATTGTCCAAAAGTTGTTCCCTTTCGTGGAAGTGTTTTCGCACACAGAGTACAAACTTAAATATAGAGACCAAGATGTCACCGGTTTACTTGGATACTAGTCTAATCTAAAAGTAATTTGTTTCTTCCTCCACCTAACTGAAACAGGCTTAATTCATATCGTATAGAAAAGGGGGGAAATCAAATCCTATGCACAAATTTTTTAAAAGACTGAACAGAAATAGCACGGGGATGCGACAAATTTCAGGACACTGAAGAAGTGAAAGAAAAGGAAAGTCGCCGATTTTTTTTCTTCTAAAATCTAATGATCTGGGCACTCACTCACGAAGCATCGAAACTGCTGGAAAAAGACCTTAAAATACACAATGCTTTAAGCTTCGGATCTGCTTAGATGCAGAGATAGGGAATAAGACTAAAATTATATCCTGACTATAAGGCGACTTACGGTTTTGAACGCAAAGTGCTTTAGAAAGCTGCCGCGCTCTGAGAATCTAATTATTATTTCACGGAAAAACGTCAAGAGTGACAAGCATTGAAAATTTTACCAACAGAGATCAGCTATCATGTTTAATGCAGCACTGAAGATACTAAGTTTCTTCCAAACGTTTCTGCCTTTGAATGGCGAATTTATGACCAAGGCAACAAAAGCTGTCGGGTAGAATGCATCGCTAAGACCCTTGTTTTCCCAATCGCCTCGGCTTTTAAATGGTCGGAAATGCTTAAGCTTCATGTTAATCTACTGTGGCTCCTTACTGTGAACGTCGAAATCGATTGGCATTCTCTTTGGTAGAACTCAGCGGAGACTCAGCAATAAAAGACGCAATCAAAGATATCAGTTGTAAAATGGTATAAGTAGTTTTACTCGCATTTCTCATTAACGACTTTGCTTTTGATAACCAGCGGTAGAAATGACACTGTTCTGTTGTACCTTGGTACAACAATGAGTTCGAGTATTCGCTTTACCGCTATAATCGTCACGCCCGCGATGTGGAATCCGACCGCGGATAAGAATTTCCGATGCAGGCTTTTATTCGTTCTCTTCGTCCACTTCAGCGCAGGAATAGTGGAATGTTAACGGAATTTCGTAAAGATGTTCATCTTGACGCAAGTAACTACTTGGCCTTTTTGACTTTGAGAAGAGAGTTCTTCAGAGCCATCTGTAAGAGAAAAAGGAATTAAAGTTAATGCGTCCTAGTTAAAAAGCAAGTCGTACGGAACAGAATTGGACAATGCCTCCCAAAACCCCTATTTACGAAAATATGCACTCTCGAATAAAAATTATAAAAAGCAAAAGATGGCGAACTGAGGAAAATAAACGATAAAGCGAAATGATTTTTTTTCTGGAGTTTTTGCCCTAAATCTAATACTATCTTCTATGCATCAAATTCTTTTAAAATCTCAAACTTAAAACTTCATTCCAACGGCACAAGATTCAGAGAAGTTTATGATATCACGTTCAATTCCAAAATCAATTAAGAAGATAAGTGGATTGAAATTTTAGTACTCTCTTGCCAACTGACGTGACTGATTGCCACACAGGGAGATGGGTGGATCCTATGGGTGCCACAGACGAACCTTTTCTACACGGAAGACCTTAGATAACAACGACCTCAACCAGGGTGTGGCATCCAGCGGTTTTAGTGAAAACAAGGGTTTGTGTGGGGTGCTCAGTCTCGCGGGCTCATAAAACCCGGTCTCGGTCGTTCTTATTGAAGGATTTTCTTTCTAAACGGCCCCGCACGCTTTCGTAGTTCAGAGTCTGCAGCATTGGACGATCGGTTGAGAGGTCATGGTGTACATCCAAGGTATTTGTTGGTTTGCGCTCGTGACAAGATGCATGGTACACTATTTCCACAACGTTTGTAAATGCCCCTGAATGTTTGCTTCATATGTACCCAAGAAACCTCAAATTAACGAGGCCGGGAATTGAAAATAGTTCTCAGATAAACTCATTATGGCATGAAGTCGGGGCACAGAACAAGCAAGGTGTTTGTAGGCACAAGCAATGCTAGAAAACCTTCCATTGGGCTCACTGCGTAAGCGGCTGTCGCACTTCCTATCCCGAGGGGCACACTCTTTTTTTCGAGTTATGAGACCCCTAAATATAACGGAAGCTGCGGGCACCAACCTGTTTGTCTCGGAATGAACGTTTATTTTTGCCTCTAACATCTCTATTGTGTCGCATCATCATGAAGTTCTTCTTCCTTCTTTTCTCCTACAAGAAGAACGTTGCTTGTCATGCAAAAGTGAAATTAAGTGAAAAGTAATTGAGGAGGTTACAAACCTACATCTCAATCGATCAATCAATCAATCGATCCGATCAAACAATCAAAATTCAACAAGAGTCTGCTGCCTGTTGCTCCTTTTCTCTGCATGCCCCTCCCCCCTCCTTTTTGAGAAATGTTTTTATAAGTCTGCTTAAAAGTCTGCTTAACCAACAGACCAATAAATCAGTAACTAGACTTAGTTTACATATTTTCCCTGCTTAGTTACCGTATAAACGTGAGGAACACATTATGTTACTTGACGAATCTTTTCAGTTATTTTGTTAACTTCCTAACAATTAATAGCGTAAACAAAAGCCCAAATGACGAGTATCAATAAACTATATTACTGTAATGAGGCCTTTTGTGTGTTAAGCTAATACCTTCCATTGCGCTTTTGTCAAGAAATGTTCCTGTACATGTCGTTTTGGTTAAAGTTTCATGATAAGAAAGCGGTTCAAGGTGAATAACAAGTCAACAAACAAGTTAACATAAAGAATATAGTTACAAGCACGCCAATATATCTTCACCGTCATGGTGACAAGTTCAGGTGCTAGCCTTCAGAGGCGCAAGAAAATTTCCTTCATTAACTAACACCAATCCTCTATTGAAAGCAAGAACTTCACTTACCTTATTCGTGGAACTGGCAAATTCATTGAGCCGTCTCTTTGTAGCTTTCTTTGAGCTAAATTTTTCTCTGTCTTGTCTACCAGCCTGGCAAGATATAAGAAGCTAAGTGTCTTAAAGGACACAACTAGGAGCAGTACGAATAACTAGGCGTGTACCAGCTTTCCTAACCCTACAAGCCAATCGGTTTGCAATTCTGACCGTAAAACAACGAAAATATTGATGAACAATGCTGTCTCATTGTTTTATACGACCAATGAGGAGACACCTTACGAGCAGCTGCTACAGTTCTCGAATGACTTGGCGTCGTCTGTGACTCAGTTGTGAGTCCCTGGACAAACAGGGGAGACCGTTCGCAGAGTACTATTTGCATTTAGAGCAATGTAAAATTTATGGTTTTACGTGCAAATTGGGGACCCATTGTAGCAGAAAGAGGTAAGGTACTGTGCGCTTGAAAGTGATATAGTCTTAAAGTGGTGACATTGTAAAGAGAGACTCAGTCAGCGAGGAAGTTTTTCTTCTGATTCGCAAGCTACAAAAATCACAGAGTCGCCACTGAAAGATTACACCAATTCACCATCAGTTTTGGCATCTTTAGTCCTTTTTCTTAGTTCAATAACAAACAATGTCTACAATTTCGCCTGTGGAAGTGATTTGCTTGGTTTTCATAGGGTTTTAGGGCGGCTCTAAATGTCTAGGCAAAACAATTCTGAGTAATACGTTTGCAGTAACAATAGGAATTTACTTTTTTCAACAATCCACGTTTGTTGTTGTTGTTGATGTTGTTGTTTATGATTTAACCACGAAAGAATTCAACTTACAAAAAGAAGGAAAGACGCCAAGGAAATCAAAGTGTGGTGACGTGTTCTACAGTATTGCCCTTTTAATAGTGAGTTATAGAAGTAATTACGTCTAAACCTACGTCATTTTCATGTTATTATGTAGTCTTTTCTATTGCAGGAAATTATGACCTGAGCCAAATATCTGCAGTCACAAATTACTCTCACTACACAGATACCGGGCAATTACGTAAGAACTACAATAGCTGAGAACGAGATTTCAGAGTCGAGGCCAATATAAGAAATATGTTCAAAATTAAACTTTTAGCACGCAAAATAGTAACTCGGTCTGTTCCAAGATATAGACAGGCTTATGTTGGGTATTCGGGCGATCTTTGTGATAAGCAATGTTAAACAAGACAAAATGCAAATTCATCAGTTGCTGTGACTCCGAAACCCAACACTAGTGCCGGGAAAAAGACTTCGAGACTTGAAGGTAGTGCCATTAAAAATACTGTTCCACAAACCACGTTTGGAAAGCTACTCATTGAAAGCCAAAAAAAAAAAAAAAATACGATTTTACAATTTGTTCCACCGTCCAAACCAAGAGTAATCTCATGCGATGACACGAAACCAAAAGAAGATAGCTTTACTCTGAAAGGGAAAACATGACATAGTAATATCCTATGACTCGAAAGCAGACGGCCACATGGCGCGAGAACGCGTGAGAATAATAGAGCCCCAGGGCCTGGCTGCATGCATGTGCTTAAAATAAAAGGAGAACCTTGAGCAAAGGATAATCACGCAAGGGTATGGACGTTAACTCGGCCGTATGTGCCGAAATTATCAATCAGATTAAAGACAAATAGAGCTCCAGTAAATGCTTCGAAATAAAGGAAACGGTTTTCGAAAAAAACTCCTACTTATTTATCTTAATTTGCTTTTGCAATAGGGCCAAAGAGAGGAAAGTGAAACTTTTTTTTAACGCGAATAGACCCTATATTAAACACACAACAGCGTTTTGTTACTTAATCGCCTGTTGACGCAAATCAGACGACTGGTTTGCACTTGTCGTGCTATTTATAGAAAAAACGTTCATGAGACTCTGACTGGCCGGGACACCATATCACAAGAGTATTTGCTTTGTTTTGATATGAAGACCTACTCGATGCTCCTACTTGGTCTAAGGGCATTCGATTTCCTCAGTCTCTGGGTACTCAAAGCAATACACCCGCAACTTAAATGATTTTACTCAACAGGTGATCAATATCGAGCAAAGAATGCCAAACAGACGGGACATAGAGGAGAAAGGAAATAAATAGTCTCGACAGGTTAAATTCCGCGGGGAAGACTTGTGTGAGGTCGCACGCTATCTTGAAAACAGTGCAAAGACTCAAAATTGTCTTTGGAGTTTTCTTAGTTGATTTTATTCACAACTTTGAACGTTAAAGTGCACCATTAGGAGTAAAGAAAGAATTGGGCCAATTTTTTAGTATATAAATAGATAAAAATTGAATTGAAGGGGGTAACAAAATGACTGGTAACTTAGCAGTTTACATCGTGGCCTACAAATAAGAACAAAAAGGACAGGAACAAGTAGTTTCGATTCAGTAAACAAGACAAGTAACGTTTTCAAATGGCCGGAGGCAAACCACATGGGTTGGCTATTTACAAGCATGACTGAGGACTCCGAGGGTCTAGCCTGCGCGAAGTGCGCGTAGCTGGCGATTTGTTCTGTCGAACTCGTGACTACTGAGAACAAATCCATGCAGTCCATGGTCAGGGTGGAACCTGAACTCGGGACCTCCGGATTACAAGTCCAGCGCTCTAACAGCTCGGTCACGCTCCCTTCAAATTAGGTTTCGACTCACTGGGGCTGGGATTCGAGGGAAACTTTGAATGACGCACTGGATTCGAAAATTTTAGGCTGGGAAGTAGGATTTTGTACACTCACTCTCTCCCCCTCGCCTTTCTGGAGCATCGTTAAAATCGGCGCTCGCGTCTCAGTTGTACATGTTGTGGTTCAATTTTATCCTTGGTTTAAATTTTCTTTCCCTTTGTTTTACACTTATTATCATACAACACCATACTCCAAAACAAAGGAAAATAAAAACCAAGGATAAAATTGAACTACTGCTTTACTAACGGAAAGCATTCTTCAGCAATAAAAAGTTATGCTTGAGCACAGGAAAGTATTCCTTTAGCTTATATAATTGACGATTTCATTCCACAGGTTAGTCTTAGACAAAGCTAAACACGTGAGGCAATGTTCGGCTCTGATGAAGACAATGCCTGTTTTATTAAAACATTTTCACTCCCTGAAGTGGCCAAATAAGACAAAGATTGTAAATTTCATTTTTAAAAACGGTCACAAAGAAAAATAGTTATTACATATATGGGCTGCTAAAGAGGTTTCATTTGAATGCACTGTCACACTGCAGGATTTTGTCCACAGACTCAAGTGTACAGTCATAAACAACATCGTGTGGACGTATTACCAAAACTATCGAACACGGACTACCTCAAGCTTAGGAGTGGAAGGGTTAATATCTGCGACCTAACTTGTTTACTGAAACTTCTAACCAGAAGACGAAACGATATGTCTAGTACCATGTTTTCATACTCTGCACATCCCAAACCAAGCCTTTGTACTTTGATGAAGTAGGTTACAATTCTCTTCTACTTATATAAACTAGACATTTTGATCTGGCAGTGTCTAAAGCTGTCAGTTGTTTAGATTTATGGAAATACGGTTTGTTTTCGGTTTTAAGCAAGGGGGATTAGAAGGGTGAGGCCTAATAATTTTGAAGGAAAACCCAAAACACAAACTTACTTAAAAGGGTTAATTCATCAAAAATGCACATTTTGCACCCAAACCTTTGGTAAAGTTGTGGGTTTACATTTGAACCTCGTCAACAAAAAATTCAAAGCAAAAGCAGAACTGATTACATCGCTACTGTAAGAGTATTCTTTACAACCTTTGGCTGCTTTGGAAAATCCCTGATAACAGAAATAATGGATTTGAGGGTCAAAAGACGCCTTAGAGGCTAAAAAGAGAAAGGACGGGTAAATTAAACACGGATGCGCCCGACAACAAACAGGTTGAGCCAGCCCAACGCAGTCAACGGAATCCGCTTAGCTTTGTAACGCAGATCTGATAAGCTCGGCTGATTTTCAATTAGAGTTTTGGAAACAATATTCATCGCAAAATTTCCTCAATCACTGAAGTATCTCTTCTGTCTTTGAGAATACGTTAAATTTTTGTCATAAATATCAACGAGTTGACGCTTGGAATTTCATGACCTAACTCGCTTTGCAGCTATCTTCGGTTTCAGGAGTGTCTTTAAAACCCCATGATCTTGGAAAAGATAAGACGATTTCCCGAGGTGCGTGCGTGCTGGCTAGTTATTTCCTGATCCGTGTTGACAGAATGACTTTCAATAGGAGGGCTAAGACTCCAGAGTCTCAGCTCTAGGCAATTCCTACCCAGGTACCTTCCTTGTCGATAACAAACCTTCGTGGAACATGGAAGCGATATAAAGTAACAGTGAAGATGCCAAAGTAAAAACATTCACTAGACGCAAAAATGTTTTGCCTCAGATAGCACATCGTGTAGAGCGGAAATACTTATACCTAGCAAATCAACAATTACAATAAACTAATCCATAAATGATTTTAAACTTGATTATCCAATTTGCTTAAACTTAGGTCGACGTTTCTGGCCAGTAATCTACGATTTCGGATTTCAAAGGAGGGCTGTTGTTACAATTGAACCTAAAAACCTCACTGCAAAGGTTGCGTGTTAAACACGAGACTCGCACGCAATGTCACGTAATTAATGTTGTGAGGCTAAAAACGGATCATTACGTAACTGACAAGTGTTTGCTTCAGATCAAATGACTTCCGTTATAGCGACGGGGGAAGACAAACCGTGTTCCTGTCAACGTGATTGCATTTTGCTCAACAAAACTGCCTAAAAAAAGGATTACTAAGAACGTAATGGTAAATGAGGGCTGCAACTCCAGCAAAATGCAAGTTGCTCGCTGTTAAGTTTTCCCCTAATAAGTATACCGACGCGACGCGTGTTGACCACGCGCGCATTCACGCGCTCTTTTCCCGAAAGGCTAACATGCGTGTAGTATTTGTCTTCTCATAGAGGAAGTTATTAGTACAGTTGATGAATTTCCCTTTTAAGATATTATCGAAAGCGGAGAGTAACATAAACAAGAATAGGTGATACATGAAAAGTTGCATGAAAGCGATTTCCGTTGGCAACTTTGCACTGAAGAAGGTCTCAGAATGTTCCCGGTTAGGCGCATGCGGGCTACCTGTGGACGTGATGTTATTCCAATTGGCATCGTCAAGCATCAGAGAGGAGACAAAAAGTAGGAGTAAGGTGTAATGCGCTTGTCTCGTACGTCGTTACGGATCAGGAGTTCTATTACAGTGCATGATTTTGTGCATTCCTTATAACACATCAAACCATCAAAGGGAGAGATAAAGTTGGAAGCGTGACTTGAGAAAAAAACAAACAAACAAACCAATAATACGCAATCTGGTGCACGAAAGAGAGTTGTGAATAAACCTTACAGGTCTTTTTAGCCTTAGCAGGGAATCTGATTCCCCATTTCCCTTAATTTTTTTATGGCCTCATTTGTGTGGAAAAAAAATCTTGGGGTTGTCCTTTACTTTACCGATCTCTGGAAATTTAGGGTCGGTTATAAGAACCCGACGTTTAGCAATTAGGGAGCTTAAGCAACAGCGTTTTTGAGCGACGGACGTCAACCGGAAGTGGACGTTTTGCATCATTGGGCGGTGGTTTGGTTGAAACTCTCAGGTAAATCGCCCTTATAAGAGAAAAGAAACTTATCAATACCAATTTCTTAGCGTCAAGGCATATAGTAAGGGAGAAGACCTCACTTCCGGTTGACGTGCGTCGCTCAAAAACGTCTTTGCTTAAGTTCCCTAATGTCAAAAAGAGTGCGCTCAAAGAACCTCGTTCCCAGGGTTCTCTCCTACCCGTCCCGACGATTTAGAGCTGGACACGATACCCGCTCAAACAAACTTCATTGTAAGACAGCCAAACTGAGTTCGAAGGTGTCTCTCTCGGAGATATAAGCGAGAAGACAGCTAGTAGTGCGCCAGATGACCTCCCGCTCAGAGCTATAATTTTGGACAGGAAAGGAAAAGAAAAAGTAATCCCCCCTTTTCCCAAAAAAACTAATGATTAAGCCGCGCAAAGAGCAAAACACACCACTTTCCCACCTTTGACTTGAGGGTAGGGGAGGACTTAGTTTTCCGTCTACTTTGTCCAAGATTGCAATAGAGCGATTTTCGTATGACCTTGAAAAAAGGTTTCGGTAAGTGTTCGTTCTTTGTTTCATCAGCCAATGGATGAAAAGATCAAAACATGGCCTCTTTGTTTTCCCGCCAAAGAAACCCTAATATGGAGAAGGCATTGTTCGATCGGCCAATCGTGTTGCAGTATGACGTCAAAGCGAAGTATCGGTTGATTTCTAGAAAGTTCTCGAGCATGAAGTTTTTTCACCTGAGCGTTCGCTTAACCAATGAAAAGTCAGACGCGTTTGTCTGTCCGTTCGATAAACCAATCAAATTGCTCTATTTCCGTTCGTTTGTCGTTTCTGTTTTGTTCGCGCGCTTTCATTTCAAGGTCATACGAAAATCGCTCTAAGTACAAAGAAAACTTAATCCCCCCAAATCAAGGATGGAGACGCACGAAGGCCGAAACGGGCCAACCTCGACTTGGGGAGGGGGCCAATGTCGAAGTAGCTGGTGTCCGGGGAAGGGCGGCTCGTCCAGGGTGTCTCCTGGTTAGGGACATTTCACCCTGTACACTCGGTAGAGCTCTCCCATTGTCTCATCTCAGTAGAATACAAAAGCCAATATACTCACAAGTACAGTCTCCAATCGCGATTCCTTGTCATGCCTTCTCTTCTTGTGAATGTTTTCGATGTCTCTTAGAGATATCAACTCGCCCCTATTAAAAAAAAATGAATTCAAAATAATAGCAATAACAACAACAATAATAAATATAATAAATACGTGAATAAAAAGAACTTTGAAAAAGTCACTCTGCAGAATGACAAGATTTGAGGTGGAAGACTTCTTCATAAAGCCAATCCGCTAAAAAGACTTGTATTCAGTCTCTTCTGATTTGTAGTTTCTAGAATATATCTGACGTTCCCTACTAAAGTACGAAACATTGTTATACAATGCAAAAATTACTGCAAAAAGTAAAGTAAACCTTAACCCCCCTTCCCTGCACAGTACATTAATCTCTCAAATCTCCAATAAAAAATAGGATCAGAACAATGGCCTTGCTACCTCCTCTTCTCAACACAACACACACACAAACGGTAAATTAACACCCGCATCCCATACATCGCCATAAACTTTGTTTAAAGGCACGCCTCACAATGCATAATAGTGTTTTAAGCCTTGTGATGGAAGAGGCAGGGGAATAAAGGAAACGTTCCAGTGTATTGGATTTTCTATACGAGACCTGTAAACTGAAAAGCTAAGGACATTAACATGCCGGCTTTGCCTGTGGGAGTAAAAGTACAGACCTTTCCGAGGGTTCTGCATGATCAGCGTCTCTTTTTCGCTTCTTTCCAGCTTTAGGGTCAATCTGACGGGCCGCTTCTCGTAGCCGAATCTTTTTGAAATCCTCATCTGTGAGAAACTGAAAGAAATAAGCACAGTCAGTATAGTGGATAACGGTTTTAATTGATATAAAGTGATTCTTAATCATATACATGTCAAGGAGTTTTTAAAACATATACATGTCAGTGACTTCTTAAAAATTTCTAGTTCAGTTGACACGAGAGAGATACTAGACACTGGCTAGTAAAGCGTCCGTACAGATAAAGAGCGGTGGATATCCACCATCATGCTGCCATATCTGGATAGCATGTCTAACTTTGCCATAGCCTGCAAAGCAGGCGTATTTTGGAGCGCGATCCATGAATTGTTTTCAGGGATGACGTTGTCCCGCCATCTTGGAAGTTAATACCACCAGAGAGTTGGGAGGAGTCAAAAACTGATTTTAAGGGAGAGGTTGATGGAGTTTAAAATAGGAGATGGGGAGGGGGAGGGGAGGAAAAAATACTCTCCACCGCCCCTCCCCCCTAGTCTTTCCGTTGCTTTTCAAGATGGCGGCCACGATCAATGTACCTCCGAGTTTTCGTTAAAAAACGCCAGCTCTGCAGGCTAACTTTGCCACGAGAAATGAAACTTTTAACTTACGCGGGTCTGACTTATCCTCGCCGCTTTAGCGTTCAAATCTTCCTCTGCCTCTTCATTCTCATCGTTACTTTCACCTTCTTCAATCTAGCCAAGAAAAAGCCCAAATGTTCAGCAAACAACGAGCTCAAGCTAGGTTTAAAAAATCGGTAAATAAGGAGGACTGTTTACAGTCCTCTCATTTTTTTTCCCTGCAAAATCGTTGAGATTACGGGCTGCCACTTTGGTTTCATATGTTCCCCCTAACCCCTCCACCCCGAACCCTTCCCTCAGTAGATTAGATACTTATCCCCAGGCTAGGCTCAGTATGCTTAAACCCAAGATGCCGCCGCTAAGGGGAACCGATGATCTCATGGAATTATAGGAAACTGTGAACATTCTATTAATAAATCAATACCAGTTAGTGCGGAAACCCACGGGACCTTTAAGCCCAAACATCGACATACAAATTCTCTACACTAATCTCCCTACATTTGTTTAAAGTATTAGTCGAAACAATTTGTTTACAGATCATAGCATTTTCCCTTAGGTGATCAATACATTAATTCTCACAAGCTTTTCTCTTGATGATGTACCGAAACCGTTAGGAGAAAATTGAGATTGGTCAGTCACTCTTAACACTTGAGTGGTTAACGTAAGAGGCTACAAATATTATATTTTCAACAATACAGAAAGCCATAAATCTCAGCAAAAGACAAATTTGATGATAGAAACGGATGAAATATTCGTTAATTGGGTCTGAATGCTGGTCTAAATGGCGGATCATCATCCTAATAAACATAGCGCATAAATGGTACCTCTTGTTCCTCTTCTGAAGAGTGATGAACATCTATCCATTCACCCTCGTCATCATCGTCATCACTTTCCCATTCATCTGTTGATGAAATTACTCAAATTGAGTTCTTAAAAGGGCTAAAAGGATTTCTCAGAAGAGGAGGTTTTGAACCGGGCCTTGTGGCTGTCATAAACAGTGCGAAAACGTACTGTCAGTCAAAACAAAGCGAAGCTGAACAACGTGAATGACAAGAAAATTTGCATCTAATTATTCACTCGGGTTGTTTTTAAACATAACGGGAAATGAATCCATTCCGCTTCACTGAGACAAATAACGGCTATGTAAAATAAGTAAATCTCATTACCATTGTTTGCTTCGATTTTAGAATCATGGTCCTCATCCTCATTTCCTTCGTCAAGCACCTACAATAAGGTTTTTTCCATCAGTACTGAAAATACGTCATTCTACACTGCGGAATGAACTTGAACTAACCGTAGTCAATCGTTTTCGTTAAAAAGAAAAGAAAAAGAAAGAGGAGAGAAATCGAAACAAGCAGAGGGAGAAACTGATCAGTCGTTTAACGCAACTTTGTCAAGGTTATAAAAATTGTTGCTCACATTACTTGCTTTTGACAAATTAAGTTATTATTCATGGAATACATTGTACGCTTTTCAAGTGACATGAGAACCTTTTGATATGGGAAAACACACACAATTTTGAAACTTTTTCGGGTCAATAATTTACCTCTGTTCCAGGCACAAAGTCGGTCGTCTTCAGTTCACCATACTGTTTTACAGTAAAAGTTTTGCTTTCCTCGGTCGGTTTGCCCTATAACAGAGTGACAGAATATCGTCAACTTACTACCGACATGCACGGCTTCAAAATTATAAATTTTGTTCCGTCTACTGTATTTCATTCAGAACCTTCAGAACACATCTGAAAGCGTCACAAATCGCCTCACTCAACAGTAGCAAGAGTAGTCGGCTTTCTTTGTTCTTATTGATTATTCCTAATAGGATCATTATAAGTTTCTGGGAAACTGCTCACCTACCCCTCCCCTAAGCCAACATTAACACTTACTTCTCACTCAGGGCAAAATGTTGGCTCAGGGGAGGGGTAGGTGGGCAGTTTCCAAGAAACGCATAATTTATTATTGATTATATTTCTTTGTTTGTACAGTCTGTTTCTTAGTATAAGAAACTAAAACTAGAACCTAAACAGCAGGGCACAGTTGTTCGAACACCGGTTAGCGAAAACCCGGGGTTAGATTTTAACCCGGGTTTCTTTTTCTTTTCATCAAAAGCACTCTCTCGAATAATTTTCTCTACTATTTTTTGAGTATCCAATCATCAAATTGTAGGCAAAAAGAACTAAACTGAATTTGTTTTTTGAGCTCTCATATATCTGAGTTCAAATTTCGCACTAACCCCGGGTTATCTTAACCCAGCTTCGAACAACCCGGCCCAGGGGGCCAACCAGAAAACTTCCCAGTTGACTCTACCCTCGGGCTCTAATTAAACATTTTATACTATTTTGTAATTTTATAGGACATTGTTATTAAGTAAATTAACCACAAAGAGCAAGTTAAGTCTATCTACCAAAGAGGGGACATGGGCGTGGGGGGGGGGGGGGTGGGTGAGCTTCTCTTTCTCTCCACCCCCTCCTCGCCCCCCTCTGCACCCAAAGACTTTCATCTTCAAAACAGTTCGAGTAAAAGGAGTTTTTCTCACCCTGTCTTTCTTATGAAGAAGAGCGGGATTCACAGCACGGAACAACTGTATAAGAGACCTGGCAGCCATCATAACACCTGTAAGGACAACAATAACGTCAGTTTTATGAGATAATAGAGGAATAGTAACATATTCTCACTACCTCCAATACACATGAATATACGATGAGATATGAAGGCGCGAAAATGGTCACTGTCCACAGATGTGGATGGAGATACATTCACATGCATTCAAGGTAGTGCACCGCGTAGACTGATCACAGCTCCCTACCTTTCCGTGAGATCGCCGATATCGAGCGCGTCTTACCGTTAAAGGCGGCAATCTTGATCTCAAATGCGACTCAAATGCACGGAGTCTGAACTGGGGAAGGGTATCAAATCTGCTTAGGGGGCGGGGGACGGTGGGAGGAGGCGAGTATAATAGAGCTATAATCCCCGACGCCCGCCCCCTCGGTACATTTGAAAATCAAGATGGCCGCCATTAACGGTAAGACGCGCTCGATCTCAACAATCTCACGGAAAAATAGGGGACTGTAAACAGTCTATACATCGCGTCATACATGGGGGCTGGGAGGGTGGGTCGCTGACCGCCCTCTTAGATGTTTTTAGACAAATGCACACAACGACAAGAATGGTGGTAATATATACAACGCTTACAATTGTGGGCTATCTATTGTTACGAAAATATTCTCAGTTTATTTCTGGGAATTGAGAATAGTTCAAACACACTTACTTTTATCCTTAGACGTCTTATACTGCGCTAAATCCTGTAGTAGCTCATCGGTCATCACTAGAGGACATCTTGCACAGACTTCGCGAACCGCGTTTAAACTACAAACAGAAGAAAGCAAAACACGTCTTTTAGCTACGATTCAGAGGCTGAATAGCCTGTGTAGCCGGCAGGATCGTTTGGGCAAGCAACGTTTAGGCAGAGGAGCTGTGAAGCCGCGCGGAGAATGGGGAGGAGACGCCCCTCGCGGCTTTTCCGCCAAAAACTCTCACGCGCGCAAAAACAAGTCCGCCAGCTACGCGGGTTAGCCGAGCTAAGATTTAAATAGGGCTTCCTGAACAAGCCTTCATAAAAGGACGTTTTCAATTACATGAAGTGAGTTTCTATTCGAGTTAAAATTTCCAGAACGAGTACTACAAATGGGCTGATGAAAAGCCCTAGATTTCACGACTGAAGTCCATTAATGCAACTCAGCTTTCGCTGTATCAATCCTAATTTGAAATTCATTTCATCACAGCCATATAAAAAAGTGACATGACTGGATAATAGGACAATTGCACGACGATGTCATTTTACTACAACTACCAGATTCCTCGAGTTTGTTGTTTTCTTGTGCAAATTAAGGCTATTGTTCTTTAATCCTCAGCGGGATTGACACATTTAAATAACAAAGCAAAACCGAAATGAATTCTGGTAGTTGTAGTCAAATATCGTCATCGTGCAGTTGTCCTATTGAATACCGATATGGTGACTGCAGCTTTTATTAAGTACTACGAAATTAGTGCCAAAAAAATCGAAATACATGTAACATTCCTTGCAAGAATGCTCTTGAGAAATCCAATGACATGGATATATAAGAGAAACTTTCTAGCAAATACCTTTGGTAATAAGCAGAAGACACTAATTTATGATCCTTACCCAACAGCCATAACTTCATTGGAGTTTCTTTCTGTAACAAAATTATTTACAATTGCTTTGAGACCTGATTCAATGACCTGAAAGAAAAGTGGAACATCTTTTTACAATTGATTTTTACGGGGTAGAATCCTACCCCGAATGTGAAGCAATAGTCGTTCCAGAACTCACTAAACCTACAAGATATGAAATTAAGGATTTACAAACCTCTGGAGGAACAAGCTCATGGCACGCTTGAGCGAAATATGTCAGCAGTTTAGTGACCTCTGATGGACCGAGAAACAAAAGAAAAACGTTACTAAAAAACCATTTTACATAACTACTCACAATTTAGGAAAACGGTAAAAAAAGGCAACTGAAACACCAGTGACTGACTTGTATGCAGTCCTTTCTCCAACAGTCAACTCTCTCTAGTGACCAACATCAATTTTCTCCTAACAATAACCATATGTTGCCAAGAGAAATGGTTATAAGAGTTAATAAAATGATCACCTTAGAGAAAATGCTTTGATCTTTAATCAAATTCTCTCAACTAATTCTTTAAGGAAATGTATGAAGATCAGTTTGGAGAATTTGAAAGTGGATATCAGGCCTGTAAGGGTTAACGAACACCTCTATCTGTAAGACGGACACCCGGTGTTAGTCCCTGCCGATTTTCAGTCATTTACTTTAACTATACTCCCTTTCTAAGAAGGACAACGGACACTTTGAAACCGTCAAAAGACACTGAATTGCGAAGTGCTTTATGTAGTGAAAAATACCTCTAAACGGAATGTAGGTGTTCCTCGTGACAGTAAATTGCAAAATGTTTGATATTCTGTAGTCTTGCTCCAGTTCGCTGAGTGCATACTGTTACACTTTTAGACCAAGAAGCCGTGAACGTTTGCTTACAATGAACGTTTGATTGCACACAATGGGAACAGTTCAGCAGACGTGTATTCATTGGTAATAGGTTCAGCTTAAAAAATTACTGGCGTCACGTTACCTCGACTCCGTATAAGCCGGAGACCTGTCTAAGACAGAAAGTCAGGGCCGGTACCGAAGGTGTCCGTATCTCTCTTATTAACGAGGGTAACGCGTAGGAGATGCTACTGCGTAAAAATGATAACAAACAGAGACGTCTGGAGATGATTCGAGTTAACTGGAGTCGCCAAACTTTAAGTGAATTGATTAGTTGGTCACGTGGTCCAGTCCAGTTTGCATTTGTTTTCCTTTGCTCTTCGATCACGACACTAAAGCTACAGTTCATTAAGAAAACGATACTACAGCTGTTCCAAGAAAAAAAAATTACTAACTGCCTTAGATTTATAAGACCATTCGCAAAATCGTGGAGGAAAAAGTACCAGCCCTTGTGCATAAACTTCCCCACAAAAGTGAAAGCTCTCGTAAGCGGACTCCCTCGGGACGCGAAAAAGGTGTTCGTAACTGGGGCTGGCCGCTTACGAGAATGTAAAAATACAGAGCTTGTATGGGAGTTGAGAAAAACAGCGTTTTGTGAAGGTGGCCGTAAGTAGAGCTTTCCGCTTACGCCGAGAGTGTCCGTTAGGAGAGCTTCCACTATATAATATTTGTATAATTACATTGATGATTATCGAAAATAGAGCGCTGTGATTGGCTAGGAACTTCGCTTTATCCCGCTATAATCACCGCGCGGTGATTATAGCATTGAAGGCTAGCAGTTTTCAAAATGGCAGCCAGACTTTTGATGTTTCGGGGTCGGAAATTGATCAATGTAATTATACTAAAACAATTAGTCGCCTCAGGCGACTAATTGGTGTACTATTCGCCGTAACAGGTGTACTATTCACCGATATTCAAGTCGCCTTCGGCGACTAATTAGAGGATGTTAGCATCGACAACGAGTACGAGTTCTAGAACGAGATCAGCGATTTTGCGTACTGCGTATCCGTTCTGCGCATCCCCACGTTTTCAAGTCGTCCTGTCAAGTTGCACTAAGAACGACTGAGCTACGACTGGGAAGAGCTGGTTTTCAAAGGTAAATTCCGATCGTTTAGTGCAGTTTCTTTTCGTTTCTAGCCTCTCTTTATCATCTTGAACATTCCTTATATTACGTTTTATGTAAAATACTGCTTTTGAAGTCGAGGAAAAGCAACCGAACGCGATATTTCCTACACAGAGTAAATTTGCATTTACCCGGGAAAGTTTCATGTCTCTGCACAGGCCTCACAGGCTCACGAAATAGCCCCGAAAATTGCCATTATTTGGTCGAAAATATCCCAACAGTCGAAGATATCAATAAAGAATACTTACTTCTTTATCCAGTGTGGTTGTTGTGTTGAATTTGATGGGTTTTAGCGTGTTTTAAGACCGCGACTACCCATCCTTCGAGTTACCTCGAAAAATCGATTTTCCTTTGAAAACCTCCCAAACTGAGTTATCATGCCTGGATAACGGCATGGATAAGCCAAAAATTGCAAGAGAATACACAGCCCTTCCTCTGTATAGGCCGCTGTTCGATTTTCGCACACAAGTTTTTCCGGTAGACGCAAAATACGACCAAGGTAGGGAATGACCTTGTCGCTAAAACGAAAGCGGCTGAAGCACTCTTCCTCGGAAACTTCATTCAGGTCGAATCTTCGATACTTTCCATGCTCAAATACAGGTTAATCTGTGCTGTTTACATCATATAAAGCACAAAATTCTTCTTCGTCCAAAACACCTTCCATGTAACTGAGTAACAAGCAGTCTTGAACGTTTGGAGTCATTTTTTGTTTTCGAAAGTGTTGTGGAAGCGCTACCTCGACTCAAATTGGGCGCCAAGTCATGCGGAATCCCATAATTCTATTTTCTATAAACTCGAACTCGGTGTCATCGCTAACATAGAAAGCTGAGAAAACGACTTCGAATACGAGTACGGCTTAAAGACGTTCTCGTACCCGTACTCATTGGTGATGCTGACATCCTCTATTGTTAAAGAGAAACACAAGTTCTCACCTCGTTGATGCGGCTGCAAGTATCTTTGGATGAAAGGATACAGATTGAACAAGAAAAGCTGTGGAACGAACAGAAAAAAAAATTGAACTCCTGTGAAGGGGATGATTATTTTTGTTTGACTGAATTACAACATGGAATTTGTTGCGGCAGATTTTGACAGAAGGCGTGGACATTACTGGAAAAATCGCTGCAATCACTGCAATGGCAATGCAATCACTAAAATCACTTACAATCACTGCAATTGATAAGCAGTCGCAGTTATTGTATATGAACAACTCTTCCACAGTCGGATAGCTCACTGCCAAGATGGCTGAGCTGATAAGGCTGTTTTCCGTATGGGCCGCTACGATGACTACAATTGTAATGGTCCGGATCGCTCGACCTTTTCCGGCGATCGCAGCAATTAGATGGAAATCATATGAAAACAGGGCTTCAAAGACCAAGTGTACTTCTATGACCCTGGGAGAGTATGCTGCCTCACTTGCGTGAGGTCGTTGTTTCGAATTATACTAAGAGACTGTTCTGGGGACGAATCTTGACCCAATTTCCCCGCGCACCCTTGTAATATCCAATCAAATAGCGCTAGCGTCCCCCGACCTAGTCCCCGCAAATCCCCTAAATGACGTGGTCCTGGTCAAACTAGGACGCATTACAAACCCGTCCCGGGGCTTTTCGATTAGAAAATGGGAGGGAGAAGCCCTGGAGACGAGGTTGAACGCATAATTTTTGGAATGTCCAAAATATGCTTTCATACTATTATGCTAGTTCTTTATGCTCAACAAATGTCACTATTACGCTCAAACAGCATCACTAGAATGCTGCATTATAGCGCAGCCGAGCACCATGGGTAAGAAAATTTGGTTATCCATGCTCCCAAGAAATTTAGGTTCTTACAAAATCTAGTGTCTCAAATGGAAATTCTATGCTCTTGGCAAAGTTTTCATAAAACACAAAGAGTCCAAGAAATGTTGCACTTTCATTCCAGCACAACTCTGGATTCTTTTGCCTAACTTTTATGCCCTAAATTACGGCAGCAGAATGTGCAGAACCCTAGTCACATTTATATTTAGAAATTTGCAATAATGCCCGTGGGTCTAACCAGAGCACGCAGAAAAGTAGGGACCTTAAGATTCGACGACGGTGACGGAAACGGCAACGTCGCAAAAACAATAGGTTTAATTAGCAAAACAACAATTTTGCGCGTGCATCACGCTTTTTTGTACATTTCTTTGCCGTCGCTGCACGACTACGACGTGAAAATGCCTAATTCCACGATGTACAGAGGAAGTGCACAAGCGACGACTAAATTTCCTCTCTCTTTCTGAACTTGGATGTGGTTCTTAGGAATTCAACTTTTGGAGGGTTCGCGTACATTTGACGAAGTTAGTGACTTGGAGTAATAGCGATGAAGATTGAAAGAACGCGAATTCACTTTTTCAGCGAGGTTTTTTCTGCCGTTGCCGTCCTCGGATCTTAAGGTCCCTAATAGAGAGATTAAGATTCACGTTTACGCCAAACGGCAAACGTGAATTTGTACCACGTGACCAAGTTTTCCCCTTATTTTTCGTTTACTGTTTATTGCTTCTACACAAAAATAAGTAGTTTTATGCCAGTTTTGTCCACAAGAATCGTTCTGGACTGTTTTTATCTGCTTATTTTCTATTGTGAGAAATTTTCAACATACGTTTGCCGTTTGCCGTATGCCGTAAACGTGAATCTTAATCTCTCTAATATCTGACCTGGTGAACCCCGACAAGTCTTGATATGAGGTCCATCATCATTACTTTAACTTCAAATCTTTCCGCTGAGGTCTCAAGTTGTTTAAATAATCTTTCACTAAACCCTGTAAAAACCAAAATTATAACATTTAGAGAAACACTTATGATGAGTTCATCAAAAAGCCTACCATGTTATGAGGTTGCAAACATGACTTTTATTTAATGATTTTTTTCTAATATAGGCCATTTCTGAGTTAAACTCTTACTTTCGAAACGCGGCTGAGTGCAAAACTTTTTTTGTCAAAATGAGTTTTATTTGTATGAGAATAAAATGCGTTATCACATCAATGGCTTTGCACTTTGCCTCACCTTGAAACAAAGGCTTGGTGCAACTCGGAAATGGCCTATTACGTTGATTTGTCTTACCCTGGGGATCATTGATAAGATGAAGAGCAGAAAAATTAACAGCAGACGTATTTTTGCGTTTCTTCTTTTGTTTCTGATAATAAAAAATAAATTCATAATAACATTATTGCGGGCGACAAGAGGAGCATGCAATCCTAATCTCCAGGTTGCTATTACGCATGCACTGTATGTAGCCAACTTCGTTCGGACTTCCACTAAGAATGAATGGAATGTATTGAACACTAATGTGGTCACGCGTGTCACTGCGTAGACCTTCTATCTCTCATAATTTAAACACGTGCGTTTTGACGATCTATCATGTCAAACTTACACAAAGCACAGCGTTTGCGCAAAAGCGTTTTGACCTTCGATCGATGTCGCCTGCACTCCATAACCTTTGGTTATTACTAGTTTGATAATGATTTAAAAGCACAAAATTGTTAACAATGCTCCAGCACGAGAGGAGAACAAAAATGACTTAACCCTTTAAGCCCTAAGAGTGATCAGCATCAAATTTCTCCTTGTAATATCAATGCTTTGTGCAACAGAGAGGTCATGAGAACCTCTAAAGTCACACGAAAGAGAAGCGGAGCAGAGATCTGGTAAAAAGAAAGCTCGTTCTCACGTTTCCCTCCTATACGCCCCCTTAACCCTGGGAACGAGGTTCAGTAAATGAAAGGGGCTCCAGCGTGTAAAGGATTCCGTCACGTGTTCAAATGATGAGTTTTTCACCTTTTGACAAAGGATATTACATGGGTTTGGGGGGAGGGGTAGGCAAAAGGGATTAAGAGGCTGAGGGGGTTGGAAAAAATATGGTATTTAAGACCTGCCAAGCAAGCAAGAAGTGCTGGAACGCAGGAAAGTTGTGAAGACGAACACACAGAGACAAAGAAGCTACCTTTAAAGTTGCCATTGCTTTCTCGATTTTCTGTTTCTTCTTCATTGTTTTCTTGTTCACACTACTGGCATGGAGCATTCGTCTAACGGCAGACTGGTCCAGCTAGCAAAACAGATTTGACGTAACTTAAGAACAAAGTTACCTCAGATATCATTTCATTTTGTAAGCATGGGGGGAGGTGCATGAGAGGGTGGTAGAGCCATGGACTGCAGCTGAGTGCAATGCATAGAGCGATTTTCGTATGACCTTGAAATGAAAGCGCGCGAACAAAACAGAAACGACAAACGAACGGAAATAGAGCGATTTGATTGGTTTATCGAACGGACAGACAAACGCGTCTGGCTTTTCATTGGTTAAGCGAACGCTCAGGTGAAAAAACTTCATGCCCGAGAACTTTCTAGAAATCAACCGATACTTCACATTGACGTCATACTACAACACGGTTGGCCAATCGAACAATGCCTTCTCCATATTAGGGTTTCTTTGGCGGGAAAACGAAGAGGCCATGTTTTGATCTTTTCATCCATTGGCTGATGAAACAAAGAACGAACACTTACCGAAACCTTTTTTCAAGGTCATACGAAAATCGCTCTAACCTTGACAACCTGAGGGTGGCATCCAACCTCACTGAGCTCGCAAAAAAAAAAACACTAGCGATGATTGGCAATGACACAAAAATGTAATGACCTGACTTCAAGAGAATGGCTGTAAAAAGACTCGTGAGCCCCACTGCAATGCAATTTAATAGGGGGCCCCTGCAAATCACTGATGAGAAAGACAGCTGGTAAGACCTGTCTTGAGTTTAACTTAGCCTAAATTTCATTTAGCCACATCGAAAAGATGGTTAGAAAAAAAGCTCAAAAGAACTCAGGGTGTTCTCTGGCTTATGATCCAGTTACAGGAAGTCTTTTTATGGTATTCATTTTTGCAAGCAATAAGACATTGTAGTATTGGAGCTGGTGTAGTAGTTGTGTCTTTTCAGTTACAAAATTTTATTCACCAGGGAAAAGAAACACAAATAATAAATGGCGTAATGACTTTGCTAACCTCTTGATCACTATCACTGTCTTCTTTATCTTTGTCTTCTTCATCACGTCCAAGAAAAAATGTCAGAGCTGCAACCAGAATCTACAAATGAATTTCAGGTACATGAGCACACAGTCTTTTCACGTAGTCACTAAATATATGTATTAGCTTATGTCAGAGCTACCATTCACAAAAAAATAAGAATAACTTTCAAACGTAAATAGATACATGTTAGTCGTTGTATGGAACAAAAGTACCCAACATCCATAAAACAATAATGCGGTAAGAGGACAAAGATTTAAGGAACAAACACTGCACAAAAAAGATACTCAATTTATGGGGACAGACTGAGAAGAAAAGTGGGCGCAAAGAAATAACAAAATGTAATAAAAAATATAACTAACTGCATGTAAATAAAAGAGCAAGAGAGAAGGCACCCTGTCGTTTTGGCAGTCCTTGTTGATTTCTGTTCTTTTTATTCTTTTTGCACTCACCATATTTTCCCCGGTCCCGAGTACAAAAGTGAGAGACTGGCAAAAGCTACACACAAAAGACCTCTGCAAGTATATCAAGCTGACGTAACACAAAAGAAACTGCTCTCCTATACTAATAAAGTAAGAAAAGACGATTTCCTTGTGATATGCTTAGTACAAAGCGAGCGTGAGGGAAATGCGAGAAGAGTACTTACAAAAGAAAGGGCCCTTATTTGCCAGTTCGGCCAAGGCAATGGACACTATTAGAATTCAGGGGAGGGGGCTTAGTCTATAGTTTGAAAAAGTGTTAGCACTTATTCAGTGAATTAAAATGTTGCTGGTTTAACAGCTGTAATGTATGTATACAATGTACCACCTTCGTTATAGGGGAAAAACAGGCTGTTGTGATCACATTTACTGTTTTCCCGTCATTCCAAATATTTTTTCTATACAGTTCAACCATTACATCAAGCGATTTCTTAGCAGCTATAGGATTGTTGTCTCGCAGCATCGTGTACATAAAGTTCTGCAATGTCTAAAAGTAAATAAAAATAATGAGTAGGCATGAAGTTACATTAAGACGGAATCCACCAGGAAATTGAGTAATTTTCATTTTTCAGTGGTCAAAAATCTTGTACCAGAAAAATTCATAGCACATTGCACTAATTTTTACATTTTTCAAGGGCAAAAGGTGTAATTTATTAGTCATCTGTGATAACACCAAAGAAAATTTCTTATGGGAGCCCGAGACAAGGTTTTTGTCCACTGAAAATTAAAATTACTCAATTTCCTAGTGGATTCCGTCTTAAACTCTGTCTTGGTAACTATGAAGTACTTAAAATGACGATGATCTGATGATGATGGTGATGATGATGATGATGATGAACAAGAAGAAAATAGTTGATGACAAAATCTACAAATTCTTGTTAACGCGATACCACAAAAAAGAAATTGCATGCATGACTTGTTGCTGTAAAGGAATACTTAACAATTATTGCTCATGCCCGAATGGCCTCGGAGTCAATAGCTATTGGGCTATTGACTCAGAGGCCATGAGGGCGAGAGGAATAACGGTTTTAGTAAAATCCAACTAGTTGGTCAAAAATATCGAGAATAAGAAAAGTTTAGCTAGTTACAGCTAGTCTTTAATCCTTTTTTGCCACCAAAAAGCCTGCGCTTTTCGCTACTAGTGGGCTATAACATATAGCCTAGTAGTAGCTCAACCAATCAGAACGCAGCATTGATAATAGATCACTAGTTGGATTTTACTAAAATGCATTACACAACACTGAAGAAAGAATGACTTTCGAAGAGCTTAACACTTGACAATTTCTTTGATGATGTATACCAACTCAATAATTGTGTGTACAATCATGTTAACATTTGAACACTTACAGTGTTGACTTTGTTGTTCTTGTGCTTTGCATTTATGTTCTTGATATCTGTGACTATGTGACTGTATAGAACCTCCCTAAGTAATTTATCCTTGCATCTGAACAGTGCAAAGAAGAGTTCTAGAAGACTGATAATGAGAGAGGAAAAGTCAGTCAACCACCATTACAATAGAGGTTTTGCACGAGTCACGTGATCCCGTAGCAACCGTAACTACGCCGCCATCCTGCATGCCAGGTCAAAACATGGCGGCTGTCGAGGGCGATCAAGTACCATCTTTGAGAGGTTACTGGGATTCTCTGAGTGCCGAGAACCGACAAATGTACGACGAGAAGCTGAAAATTATCGCAGGAATTGATCCCTACTCTGTGAGTGCTAATTGTTTCTCTCAATCCATGACCGAATGGCCAGAGATCGAGTTTCCTGATATAGTGAACTACTTGCTCTTCTCAACGAGCAAGTTTACAAAGGAACAAGTCAAAGCATACAAAAGTCTTCAGTCCTACCAATACTTCGTTGCTGGCTGGGTGAGAAGTATCTTCATTGGAAAAGCTACCCAAGACACAACAATTTTGATCGGAAAGGTAAGACAAACACGTAGTAAGATATTTGTTACATCGCTGGTATGATGATGTCAATTTCACTACAACATTTACCAAAGATGGATCGCTGTTTTATACTGCTGTTCATTCGCTGCTGTTTTTCTTACATTTCTTTATCAAATTACTTTAAGGTAAACCACTCTCAGCGACTTAGTGAAGCACCTTTAGTTCTGATACTCAATCAGCTAGCAAACTGTTCTATTACTGTAGGGTGAAAGATGACGAATCTCTGGTGTTAGTTTGCAGTGGTTCAGCTTGCGTGTTTAGAAAATTTCACTTAAGGTGTTGTGGTCTTTGTAGGCGACCATCAGTTAACAGAGCTTGGTTTTGTACAGACTGCAGAAGACAAAACAGACTCAGCTCTACTCAACAAGATGTGCGGCAGTCTTAAGCATAAACTACACGAAAATTATTGTAGGGATGTTTTAAATCTCAGTTTTTTAAACTAGATTTCCTGGGATGTAGTTTCTAAGAACATTGAGCAATGCAATTGCATAAGAACAATGCTGAAACTAAATGAAATCTTTAAAATTTACCTAGAATGTACATTTGACAAACATCTTGAATTGAGGACTCTAATAAAACTAATCTGATGCAACTACTGACGTGCAACAGTTTGTCAAGGCACAGCAGACAACTGCAATCTTATCAGGTAAACAGGGTGCAGCATCCTCTGACATTAAATACTGGATTGGGACGATGCTGTGTCCAAGAATAGTGTACTTCTTACGAGCAGCCCCAATAACCCTCTTGACATGAATCCTTACATTAGCTAGTGATCTTGTTGTTTCAATGTCTAATGCTGACAGTTGCGGCTTTCCTTTTGTGAAGCTTGGAATCTGTAAGCGTGCAGCATAAAGGCCCACACTCTCCTCAATATTGAAACCCCGATCAGCTAGAACAAGATCACCGGGTAGTAAGTCATTTAAGAGACCACAGTTCTCAGTTATGAACTTGTCTCATGTGCACCCTCCCCAACCCTTGAAATAAATGACACAGTTCCTTGGGGGGTAATTCCAATAAGAAACTTTGCAGTATTATGATGTTTATATGAAGACCACGTCTGGGCACGAGCAAGCAAGCATGAAGGCCGGTCAATAAAAACTTCAAAGCAGTCAATTATGACAGCACATGAGGAGAACTTCTCTCTGAAGCAGGCAAGTAATGTCAACCTAAGTTCCTCTCTCTCTGGCCATCGCACAAGAAATGTCATGGATGCATGCAAACATTGTATGCACGCAACTCTGAAAAACCCTTGACACAGTGGATGCATGTATTCCAAACCTGTAGGCCAAGTCCTGAACCGATAGATTCAGTCTGATAGTTGAAAGCTCTTACCTTCGTGAAAGTGACAAGAACATACGTGCGGATACTTTATGTCGCCATTTTTAACGGCGTCTCTCCAGATGTTTGCAATCCATTGATCGCTCCTTTTTTTCGAAATTTCTTCAGTTAAGATGCCCTGATGCATAATAACTGAAGGGATTTTGAAAAATGATAGGTGACGGTCTCTATCTGAGCGGTTGGAACACTTAAAAACACAGCAAAATCTGCCCATCGCAGCGAATCACTCACGGAACCTTTGTTTGTTTATGTTTGACCTGGCATGCAAGATGCCAGCATAGTTATGGTTGCCACAGAATCATGTGACTCGTGCAAAACCTCTATTGCTGGTTTAACATATCAGGTAGTACAAATAAATTAGAATCATAGCACTAAAAACTAACCACATTAATTTTATTACATTTAAAACTATTAAGATTCAACTTGAACGTCTGAGACAGCCACAAGTTTCTTAAATGCGTGGCAGCATGAACTTTAATTTCTACCAGAAACTTAAGAGAACTCCATTACAGATCGATCCACAACAAAAGAGTGCACACTGGTATGTTGAAACTGCTTATATAATGTGAAGACAAAAACCTGTTTATCAAGTTCTTATCTTGTCACAGAAAGTTCTAGAAAACATTACCTAATATTCTCATTGGGTCCTTGAAATAATGAAATAGTCATAACAAAGTACTCAGCGTAAATGCATCTGTTCTATTGCGAGTGTTTCTTCCTCAACAAAGACTACAAAAAATAGCTTTTTAGGGGTGTCTTAATAACTCAGTGGTAAGCTGGAGTTTACAAGGTGGCCTGCAAATAAGGACAAAATTTGTTTTCGTCCTTATTATATTAACAGAGATGCCAACCTCTGGAGACCTAAAATCGGGAGACTGTCTTTTTTTTTACTTCCCCCCGGGAATTGCAACGACCCCCACCCCCCCCCCCCCCCCCCCCCGAAAAATTGACCCAGCTCCCAATTGCAATGGGAATGACTTAGGACATTATATGACGTCTTACATGATGTACATACTATCAAAATTTGAATGCTAGAAATAATCTTTGTCAAAAATGCCCCAGAAACCGTACTGCGAATAAGAAAAATTCAAGTTTTGAGCTAAAACTGGGCTAAATCTCAAACTAAGTCTGTTTTATTTTTTACTAAGTATTCAATATTTATAGTGGATGTAAAAAGCAGGAGATTTATGTACCAAAGCGGGAGAGCAGGAGAGTTGGCATCACTGTATTAATTACATAATCATTGAAATCAACAAGAGCAATATTAAGCAGAGTTGTCACATAAAGGGCCAGGAGCAGAGGATTTCCCATGGCTACTACCAGCTTCAAAAACAGAACCA
>JBBMOI010000005.1:21237500-21310000 GCA_038088405.1 Porites divaricata | reverse complement strand
TCGAGGAGCGCTGGTATACAGAGATAGGTGGCGAGTTCCATCCCCAGTCACAATATTACTAGTTGCAGCAGCAAAATACGGTCTGAAAAATACTGACGAGGAAGGTTACGCCTTTGTCCTGAGTCACCTTTTGCGCTCCAATGAAAACACTTTATTCTTTTTTCTTTTATTGAAATACTCAGTTATGAGGTTAAAATCAAGGATATTAATAACGCTAATATTTTACTATATTATTTTTGATCTAAATATATCAACTTAACACTTGTTTCTCACAAAATACGCACCAATTATTTTAAAAAAATACTTATTCTTTTACAAACCAGCTAAAAAGTAATTTTAATTTAATGAATATATTATACTGGTACTTGAATTGTGGTTGACCAGATCCACTTCCTAAATTTACGGACAAATTTAAATTACTGTAAAAACATAGTTAAAATAATCACAGTTCTATTAATAATACATCAATAGACCTTTTTACCGATACGGCGGCCATATTGAATTAATTCGATTTAACGAGTATTATAGGATGCCCAGGGGGCATGAGCGCATTTCGTTTGTACTTTCGAGCCATTTTTGGGACATTTTTTAAAAAGTTTTCTTAGAATAAGATTGTAATGGGAAAAAAGATTCTTGTGCCTTGTTTTGATGTAATAATGATCGCCTTTTTCCCGAGAAATATACAGTGAAAGACTATATTTCTAATAATAAACTAGAAAAAAGCGATCATTATTACATCAAAACACGACACAAGGATCTTTTTTCCTATTACAATCTTATTCTAAGAAAACTTTAAGAAAAAATTTCCCGAAAAGCGCTCGAAAATACAAACGAAATGTGCTCATGCCCCTTTGGCATCCTATAATACTCCTTAAATGGAATTAATTCAATATGGCCGCCGTATCGGTAAAAAGGTCTATTGTGAAGGCTGCTTTCAACTAAGCTCCACAAATTGACTTGTCTGTGCTTCATGGTCCACCCTACTGCCTTCCTGCAAAGTCGGCAGCCGTTCAGGTCCTTCCTCATTGATCAACTGTTGATGACCAAATTCACTTTTGTTAAGTCCAATATTGTAACTTTTTCCTATAACATATGTCCAAAATGCTCCAATCAGCATCAGTACAGCAAGTAGCCAATAGTAACAGGCGACCTTGTCGTTGCCTAGGTAATGCTGACGTACATCATCATCAGCTCTGGGATACCATCCCCACTGATAAGCAGTCAGAGCCAATACGCACAAGCTCATCACACTGCCAACACTTATCATTAAATTGTACACCGCTGTGGTAACGCTCTGAGGCGTGGAAGGGCATATAGTCAGTACTAGTTGGAAAGCTGGTGAACAAAGGCAACATACAATACAATTGAAATAATTCTGATAGTCACCACAATATTAAGGATTTGCGCTTAACTACTATTTATCAACCTGTACTTGGGGGCCACTGGTTTATAGCCTGAGTTAACAGTCGACATTTCATATCACTGGTTTCCCCCGCGAAATAACGCCTGAGGAACGAGCGGCGAAATACTGATCATAGCGTGTCAGCCCCCGCGGCAGATCAGATCTTCTGATTGTTTGAAGCATATTTCCTTCGCGACACGACCAGTCAGAAGCAGTACCCCGATCTGGGTAGTAACGCGTTATCAGTATGGAATTTCTGCGCTCGTTTCTCAAACGTCATTTGGCGGGGAAGCCAGTGGTAGCGTCGCCAAATGTCGCAGCGTGCAAAGAAAGTACTGTCCGATGGCCTGGGGCTAGTGGATTTTGCTCTCAGGCTAGTGAATTCTGTTTTTAACTTGCCCAACGGGCAAGTGTGTTTTTTGAGGAATTTGAATAACAGAAGAACTGTGACATCAACTCTGCTAGTCAAAAAAAATTTTGGGCTAGTTAAAATGATGACTGGGCTAGTAAATGCTAGCTTCAGCTTGCCCGAATGGCAAGCTGTAAAAGTGATTTTCTTTGCACCCTGTGTCGGCTGTTTTCTCGGGCTAAAACTACGCAAGAAAAAGTCTCTTATACACACGGTAACTGAATCAAGTCAATCAAGTCAAGTCAAGTCAATTTTATTTAAACTCACACACAGAATAATTAATTAATATAAATCAGTGCTTTAAAATATAAAGAAACAAGAAAAATCGAGAGATTGCGAAGGAAAAGAAAATTTCAATTGTAGGTTCATTGTGCAGAGTTTGGGACACATAAATAGTTCATGGAACTAACCGAGTAGGTGACCCAAACAAGAATATGAGTGGAAGGAATATAGATACAAAATAGTTGTTTTAGATAAAAAGTATTACTTCATTAATTAAATAGTAGTTAAAGATAATGTAGTCGTAAAACATTAATTAAGAGTGTGTCCATGAGAAAACCAGGCAGAACCAGGCAGAGGGTGATAATGCTCAAATCACCGATTTCGCTCAAACTCGGCACAAATGTTAGGTACCAGGAGCTAACTTATGTGACAGAATTTCAGGTCAAAATATTAAATTCCCTGGGAGATCTGGGCATCCCCTGTAAAAATCGTCATTTTGCCCGTTTTATGCATAATTAATTAGCTAACTTTACGATGGCAGTGCAACAAACAGAAAAGCCACCTGGAACTTAAATGCACTGAGAGATGATCTGGGTTCATAAGACTTTAAGCACAATAAACTTTTTCAAGTCGCCGATTCGATTTCCCCCCTCTTAGTCCCCTTAAGTTGGGTCATCATTTCCAAGTTTTGAGTACGTCGTAAAATTAGGGTATTTTATTCTCCAATATCTCTGATGAGCAACAGCTTATCTTTATAACTTTTGCATGAGTAGTTAAAGCCATCACTTAAGTTTAGAAAAAGATCATAAAAAGTTTGGGCAATTCACTTTCTTCCATGTGTTGACATAAACTGTTCATGTGACTGAACGACTTTTGCATATTTCATCAAAATTCAGGCCCTCACAATATTCGTGCATTTGCCTCTGAATGAGGAGAAATCGAACAAAAAAACTCATCAGACAATGATTTAACATTAATAAGGGTAAAATTGTTGAAATTATTGTGCAAGAAGCTCTAACGATGATTTTTGATAGCTATATACGCGATCTTTTCAAGGAAAAACAACATACAAAGATTTAATTCACAGTTTTACTTACTTTAACAATTTCGCCCTAACAACAATATAAACGGTCAATAAAATCCATATACGTATCTCTTGGATGTCTCAACTGCTAGTTTGCGCCCACTTGGATTTGTTCTCCATGCCACCTTCGATGCCCAGTTCAGCGTAGTTCAGCGTCGTGACTCGCTGTACGACTAAAATTCCTTAGCCATCAGTTTACGAACAAAAATCCAAATCAAGTTGTTTTAGGAGAAAACAATACGAAAAGTAGAGAGCCGATTTGTAATCCATGGAAAGAATTATTTCTGCCACTGTTGTAGCTCAATTCACATGTTACAAACAACAACGAAACGTCCGCCACCTTTGACATTAACTGGAGCCCGCATTTTTAAGCAGCGGTTGGCCACCATACGGAAGCATCGTATCGGGAGTCAGGAGCCAGGAGCCAGAGTCCAGTGAACAAAATATGAAAAATATGACTTTCCGACATTCTCTGAGATAATTTTATTGTTATTGTATGCTAATAAAAATTTTAGAATTCCAAATCTATGGGCAACTCTATTCAGACCGTGATTATAAATGATCCCATTTCTTTTCCAACTCGGAGATAGAAGTCGCTTTTTTTCGTGTTTTGGAAAGAAATATTTTTGTCTATTTAAGTTGCACGTCAAATAGCAGCGAAGTGAAGCCGGATCTTGGTGCAGACCAGCTCAAAGGGACAAATAAAGCGTGAGACACGTCCAGATTAGCTTGCGACTAGAATTCCATTTTGTTTTCATACTGGAGCCCCCCTCCCCGTGGGAGTGGCCAAATTGTGTACAAATGCCCTACCCTGCTGGCACCAGATTTGACTGTCATAAACACTGAATTTTTTACCTAGCACGGTCTTTTGGGGGTCTTATAAAGCCTAACTATGGCAGTAATGTTCCCAAGTAGAATTCAAAATACGCCACACTTACACATTGAGTTAGATCTTTTTCTCAAACAACCGCTTCCATATGTTTAACACCCTTCCCACATTCCCTCAAGAGCTACTATAACTGTGATACTTAGATTTCAAATTTCTCACCCTACCCAGGTAAGGTCAATTTTCTCATCCTAGACATCCTCGTAAGGGCCTTTTTGCGTACTCTTGGGGCACCAAAACCAGTTTAGTGCCCAGGTTAGTGTGCCGTGCTGAGGCAGGCAGATGTTGAATTATGGACAGACACAACAGTTAAGTTACAGACATTTGATGTTCCAGTCCGTGCCTGGTCGGAAGACACCCAGTAAATAATGCCCGTGGGGTTGCTCAAGGAAAATTAGGGTTTTACGAGATTTGAACTGTAGGAGGTCTCTAACGAGGAAAAGTGCGGAAACATCTACTTTTTGGAGTGAATGTACTGCTGCAATTTTTAAGTTACAATATACTATAGACAAATCTATTTTGTTTCTAAAGTCCCTCTGATACTCCGAGGAGCGCAGGACATACAGGGAACGCAGAGATCAGACCATTGCATTACTGAAATTAGGTAAAGGCATACAATTCAGTTTGTATTTTCAAGTGTAACCAGACGTGTATGTGAAAAAACGGTAACTCTGAAACGGATATATAAGAACGATTCATAACAGTGACAAACAGCGATATGACTGTGGACATAATATATAAAAAAAGCACAACATTCAGCGGCGGATAAGATTTTCTTCCGGGTGTCTGCTTACGAGAGCTTTAAATCAAAGCTAACATCTAATTTGCCAGTAAACCCTTTGAGTGTCCGCAGCCGCCTACGGGAATGTAAAAATTCAGAGTCTGTGTGGGAGTTGAAACGGGGTTTTGTGATGGCGGTCGTAAGTAGACCTATTCGCTATATACGATAGTGTCCGTTAAGAGAACTTCTACACTGTATGAATCCTCAAATGACAGCTTAAATGAGAAGTGAATATTGTGTATTAATTTGTGTTCAAAAACCTGTTCTTAATTTACACCTTCCTTGAATAGCTAAAAAAAAATAGCCTACTGTTTTTGCAAGTATTAGTGCCCCCTTTTGGGTCTTTTGTATACCTCAGAAGTTTTTCCTCAATACTTTTAAACGGTTATTATTATGTTTTTGCAGTCAATAATTTACCCAGATATAGATACCATCCTGTATAGTTGTAAGACTAGGAGGATTAAAATATAAGTAAGTAAGTAAGTATACCCAATGGCAAGTCATTAATTGTCGAAAATTGCATGGCACGGTCTGACTATAAAAAAGGGGTATTATGGACGATTATTATCACGGTAATTAATGCCAACATCGAATAAGCTCAAAATTCCAAGTAACACGACTTTCACAACCTATTTTCAACACACCAGTTATAACAGCATATTGGCGCGTGCAAACAATAGATAGTGTATTCCGCATTCCGTAGTCCGGTAGTCCAGCGTAACAGATTCCATCATTTAGGCAGAGTCCAAAGTCAAAGATGGAGGGTGTTCGAGCAGGTGGTTGTTTTCCATAGATATAGACGGATTGTCAGTGATCCTTCTTGTCCTTTGAGAATCATTTTGTTCCCTCTGACTACAACTTATGTCAAAGACTTCGAATGTTTGGTGAAAAGCCGACACTTTTAATTTTGCAATGTTTCAAGATGTTTCATTACCTCGTCACAAAGTAACGCAGAGTAACGCCACAGATGACCAGACGAAACTGGAGCAGCCAACCTGGACTAAAGCATCTGAGAGACGTGTATGTAACATTTATTCACTATCTTTTATCGTTTTTGGGTCTTGTAGGACCTACAAGTTGGACCGATCGAAGTTTTGAACTAAATCTTTTGCTCCTTGTGTTTACTCAAGAGTTCCATAAAATATCCATCAAAACGTCCATAAATAACACAGAAAACATGCCTCAGGTGACACTTTCTAACAATTCCGCTATTAGTATCGATAATGAGGCATCTGATTTGTGACTTCTCGCCAACTTTGTGCTATTTTTGTTTAAAAAAACGAATGTTACGTTTCTTCCAATTTTCGTCAAATGACAAATAAGCGTCAAGTCAAATGTACATAATACGTCATAATTGATAAAGTATGAGATTGCCCAAATATTTTAGGATTGATTTGATAACCTTAAAGATGTCTTTCAAAGAATATGTGAGAATTAAGTACATAGGTTGTTGCTCATGGGAGATGTTAGCGACTAAAATACCTTAAATTTAGGGTTTTGTCAAAACAGTGAGAAGATGACCTTACTTTAGGCTAAATAATAGGAAGAGATCGAATTAGAGAGTAAAAATAAATTACTGAGGATTAAGTCGGATAAACATAGAAGATGATAAAGTTGATTAGATTTGAATTTGTCTTTTCTACTTGTTGAACAGCCAAACCAAAGTTAGCTAATTAATTATGCAAAAATGAGTAGATTTTGTGATTTTTAGGGGGGGTCCCTGTAAATCCCAGGGAATTCAATATTGCGACCTTATTTTTTGTCGAGGTTAATATCTCACCAAACCCATCAATTGTGCCAAGTTTGAGCGAAATCCGTGATTTGAGCATTATCACCCCCTGCCTGGTTCTCTCATGGACACACTCTTAAGAATCAATAATAGAATTATAACTATCAATCACAGAATTCTTGATATATCGACGAAAACTGGAAAATGGCTTAAAGAATTCCAAAGTTTTGGACCAGTGTAACTGAGAGAACGGATGGCGTATTGAGTTGTATGAACGGATTTAACAAACAGATTATCAACCTGTGATTGACGAGTATCATAAGAATGAATCATCATAAGAAAGAAACAAATCGGAAGAAATCTCGTAATGCCGTCCCTTTAGTTGGCTAAGCAATCGTTTCTGTGGGAGTTCAAAAACTGTTTAAAATTTCTTTTTGTACATGTATTTACCTGGAATGCTAGTAAAGACTTCACTCATGCCCATCAATGAATACTGGGGAATTTGCCACCAGATAGAGAAATTCCTAACAAAAAAGTACGTTTTTCCACTTGCTGTGTGGTTATCTGCGCCAGAATCAAGGAAGCTACTTGTCATCTTTTTCTCCACAAGGCCAGCTACGGTAAAAAGAAATAGCTGCTTCATCAAAAATAGCAAACATATGTACTATTAGATCGTATTTACCCATAACTTACAGAACACAATTATGTACATGTAGTTTACTTGTAGTCACGGTTTCCCAACTTGCAGATCCTTATGATGAGTTTTTGTTTGTTTGCCCCCACAGGAAACAGTACGGACTCTTAAATATTGATCATAGTACTTAACACTTAAAGGCCTCTGAATCCTTTGTCAGAGACCTATTTCTTGTTCCACAGAAAAAAAGACATCTTGGTAACTATTATGTAGGTCATCGTATTTCCTAGCTGCGTGAATAATTACATGATATGGAACTTGACTCGGCTAATAAGAAGTACTATACCGAATACATACATATATTCTATTATTTGCTGTTTTTTTTTTAAAGCTACAGGGATTAAATTAACCTTGTACATAAATTTACTCAGTTATATAATAATCATGATAATTAATTACCCATTCCTGCAGAACCAGCTGCCAATAACATCCCTAGGACGACCCTGCTTAGCATTGGAATGGTAAATCCACACTTATTAGACAAGCCAGGATAGACACCTCTCTCAACTACTGGAACCAGGATCAATAGAATAACAATCTCACAAAGACTAGGCCATGCAGCAGGCACAACGAACTCTCCATATTCTGCCTGAAGGTGTAACCCTTGTAGGATAAATGTGCTGTAAAGCTAAAAATTTAAAAATAAATTAATTATTGATGGGCATACAATGTACAGTGCTGTGCTCCTGAGCCTGAAACTCACCGAGCAACTAGTCGCCCATGTAAAGGAAACTGGATTCTGGAATCCGTGAAATTTTTGCTTGTGGAGTCCGGAATACTGGGCTTTGAAATCCAGAATACAACTCAAGGAATCCGGAATGCTACTAAGGATTGGAATCCAGAATCCAAGTTCCACTAAAAAAGACTGGAATCAAGTGCCTAGAACCCGGAATCCACGAATGTCTTGGATTCCCTTGTAAACATGAGGCGAAACTAGGTAGGTGGGCAAATGTAAATAATGGTTGATATTGTGTAGTCCTGCATGCTTGTTAATGACGCAGACAGTCTATGATGTTTTGACACCCCTTGCAGAGGTCATTGCCAGAATCAAAGTCAATTGCATGCTGCTATATAATACAGAATCCCTCAGGACTAACCCATCTCTACGAGGAACTTTCAAATCCTGGACTACTAGTACAAAAACATAAAGTCAAGGCTCTCTTAAGAAATTTTCATAAGACAGACACCTTCCCCACTGTTCCTCAGTCACTATTTTTCTTTGACTTACTATCTTTCAGAGGCAGCTTTCCGATATATTTTGGACACTTATTAGTGCCTGCTAGTCCAAACAGCAACATTTTCACCATTGAGACTGCACTACTGACACACATTATATGTATAATGATCATGCAATAGCTAGCTCAAATTGAATTATTATAAAAATTCTTTTTCAATATCAGCTACGTGTACATGTATCTGAATTTCACTCTTGCCTTCTGTTACAGGTCATTATTTATTTGATTTCCCATAAACATTTTTTAACCTACATTGGATTTGATTCTCAACTTCCTTTGTCATATGGGGTTGAGAGGTAAAGGGAATCAAGAATCAACCTTGGTTAAATCAAAATTACCGGTAACCTGAGATCAAATTTGATGTGTAATGAGAGATCATTGGCAGAATTATTGAATGGTGCTATTTATTTCTTTAGTTTGAAATGTAATTAATAAAAAGACATTTGAATCTGTTGTAAATTTTATTACATTAGCCACTTTTAGGAGGCAAAGGGTAAAACTTTTGGATCATTATCATTACCAGGAAACTGCCCACCTACCCCTCCCCTAAGTCAACATTTGGCCATAAGTGAGAAGTAAGTGTTAATGTTGGCTTTGGGGAGGGGTAGGTAGGCAGTTTCCCAGAACTGTATAATGATCCAAGCTTTTTACTGAGAACTATATACAAACATATGCCATTTACCTGTGCATAAATCATCCAGTAAGGAATGAGTAGAACAGAAAACACCACAACTTTCCAAAAACACCTGACCTCATTCACTTCTTCCTCCAAAAATGTCCCACCATATGTGATGGCAGCCCTGTCAAGCCAATCACTTTCAGATGATGATGAAATACTTGTCATACTTCGTGGAATTAGTTCCCTAAAAATGGAATTTGACTGGTGTCACAGCCTGGAAGATTCCAAGTTATATAACGCTGTGCTCTAGCAGCATCCTGTGCTGCCACACAACTAGACAATTTGTCAGTTTTCCCATATGCTGGGTATACTGTGTTTCACAGGTATAGAGCACTGAGCTTCCTTCAGTTTCTCACAGACTACAGTTTTGTTACATATCACATACACAAAATTAACCTGCAAATATTTGCTTTGAATTCTTGAAAACCTCAAAATTCAAGTCTCACATTATATTGTTATTATTATTGTATATGTTACACTGGTCAAAATTAAGTTCAGGTTAGAATTTTCTAACCTGGGTTGATTCTCAATTTTCTTTGTCTGCTGGCCCTGATCATTCATGAGTTTGGAATAGGAGAAGAAGGAGGTTGAGAATTTCAATCTGAATTTAATTTTGACCTGTAATTATATAATATTATTTTCCATGCTATCATGTCTGTAGAGAAAGCTTGGTTAGAGAAACAAAAATTTTAATAGGAAAGAAAACCAGGCTACATGTAGGATAAAAGCTCTGGTATTTTCCTTTTAAGAGAGTGACTTGATTTCTGCCATCACCCAAGTCTGGTCTTTGATCCTGAGTGTGGGCTCATTTTCCTGGACAGTGGCTGGTAATAATTATTGATCCTATTGGAAGTGGTGAAGTAAGAAAAGTGCTCCTTCAGCATAAGTGTGTTTTAAAAACCTTTTCACAAGTGGTCAAAAGATTATAATTTTAAGCATTACAAGAGCTACCTAAAAGCAACAAGAAATTGTTTAAGCAAGTTTCTTCCAATCAACCTTCTAACACAGTGGAACACTTGCTGAATTATCCATGTCTGGCCTAGCCTGAGAAAAAAGCGGCGCCACCGCTGGTTTCCATGCAAAATGACATTTAAGGGATCGGTCATTATTTATCGAGAGGGGGGGGGGGGGGGGGGGTGGGGGGCTGGTGGTGCAAATAAGGGGTGGCTCACCATTTTTTATGCAGAAGTTTAAGGGGGGGGGGGGCCACAAGAAAACATGCAAAGGTATAAGCCAAAAAAATGTTGAGCTGCATCCTTATAATTAAATCCAGCAAGAGAGGAGAGGACTACTATTAAAATAACTTCTAAAAATCAACATTTATTTCCACTAACTTTACTTTACTTTGCTTATTTCTTAGTTAATGCATGTCCGATTTTTTATTTTTTTCTTTGGGGGGGGGGGATCTGGAAAGTCATGCTTAAGGAGAAGGGTGGGTCAGCAAAAATCAAGCAAGCCATACTTCATATTGCACCAGCCCCCCCCCCCCCCCCCCCCCCCCCCCCCACCCCTTCTCGATAAATAATGACCGGTCCCTAAGGAACGACTGTAAAAATTCCATACTGATGACGTATCACTACACATTTCGGAAGGATGCTTCTGATTGGTTGAAGCAAATGTCCCTAGTATTAGACAACCAATGACATGCACCACCCACATCTGGGTAGTGATACATCGTCGGTGTGGAATTTCTGCACTTGTTCCTCAGAGATCATTTCATGAGGAAACTAGAGGTGGCATTGCACAATGCCCACTGTGTTCTAAGGATTTAAAAGGCCTTTTAGCAAAATATCCCATTATACATTTAGAAGCACTGTACCTTGTTTCCACTCTAACAGCATGTCTTCGGGACCATGCCTGTTTAACAATCAACCACATGTTTCTAATCCCAGTGCCAAGTGGTCTATCAACAGAAAAATATTTGCGGCAGCATAGGAATGATACACAGGCTAATGTCAGTGAAAATGCAGGAATACTAAAGCCAATAGTAAATGCATAGTTCCATTTGAGTTGTTGAATGTAAGTGACTCCTGCAAGACAAAGAAGTGAAATCACATTGGACATCCAATAAAAGCAATTAAACAATGTTCTGTAATCTGGTCGAGGGGCATCCATCTTGAGTTGGTCTGCCCCAAAGGCAGATAAATTTGCCTTCACCGCTCCCTCTCCTGCAGAAACAGACAGTAAGCCCACAAGAAGAATCATTAAAATCCATGGCTCGTCAATAAGACCTTCTCCTCTATGAAAATAAAAGCGCCCCATCAAGAAAGCAACCACCACCAGAATTACAGTACCAATAAAATAGATCAGGAAGCCACAAACAATGGTGTTATAGCGACCAAAGCGAGAATCCGCCATGATACCACAAACAGCGCACATGAACCAGGAAACTGAGGAAAACACCATTGCACTCGCTACAGCTACGAACAAGGGCCATCCGCAGCACTTATTGAGAAATAAAGCAAAGTTGATCAATATTCCGTAGTAGGCAAATCGTTCAAAAACCTCGATCAAAATCAGCATCAACACAGGTAAACGTCTCATTCTGAGACTTTGGCGAAGTCTGCGTGTGACGGCCTCTCGAAAGTGGCGATGTTTAGCTCTGATCTTCTCTTTCAGCAACGGTGATGTCTCTGTGTATTCGGGATCTACTTGTTGTGGCCATAATAGGCTATCATTCGGGTAATTCGCTGCTGGGTTCACTTTAACTAGAAGCGGCATATTTTGTTCGGATGCAATGTCCTTTTGCCCAAAAACCTCGACAAGAAACAAAACAAACAGTCATTCCCATACGCGTAGGATTCGTCGACATCCTATTTCACAACAGGATGGGGACTTGTCTTGTCAAGACAGCGTAGAAACTCTATAAATCAACAATCGGGTTTATCATCCGACATGTTTCATGTTCAAGTATTGAAACCAAAACCAGTCTGCAACCAAAGGGAAACGTGATATTGCGAGCGCGAACTTGTTGCTCCGGAAGGCCTGGGTAGGAGTATTCAAGTCACGCTCAGCAGCAATGCATTCAGGCATTCACCACGCTCTGTTTCGCTTCCCTTGGGGACAATTTTTAAAAAAATCTTATTGTAAACAAAATTGAACATTTTCGGTAGCAATTATAATTATTGCTATTATGGTAACCCCACTTTTTGTCAACTATTTGAACGGAGCAAGAGTTCTTACAAAGCAAGTACTCTCCAGACACAATTCTCTAGAAGGTACAGAGATCGTTTTAATTGTTTATTTCGGTAAGCTTATCATCAATTTATCATCGGGGTATTTATAGGACCATATCCTATGGAACCAATCGAATCAATTATTAGTAAGCTATCGCAATCTCTTATTCTGTAGCCAAAATTAAATAAATCAAGGTCAGTCAGCTTGCTTGAGTACATCATAATAGGAAAAAATCAGCTGATTTTTTTTAAGTTGACAGGATAGCCATGGGAATTCATCATTTTCACATAGACCATAATGCACCTTGTTTACCCCCCCCCCCCCTCCCATAACCATTGTCTTCGATTTCTCTTGGGAATACTAGGAGAATTGGAAACAATTGTTAAGCAAAATTTTAGGGGATGAATAAGACAAGAAAGGTGCATTACGGTCACCATAAAAATGGTGAACGTGAGGCAGTGCTGCCACACCCTTACCAAAATCCCGTTCAGTTCCCCCAGGCATTCCAGATGGACACAGCATGATAATTATGACTAATTGTAAATAGAAGACCCACGATAACCAGGTATGACGAGTGGAAAAATGCAGCAAATTAAGCTAATACTCTCTCTGATCTTCTTCGCTGCGAAAACAAGCAGCAAATAAGCAGTGGCAATTTAAAAGAGCTCATAGGTTTGAGCACTAATGTATGTATGGTATATTGTTTGTTACTGCACCTTAGAGTATCCCAACTGTCAAGGACAAGTTGCCATCGTGACCGGAGGAAATAAAGGCATTGGTCTTGAGACAGTGAGAGGACTTTGCAGGGCAGATGTAACTGTCATAATGGGTATGTATTAATTCTTGCAAAAGCAAGTTTACAATCTTGTTGCGCCCAAAGTTCATATAGTGTGCGAGCGTGTGAGCTGCACATGGTCTTAGCAGAATGCAAAGTTGTTCAGCCCACAAAGGTTGATTCTCAATTTCCTTTTTCTTCTTTGGCTAGGAGACATTGCAGGAAATTGAGAATCGACCCAGGTTAAATCAAAATTAACCTGAAATCAAATTTGACATGTAGAATATGTATTGGTCATTTCTGGCTGGTATCCGCATCCAGTGTGGCGTCAGCAGTGGTCACACAACATTTTGTGTTTCCAGGCAACATTCAAGTGCACTGAACTGGTTCATTGGGGATTTCCACCTATCATGAAGGTATGATGTTTTTTTCATCTTGAAAGCAATTTTGCTAGCGGTGAATCACAAACAATTTCCTTAAATGCAAATCACCCAGAACAGCAATTAATGCAACAACTCTGGATTCAACAAGAGGCTGAAAATCCTTGACTGGGAAGATTTAATAACCACCAAAACGTAACTCCTCAGGAGCGAGAATGGCAAATTGAAATTCAGTGCAAGCAATGAAGAAGACAATGTAAGAAACCCAGCAGCAGAAAGAATATCGGTTTGTCCAGCAAAGAGGAAGCCATCAAGAAGAGACATATACAGACAGCTCTACAGTCTGAGGCAGTAACAACATACTGCAATAGTCACAATGCAAACATTTGCAACGAGGGCAACTGGATGTTTAAAGTGAAAATTCAACTTACCCAATCACCTTGATCACCTTCAATGTGACTTTTATGTGGACATTTCATACAAATACACTATTGCATGTGGGTATATATGTTTCATGCATGTACACGAATAACTATAATGTACAGCATTACTCCTGTTATTTCATCCACTCATTAATTTTAATAGTCCATGGATGCAATATTGAGAACAACTACATCTGCACCTGGCCCCTGTTGTTCAAATGTTAACCTTGGATTAGTGCTATCCACTGGACAAATTACTACCCAGCAGTTAAGTATTAACAGGAAAGCAATTGTGTTGTCCACCAAAAAGTGGATAGCGTTTTACAATGCCTTTCGAGCAAGTAGGCCCTGAGATATAGCAGATACACTGTACTACTGACACCTTAATTATTACAATATTATTACAGGAGATGGTATGAGTTAGCTGTTATTAAAGCAATGCCACAGCATATTAGCCTGCAGTCATCCACTATTACACCCATTTCATTTTGACAATAATTGAGTACTGACATAATTAGGAGGGTCAAATGGGGTGAACATGGAACCTGCGCAAATTTAGCTACCCTTCCTGAATAATAGCAACCTCATTTAAATCCCATATCTTTATCAAGCCAGGGCACTGGGTCCCAATTTACTCCAGCCAAACAGAGATTAAGCACATCTCAGCTTCCATTAGTCAGGGTTGAAATTCCCTTCCCCCCCCCCCCCCCCCCACCTCTCCAATTACACAATTTCCTTTTTTTTCCTGGCCCTCCCATCCCTAACTTTCTGCGTGCCTCCATCCCCTAGCCTCACGAGGTTGTGCGTTACATGAATTTCTAGTTTTTTTTAAGGATTGCACTCCAGAGATATTCCATTGTCTCTTTAATCCACTCGGCCCAGTTTGATGCATTCTACATGACTCTACTTTAGCTTGTAGGGATGCGGATGCTGCAAGGAAAGCAATTAAACAGCTCAAAGAAGAGCAGCCACAAGCGAATGGTAAATTCGTTTTCAGAATATGCCTTTTTATATGCAAGTTGTTCTTTTGCATGGCAATTTAGATACAGTTGTATAAGCCTTAGATTCAGTCTCTGTGATACTTCATGATATAAAAAAGGTAAAGGCACACATGAGCCAAAGGCCCAAACAGCTCATGAAGAATGCCTAGGAGTATTGCTACTTCCCCCTGGATAGGATCGATCCTAGTCCATTGTAGGGTTAACCCGCAGAAGTATTGTTGCCCACACCCATTTAATATACACCTGGCTGAAAAGAACCAGGGAAATAATGCAACAGGTGAGGTTTGAACCACCTCCAAATCCTCAGTGTGAGGTGTTATCCGCTAGGCCACGCACACCTCCCACTTAATGATATGCATCCTCCTAAACATAGTCTGTGCACAAACCCTATATTTTAGGGGTTTCGAATGGTACCTCGAAAAACATGGGTCTCGGAAAATTTTGGCAGGATCTCGAAATCTCGGAAGCGTTTTTGATAAGTCTCGAAGTCTCGTTTTTGCATGGTTTGTTTATACTTTTTTTGAGTCTCGAAAGAGTCTCGGGCTCGGATTTCTAACTAGGATCTCGGCATCTCGGCGAGTCTCGGATTTTACCATTCGCCACCCCTTATTTTCTCTCTTGAGATCATCAAATCGTCTGTGGAGGCTATGCCAAATGGCAGTTGGCTCTTACTTTTTATATAATTGTCTTCCTCTTTAAGTGGTTTAAATTAAAACAGTGCATTTGGAAAAAATACCTAACAGTATTTTTTTGTTGTTTTTCAATCAGTTGAGTTTATGGAGCTCGATTTGGGAAGCCTTGCTTCTGTACAGAAATTTGTAAATGAATTCAAGAAGAAGGGACTACCTCTTCATATCCTGGTGAACAATGCGGGGATTATGTTTCCGCCATATGATACAACTGAAGATGGCTTTGAGCGACAGTTTGGAGTGAACCATCTTGGACCTTTTGCTCTCACAAATTTGCTCTTAGATGAGTTGATAAAGTGAGAGAATAAGTGAAATGAAATTATTTAATGTTATAGTTATGCCTCTGGCTAATGTTTGTTAAAAAATTAACTGTGTGTTAATTGTGCAAAATTACAGTCTGAAGAAGTTAAAATACTACATACTAATCCTTAATCTGTTCTATGTTTTGAAATCATGGTTTTAGGACATCAACCCAGTCCAGGTGATCTGTGACGTCACTGCGGGGGCCTGGGGAAAGAAATTTTAATGCCGTATCCCATAAACCAAAGCTGACGGGAACAGATTGAATTGAATTGAATTGGTGCGCACATTGGTTTATGGGATACGGCATTAAAATTTCTTTCCCCAGGCCCCCGCAATGACGTCACAGATCACCTGGGAAAGTGTCCGTATTAATTAATGGGATGTCCATGTAGCACTTGTTGAGTTTAGAGAAAATGCGATAAATAAATGCCATAAGATCTGCAAAGAGTCTACAAACCAAAATAGAAATTAAGAGTAAGCTTTGGTAGGCATTTGTAGATGAATAATTATTAAGTTATTAGAGACTTTGATTGGATTAAGCAATTTTGTGCATCAGTGCAATGGAGACATTCCAGACAGCAAATTTAACTATGGCAGCCTGCCCAGCCTGTCATATCACTGTACCTAGAATAATGATAGTAACTCTTGAAACTCTTGTATTACAGGTCTGGGTCAGCAGAAAGACACTCCAGAATTATCACTTTGTCATCTGAGGCACATGTCCCAGGCACCATTAATTTTGAAGACCTACAGAGCAAGTATGTTACCACTATCTAAAGTAAATTTTCTTAAGCATGCTTGGAACAAACTGTCAAATCAAACACGTGGGATAGAAGATCTTACAGCTTTAAACTTGCAATATCCAAAGATATAAGTTAAACTTTTTATCTTATTTTTTTTTTCTGACTTATTTCTTCTTATTATATTGTATCTAAATAAATCTTGCTTAAATAAAAATTGATAGTTACATTTAGAGTCGATAGGAACAGATATAAAATTGCTAATTATTGTTAGTTAATCACTAGTTTTAATATTTTTAGCTTGTAATAATTATTGTTATACGGCATGTCTGAAAACCAGCTTGCTAAGCCATTTATCGTGTTAAAATAAAGTTGATTGAATTTAATTGAATTGTATGTGTAACTTGGCAAAAGCAGGGTACCCTGGGGGAGGGGGGGAAACCCCTACATGGAAATGACAGGGGTGCTTATGTCTTCTCACTTAGGATTGGAATTACAGGTTATGGCTTCACAAAGGTTGTTGATGACGGAAAACCAATATTTTTACCCATGAAGGTATCGCAAAAAACAAAAATGCTATCACACTTGTTGGAGTATGGTCTCCTTTTGTTTAAGGGTCAAATTTCCCCTGAGCCACGCCCAGGTGGGTCTCCTATAGGGGTCAATTCTCATTTTGCGACGAGCATTCCTCGGTCATTTTCATACGTCTCCCCCGGACGAAATAGGGTTTTATATAGAAATATCTTTTGCCATGTGATAACTCATTGCTGTTCCATCAAGGGAGCCTGTAAATTACCAATTGCAGGAGCCCATATGGGCTCCTACCAATCGTTAGGACCTATCTCTAGACAAAAATGTTGGTTTTCTGCAATAGTCTTGGATAGGTACAATATTAAATGATGCAGTTACGTAGCGCGGCCAAGCGTTGAGAGTGCTGGAATTCTAATTCGGAAGCTAATCTATCGTTTTTTCGAGACGTCGAGTCTTATGTTCTAAAAACCAACACCTTCTAAATCCTAGGGAGCCTGATATTCCAAGAGTGTCGTCTAATTTTGGATAACGATAATTTAGGAGAGACCTGGCAATTTTTGATGCATCACTCTTACTTCGCGTAATCGTCCTTTCTTAAAGTTAAGAATTATAAAATAACGTCTATTTGCTCTATGATGTTTGCAAAATCTATCAAATCTTATTGTCCGCTTCAAAAACTACAACATAAAAACGCTTTTTTATTTGAAGGAGGTATTTTAAGACGGAATCCATCAGGAAATTGAGTAGTTTTAATTTTCAGTGGACCAAAACCTTGTACCAGAATATGGAAAAATAATTTAAACAATATGGTATTCTTTTTTAAAAAATTTTCAAGGGCTATAGATGTGATTAGTTATCTGTAATCCACCAAAAAAAATTGCTATGAAATCCCGAGAAAATAAATGTCATATGTCACAAAATGACATCTTACTCCTGAAATTTACAGCATTTTTCCTATGTTTTTACAATTCTTGAGAAATTTGACATTTATTTGCTCTGGCTCTCGTGAGAAAACGTCTTTGGTGTTATTACATATAAGTAATTACATCTATAGCCCTTGAAAAATTTAAAAAGGAATGCGATATTGTTTAAACTATTCTGGAACAAGATTTCGTCCACTGAAAATTGAAATTACTTACTTTCCTATTGGATTCCGTCTTAAGCTCTCAGTGCTATTTGGGAACACTATTGTTACGTCATTTACTGGAGACGGGACCGCCATGTTACGTGGTCATGAGAGCCATGCGCGCGCAGGTCTAGCTGTTTGCAGGGCAAAGATAGTACCTTCATTTCACAGTTATTTAAAGACCCTAGGTATAAGATGTCCATCCCGGGAATCGAACCCGCGACCTCCCGCTCTGAAGTCAAGCGCTCCACCGACTGAGCTATTTCTGCTGGGGTTAATCTCATTTCAACAATCTCATTTTATCATTAATCAGTAGCAGCGAAACATGTGCCGTGCATTGTATGACTTATTTATACACACCTGCCTCTGTTCCCCTAACAGAATTTACTACTCTCCGCATCTGAGTTACAGCCAAAGCAAGCTCGCCAATATTTTGTTTACCTACGAGTTGGATAGACGCTTGAAGAAACGGAATAGCCCTGTCACGGTCAATGCTGTTCACCCAGGCGTGGTCAATACAGACCTGTTCCAATATGTTCACTGGCTTGTAAGAATACCACAAAAGCTGTTAGCAAACTTATTTTTTATGGTAAGTACAGATGTATTTTTATGTATTCTGATTGTTTGCTTTGCTTTGCACTTTGGACTTGACTGTTTAGGCCTCCAAATCATGCAGGAGCGAGCGGATGAAGTACAATCTGCAAGCAATGGGACAAGAATTTTGTGTTGCAATTGACAAATCACAGCTTTATTTTCACTGTCTAGTGGGGGAGTCTGTTAGAAAGCTTTTACTTCTCTATGGAAATAAAGTCAGTTGCAATAAACCAGAAATCATCATAAAGGAACGTTTGGGATACTCATATTCGGTTCTCAAGATTAGATACTTTTCAATTTTCTATCGATTTACTCAGGTAAGTTCGTCATTAAGTTGCAATTGGTACAAAAAGTGAACGCCCAAAAGACGTTTTTCATGGGAATGCGTGACAAAAGAGGGGACAACATTCCTCGTTAACTATTAGTACACATTTGATTTTAATCAACGTTGATATCCATGCAATCCCAGAATACCGACCACGGGTCTTGGCATTTACTCTACCAATCCGCTGGACATTCGTGTTAGGTGTACAGCCATGGGTATATTTCAAAACACGTTGTCGTATTTGAGGCGTCAACCTGACGCAACTAGACTGCAAGGTCTTGTGGGTAACTGAAAATCCTTTGTAGTTCGATCATGCGCAGTTGTCAGTGCCATAGATGGTATAATATATAGAGGATATTACACGGTGGCGCGAAGATATGAATTTTATTTTCGAGTGGCAAAACAATATTTTACGAACGAGCGCAGCGAGTGAGTAAAATATTGTTTTTGCCACGAGAAAATAAAATTCTTCTCTTTAAGCCGCCGTGTAATGTTCTTTTTATTATATAGACAAAAAGACATCGATAAAATTATAGAGGGAAATGACCGAAATTACGTCATCCATAAACTCACTAGTGAGATTATGGAAAATAAACCACTCGGGTCCCGGATGTAGCGTTTATGAATTTTACGAGTGGTATATTTCCCAGTAAAACACTCGTGTCTATATAATAAATATATATATTTCATATGGTTCAACCCACCATACAATAAGAACGTTGAAACTAATGTAGGTAAAGAGTTCTTTAAGTTAATAGATAAATGTTTCACAAGCGGCCACAAATTAAGAAAAATATTTAACAGGAACACGCTCAAACTTAGCTATAGTTGTATGCCTAACGTTAAACAAATCATAGATGGACACAACAAAACCATCCTGAAAAAAGCAGAGCAGCAAGACCAAGATAATTTAGATAGAACGTGTAATTGCAGAAAAAAAGAGGAGTGTCCATTAAACAGAGAATGTCTAACTAAGGAAATAGTTTATCAAGCCACTGTTAAGTCACAAGAAAGCACAGAGACATATGTAGGTTTAACATCCAATGAATTTAAAACTAGATGGCGTAACCATAAGATATCATTTAATAAGGAAAGTAGAAAGAACGAGACAGAATTGAGCAAGCACATATGGCAGTTAAAGGATCGTAAACAGGAATACGACATCACCTGGAAAATTCTAGCTAAAGCTAAGGCATATTCGAATCAAACGAAACGATGCAACCTGTGTATTGCAGAAAAATATTTCATATTAACTAAACCGCAAATGGCTTCGCTTAATAGAAGAAATGAACTCATTTCGACATGTAGGCACAGACGTAAATACATTTTAAGATATGGCCTAAAATAAGTTCTTTCGAAACAAGTAGCGCGCGCAAATGTTCTTTAGGCACGCGCACAATTTTAACAGTTGGATAGTTTTGTGCGTCTTACGAAGTCATACATATAACGTAGCCAAACAAGGGACCAACCATTGTAAGTTTAACTGAGGAGTGGGTGGTAACACCTACGAAACAAGTTTGTATTAAACTTATGGTCATCAGAGTTGAGTGATTTTACTTTACGGATTATATATATATCTATATATATAATATTTATGAAAGAAAGACTGCTTCATGGCCGAATTTAATGAGCTAGATTGCTAAACGTTCTCGTCGCGTATACCTTGAGAGCGGTGGTTTCTCCAGGCTGGAGGCTACGCTATGAAGGGAGAGAAACCACTGCGGGCAACCATTTGCTCTTCCATTGGACATGCACGTAAACGTGAAGCCTTCGTCAAATGACATTACTTCCTCTTGTTTCGCAGGAAACATTAGGGACTTAAGACGTGACAATAACAAAGTAACAATTTTGCCCGTACATCGCATTTTTTTTTTTTCTGTATTTTTTTTTTTTTTTTTTTTTGCCGCTTTTCCACGACTACGACGTGATAATTTCTAGTTTCCCGTTTTATGGAAAACGTAACAAGAAACGGCGAAAATTTACATCTCCTTCAGAACTTGTATGTGGTCCCGAAGTATTTAACTTCGGTTGGGCTCTCCTACATCAGCAAAGTAAGCGGGTTGAAAGACTGAAAGAGCGCAAATTACAGAATGCTCGCGTTAAGGCAGCAGTTATAAGGGTAAGCAAATACGCGCGAGGCTCAACTTGTTTTAAACACGTTTTACCTGTTCAAAGTTAATTTATTACTCCATGGCGCTGGGCGCCGGCTCCATTAAAGAAGCAAACGGTCGCTCCTAGTGGTTTCTCTCCCTTCGTAGCGTTACATCCGGCGTGGAGAGACCACTGCTAGCAGGGTACAGTGTACGTCGCGTAGGGCGTCCCGACAACGTTAATTGAAAGAGAAGAGTGTACTTCAGAGGTAATAAAAATAATATACTGATATTAATACAATAACATGATACTCTCATTTCTTTTATTACAGACCCCTAAGCAAGGAGCCGACAATAGTCTTTACGTGGCTCTATCTCCGGAGTTAGAGGGTACAAGTGGAAAATACTTTGTAAACTGCCTTCCGGTAAAGTCTTCGGAAGAAACATATCAAGAAGATCTTCAAAGACGACTTTGGGAAGTTAGCTGTAAACTTACGGACATTCAAGATTGACTTTGGTCGTACTGATGATCTAGAACTTTAAAAAGAAAAAATATTTAATTATTATTGACAAGTTGTCTTCTTAGATTAATATAATAAACCAGGGAAGAGATGCCAACAAGTTGGTTGACCAATAAAACTATTAAATAAAAATAATTAATGTCTTACTGGTGGGAAATAAAAGGTACTGCGTACATGACAATATTTTTCTAAAAAAACTTCCCTTGTTCTCGCGAATTAACCAACCAGAGAGCCGCTTTAGAGTGGTGCCGGGCGACCCGAATGACTGTAATGACTCTATTGACTGGGATAACCGAGACGACAGTTATGACTTGGATGACTAACGTGACATGGGTGAGTGGGATGACTGAGATGGCAAAGGTGACTTGGATGACAAGGGTGACTTGGGTGACTAGGGTGAATAGGGTGACTTCCGAGATTAGGGTGACCTGCGTGAAAAAGGTGACTTGGGTGACTAGGGTAAGTTGGGTGACTTGCGTGAGTAGGGTGACTCGGGTCACTTGAATGACTAGCGTGTCTTGGGTGACAAGGTTGGTGTGCCTGACTTGTGTGACTAGGGTCACCTTAATGACTAGGGTGACTTAGGTGACAAAATTGACTAATGTGAGTTGGGTGACTAGGTTATCTAGGGTGACTAGAGTGACTTAGTTGACGTGGCTGACTTGGGTGACTAGGGTGTCTTGGCTGACAGGTGATTTGGATGACTAGGGTGACCTGGGTGACCAGGGTTAGTAGGATGACTTGAGTGACAAAGGTTACTAGAGTGACAAAATTGACTAATGTGACTTACGTGACTAGGGTGGCTAGGGTAACTAGGGCGACTTGGGTGGATAGAGTGACTTGGGTGACAAGGGTGACTTGGATGGCAAAGTTAACTTCGGTGACTAGGGTGTCTTGGGTGACTAGGTTTATGTGGCTGACTTGCATGACTTAGGTGACTAGGGTGCCTTGGGTAACTTGGATGACTAGAGTGACTTGGGTGACTGAGTGACTCGGGTTACTTGAATGACTAGGGTGACTTGGGTGCCTAGGGTGACTTTGATGAAAATGGTGACTACGACGACTAGCGTGTCTTGGGTGACTACATTTATGTGGCTGACTTGGGTGACTCAGGTGACTTGGGTCTCTAGGGTGACAGGGGTGACTTGGGTGATTAAGGTCACTTAGATGACAAGGGTGACTTAGTGACTAAGTGAAGAGGTTGACTTGAGTGATTACGGTGACTTGGCTGACTGGGGTGAATTGGGTGACTTGGTTGACAGGTGATTTGGATGACTATGGTGACTTGGGTCACAAAGGTGACTAGAAAGATTTAGGTGACAAGGGTTAGTTCGGTGACTAGGGTGACTTGGGTGACTAATGTGATTTAAGAGACTAGGGTGACTAGGATGACTTGGGTGACAGGGATGACTTTGATGACAAGGGTGATTAGCGTGTCTTGGGTGACTAGGTTTATGTGGGTGACTTAGGTTACTAGGGTAACTTGGATGACTAGGGTGACTTGGGTGACTTAGATGACTAGGGTGACTTGGATGACAAGAGTGACTTTGGTGACTATGGTGAATAGGGTGACTTGGGTGACTCGGATGACCAGGGTGACTTGGGCGACAAGTGTATCTTGGATGATTAGAGTAACTCGGGCGAATAGGGTGACTTGGATGACATAGGTGACTTGGGCGACTGGGGTGACTAGGGTGACTTTGGTGACTAGCGTGATTTTGGTGACTTGGTTCAGGAGGGTGAGTAGGGTGACTTGGGCGACGTTAGATTTGCTAAGCCTCCAACTATAACTGAAATTCGGGAAATTTCTGCTTAAACAGAGCCATCACCAGATAAACAAGCGAATTACCAGCGGATAAATAAAAAAACTCGTGTTATTTAGATACTAAAATCTACGATCCTGAGTAAGACACAAGCGCGTGTTTATGTATCGGTCAAATCGAAGCTTCAACATGCCCCCCCGGGCATACCCCGGGCATTTGACACCTTTGCCGTCCCGGGGAGGAGGGAATTTGATTATCAGAGTCTTTCAGGGGGTGGGGAATTTGTACCGCACCCTCGATTTCATGTAAAATCTTTGGCGTGGCGAGCTATAATTGGGGACCCGGTGTTAGAGGATTTTCGTGGAAAAGATTGTGCCTTTGTGGCCAATTGGTTGCGAGGAAAGGGCTCAAACAAGCTTTGAGCCGTGTTTGAAGTATTTAAATTTTAAAATTTTAATATTGGATTCAGGCTTTGAATGTATGAATGTATTTTATTGTTGTGTTTACAATGAAATATAATACCTATATCGGCGATTCAATACAACAACATAAAATAAAATAAAATAAAAAGCTCAGGTCAACTACTTTGACCTACTGCAAGTGTGTTAATTAATAAGGTGAACGATGATACATGTCAGTGAAATGGTCATAATGTAGTAATCTCAATAGGTGGGATCTTTTTTTAGAACGCTTTGTATGTTGCATGACGAAGAAAAGCTGAGCATTCAGTGACCTTGTAGCAGCGATTTCCGCCGCTTTGCACGAGACTTTTGTTCGTAGTAAATACGCTAACAGTGTTTCTCAGTTTTTGTTATATTTATAAAGATTTTGTTCGACAACTGAAGGCGTTTCCGCCGTCCTTCTGTCGTTTTTGTGCCTGTGAAATGTCTCCCGGGTGGGGGCATTTGACCACCTGAATGGACCCTAGTGTGGGGCATTTGAACGGCATTTTGGCCCGGGTAGGGGGGAATTTGAACAATAATTTTCAAAAAAGTCCACTGCCCGGGGGGTTGCCCGGGGGGGCATGTTGAAGCTTCGATTTGACCGATACATTATCAGCATTGAAGGGAAAATCCCTGTTCGTTGAACTTGCATTGAAAGAATCAATGTTCGTCGATGACAGCGGCTGGTAATCGGCCCGAATCAGTACATAAAGCCTAAACCATTAGCGGTGACAAAACATAGCAGTTACGTTGAGAGCAGAGGATTCATTTTACATTCACGGTCAAAATAATATTTCAGCTCTAATGACTTAACAGAAAGCTGTAGTCTGAAATGTAGGCTTTCTCCTACCCCTAACCTTTTTTATGATGCGGCAACAGAAAAAACGTATCGCTTTTAGTGGTAAATAGAGGTAGAAAAATATAATATAGTACGTGCATAAGCAAAGATGACCAAAACGCGACACTGAAGACAACAGGAAATAGTATAAACAGAGACAAAACAGACAACATAACCCAGTGATGACCTTCCAAAGCAAAAGGATTTCTTGTATACGGTCCAAATGAAAACTTAAAAAAACAAATGTAGCTCAGTGATTTCTTTGAATCCTCTAAAGCATATACCTAACACTGCAGAAAATTAAGCAAAGAACAATAAACGGTTGGCAGTCGTGCAAGCCATAGTTTTTAACAAAGAAACTTATACGGCTATCCTGTTGATTTTAAACGAGGACAAAAATACAACACAGAGCAGTTGGATAAAAATATACTCTTCCAAAATTCGTTTACCTCTTTTCATTTGAACAATCAAACTGAGTCCGGGCGGCGTATTGTCTCTTCCTGTTGCTTCTGTTTGATTTTAATATTTTCGAGGTCGGTGAGGACGGCAACGCTTGATACATCTTTTCGGCCCCCCTTCGAACTGCATAATCATAGTTTTGAAAATACATACGTTTGCTTTCTAAAGGTGGCCTCCATAACATAGAAATGGCAATTCAAGTCTACTGCGTTTCAGTATGAATACAACCGCCTAAAATATTTTTGACTGCACAAGTGGTGAATCCGTGATTTCCTTTGCAACATTCGATAAACATCCAGATATTCTGCAGGAAGTTACGCTTTCGCTGTCAGAGGACTCCGCGATCGAGGTTTTGTCTTGACTAGTCCGGGAACTATAAAAAACATGACCGTTTAGACAAGGTCAGATACAGTTTCTACTGACCTCGACGTCTACGCTTTGTAGAGACAAATCTCACACTTATCCGCCCCTCCCCCAAGTCGTTTGTTTGTAATCTCCCAGATTCTGGGAGACACGTGACCAGACCCAACCAGGGTCTCTCGACGGGTAGGAGAGAGAACCTGGGAACGAGGTTGTAAAAAGGCCTGCTCAGAATTTGAAAAAGAAACATCAGAAACTATTTTATTCAAAACAACAGACAAGTATTCTGGCCCGGAAATTTCCTTGAAGATTGCTTGAGTCAATACCGGGTAGATTGTGCTTCAGAGGATTGTTTCTTGCCGCATCGATAGGTTAAATTTTATTTGTAACTGCCGTTGTAAACCTGTAATAAATCCTCTTTTGGTAATAAGCTTGACAGCGTAGCGGCTGTTTTGTTGGAACCACTTTTTAGATCAGTCATGGTTTCGGTTCTCCTCATGCCTGGGTTCTCCTAGTAAACCTAGTGAATCTAGTGAGCCTTATCAGTTGCCGAGTCTTATACTTTGTGTTTTGTTGCAACCGAACGCACAAGTAGTTCTGGACAGATCAGTGAAACACATGTAAAACCCTTCCTAGACAAAGTAAAGCTGAAATTCTCCTTTAAAGCACAGTGAATATAAACCAACTCGATAATCTCAACAGCAGAAGCTGTTGAACCGAAACATGTTTGTAAACCATTCACATCGAGCACTGCGATGTTCATTTCGCATGTGCTGAAGATTACTGATCATAATAAGTCACGTGCGCAGTGATAATATAAAATGAAACGAGGTGCATCATGGGATACTATCCGATCATAGTCTGATGAGTTGTGTAACTTTGGTGACTTGTTTGACAAGGGTGATTAAGATTATAAGGTTGACTTGGGTTACTAAGGTGAATTGGGTGAGTTGAGTGACTAGGATTACTTGGGTGAGTTGGGTGACTAGGTTGTCTTGGGTGACTATTGTGGCTTGGGTGACGAGGAAGACTTGAGTGACTTGGGTGACTTAAGTGTCCTGGATGACTTGAGTGACAAGGGTGACTTGCGTGAGTTAAGGGACTAGGATAGGGTGCCTATTGTGCATGGGGTACTTGGATAACTTGGGTGGCAAGGATGACAGTGGGTGACTAGGATGACTTGGGTGACTAAGTTGACTTTGGTGACTTGGATGAGTAGGCTGACTAGGTTGACCTGGGTGACTAAGGCCACCATAGTGACTAGGTTGACTAGGGTGACATGGGTGAGAAGGGTGACCTGGGCGACTCGGGCGACTTGGGTGTCTAGGTTAACATGGGTGATTTAGGTGACTTGGATGACTTGGGCGACTAGGGTGACTAGGATGACTTGGGTGACTTGGGTGACTAATGTGACTAGGATGACTGGGGTGACTAGAGTGACTTGGGTGACTATGTTGAATAAGGTGACCAGGGTTAATTGGGTGACTAAACTAACTAGGGTGACCTGGTTGACTAGGGTTAATTGAATAGGTGACTAGAGTGACTAAGGTGTCTTGGGTCACAAGGGTGACTTACAATCAGGAGTTCTGAAAACCGAGAGTTCTTATAACAAGGGATCTTACATCCGGGAATTATGAAAAGGAGGGGTCTTACATTCAGGGGTTCTTACAAACAGGGAACTTACAACCAGGTGTGCTTAAAAAGGTCTTACAACAAAGGGTTCTTACATCCAGGGGACTTACATATAGGGTTCTTACATCCGGTGGTGTTACAGCCAGGAGTCTTACATGTAGGGGTTGTTGTTTCCAGAGATCTTACCGGCAGGGGTCGTACAACTAAAGGCTCTTAAAAGCCGGGATTATACAAAAAAGGCATTATTACAACTAAGGGTTCTTACAACTAGGGGTCTTACAACTAGGGGCTCGTACAACTGGGGGTCTTGCAACCATGACTGTGACAACCAGGGGTATTACATCAAAGGGTTCTTACAACTAGGAGCCTTAAAACCAGGGGTCTTACAACCAGGGGTTCTTACAACCAGGGGTCTCACAACCAGTGGTTCTTACAATCAGGGGTCCTATATCCAAGATTTCTTACAACAAGCGGTTCTTACAACCAGGGGTTCTCACACCAAGGGGTCATACTACCAGGGATTCTTACAACTCTCGGTTCTTAGAAGGGTTCTTACAACTAGGGGTCTTACAAGCAGTGGTTCTTACAACCAGGGGTTCTTACAACCAGGGATTCTGACAACCAGTGGTTCTTACAACCAGGTGTTCTTACAACCAGGTGTTCTTATAACCAGGGGTCTTATAACCAGTGGTTCTTACAACCAGGGGTTCTTACAACCAGGGGTCTTACAACCAGTGGTTCTTACAATCAGGGGTTCTTACAACCAGGGGTCTTGAAACCAGGGTTTTTTACAACAAGGGCTCTTACAACCAGTGGTTCTTACAACCAGGTGTTCTTACAACCAGGTGTTCTTATAACCAGGGGTCTTATAACCAGTGGTTCTTACACCCAGGGGTCTTAAAACCAGGGGTTCTTACCACTAGAGGTTCTTACAACAAGGGCTCTTACAACCAGGGGTTCTTACAACCTGGTGTCTTACAAGCAGGAGTACCAGTTGTTTTACAACGAGTGGTCTTACAACCAGGAGTCTTTCAACCGGGGGTTCTTACAACCTGGTGTCTTACAACCAGGGGGTCTTACAACAAGGGCTCTTTCAACCATGGGTTTTTACAGCTAGGGGTCTTACAACCAGGGGTTTTTACAATCATCGGTTCTTACAACAAGGGAATCTTAGATCCTAGTGTTCTTACAACCACTGGTCTTGTAACTAGGGGTCTTACATCCAGAGTTCTTTGAGCCAGGGGTTCTCACAACTAGGGGGCTCTGATGATGGGGATGATTTGAAGAAATGTAATCACCTGGAGGTTTACTAGGATGAACTGGATGACTGGTACGACTTGGAGGACTGGGTTGATATTAATAGATGGGATGACATTTATGACAAGAGTGACTAGGCTTTTCTCTGGGTACTTTCTAAAGAATACCTTTTGAATTGTCCTAACAAATAAGGACTGTTTAACGAATAATCATTTTTTAACGGTTAGTATGTTATCAAAATCTCTATCTCAGTTATTATTCATTTATTTGGGTTATTTATCTTGTGTCTCTTTTATTCTTTTTAATCTTAAAGGACGGTTATTTTCATATTTCACCTTTTCCTGATAGTCCTGCTACTGCTGCTGCTGCAGTAGTTGTTATTGTAGATGCCTCTGTTGGAGGTGGCTTTGCTGCTGAAAAATCAATAATAATGAAAATGAAAAGAGTTTAAACAAAGTATAAGTGGCAAAAAAAACTTTTTCATTTTTTAGCATTATTCTCATGCGCCAATGCTTTTAAACCACTCTATGATGTTTTTTATGGAAACTAGCTAACTTGAGATTAAATTCAAGAAGCTGCAGGAAGACACAAATCGAGGGCAATATTGTTACGTTTCATATTGTAGACTGGACTTCATGAGCCTCCGCAAAGCTTTGTGGTATTAGCAAAATTAAAAGTTTCCCCAGTTTTTTAAGAAAGGCTCTAGGCAAGAGAAAGATAACTACAGGCCAATACCAGTCCTTCTTATTTTTAGTCAATTTTGGAAAGGCTATGTTCAAGCGCTTTTATGGTTATCTTGAATATCATAATATTCTTTATCCACTTCAATTTGGCTTTAGGCAAAAGTGCTCAACTCATCATGTACTGATACAAATTACTGAACCAATCCGTAACTCAACTCACTACAATGAGTTTTGCTGTGGTATCCGTCCACTAAGAACAATTTTTATGTATCAATGGTCATAAATCTAATTCTCTCTCAGTCACCTGTGAATTTATTCTTGGACCCCTGTTGTTTTTGCTATATATTAATGGTTTACCTTACAAAGACTCGAAATTGCTTAGTTTCCACCTATTTGCTGATAACAATAATATAGTGCAATACTTTACTCTACGGTCTTCCAAGAAATAGTATCAATAAGCTACAACTTCTTCAGAATGTAGCTGCCAGGTTAATAATAAACACTGCGCGGTTTTGTCGGATTACATCAGTACTGGGTGGGTTACACCGGTTACCAAGAAGTGTTGGGATTAAGGATGGCGCAGTGCACCTCGTGGAGGTAGGACGTGTTTTTTGTGAGTTCCACCAGATATGCTGTTCTAAACGCTTTAATAACGTACCTGTCATGGAAGCCTACAAATAGATATAACCAGAAATGGGGAAGGACAAAGCGGACAAGAATCCAAGCAAAAGGCTGAGAGAAAATGGCTCGCAAACGGATGAAGATGATGAACATGTGGGAGTCGGTGGAGTAATGTCGGCACGCCTCGAGGAAATGAACACTAAACTAGATCAAGTTTTAACAGCGTGTGGTGAAATTGCACTATTAAAAGATGAAATACGCAAGCTGAGAGATGAAGTAAAGAATTTAAAACAATCTTTGCAATCTGCCGAGAAGGAAATTCAAAGTCTACAAGAAAACCAGAAAGAAACTTTTGCACAAGTAAAAGAAAATAATGAAGACATTGACTTCTTTTTCGAAGACATTGAAGCGCTAAGACGCAGAAACATCAAATTGGAAGCCTAATGTAAATGTAAAAAGTCCAAAAACGTCCTCGAAATTTCACTTTCCAAGCCGTTCTATACAAGACGTGAGAATGTAAGAGTTTTCAATGTCAGGGAAGAAGAGGATGAAAATACTGAAGAGCTGGTAAGAAGTGTCTTCGTCGCTAATTTGAAAATTCCGGCGGAAAAGTCAACAATATCCGCTTTGAGCGAGTTCACCGTATCTCCGCTAATAATTCTAGTTTAAGAGCTCCGTCCTATCCCAAACCAATGATTGCTCGTTTCAGTCATTATCAGGACAAAGAATATGTTCGCTCCTTCTATAAGAACTTAAAAGGAACCAACATCGGTTTGTCAGATGATTTCCCGAAAGAAATTGAAGAAATTCATAGAAAACTTTATCCAGTGCTTAAAAAGGAACTGAACGATGAATCCACGTCCAGTAGATGTTAAGAATTTTGTTTAATGTCAGTTTATATGTAAATGTACTTTGTGTTCTGTTTTGTTTTACTATTTTCTCAGTTGGTGGAGAAAATGTCTTTTGTTTCACTCTTTTTGAATGCTTCGTTAAACATCGGAAAGCACCAATCCCAAACAATATATGCATTTTTATAAAACTCAAACGGCAGATTTATTTCAATTAGTTTCTTTGAACGTAAGGGGCATACTGAGTAATTTTCATAAAAGAAGAACTATGTTCACCTGGTGCCGAAAAAGAAAAGCTGACGTAATATTCCTGCAAGAAACGCATTCAAAAGAGGATTCAGAAAAACAATGGGCAAATGAATGGGGTGGTAAAGCATTTTTCTCACATGGTAGTCCAAATTCATGTGGGATTGCGATATTGATTAGGAATAATTTTAATTGTACAATCCAAAAATCCATTGTTGATCCCCAGGGAAGATTTATTATTTTAAAGGCAGGCATTCAGGATAAAGTGTACATTTTAGTTAATATTTATAATTATGAGTCAAACAAAGACAAAGTCAGCGGCAAATTTTATAAAAACCTACATAGAGCGCTACAGACAGAAGACTTAGATTGTGAAGAAAATATAATCATTGGAGGGGATTTTAACTGTCCACTTGACCCTAAGCTGGATAAGAAAGGTGGCGTTATGGTTCCTAGAAAAATGGTTATAGATAATATTGAATGTTTACAAAATGAATTGGACCTTGTCGACGTCTGGAGAATAAAAAATCCACAATCTAAGAAGTTACACTTGGAGCCAAAAATCTCCACCAATTTTCTGTCGTTTAGATTACTGGCTGATATCAAACAACTTACGGGATTTTGTAAATACAACCGATATCATTCCAGCTATAAAAACTGATCATGCAGCAATTGAGTTGAATCTAACCGACTCCAATCAAACCTCAAAGGGGCCTGGCTTCTGGAAAATGAATGTCTCTCTTCTCGAAGATCCGAATTATCTGGAAGAATTAAAACAAAATATTCCACTTTGGAAAACAACAGGAAGTGATAATTTATCAGACAAAAGATGCATCTGGGATTGGCTTAAGTATAATATTTGGAACCATGCTATTTTGTTCTCGAAAAAGAAAGCCAAAGAACGATCTGCTATGGAAAAAACTTACAACAAGTATACGAGGAAGCAACCAAAAAATTCGAACAGGACCCTTCCGACTCTAACCTAAATACTCTAAATGAAGCAAAAGAAATTCTAGAAAGTTACTATGAGGGGAAAACAAGAGGTGTAATTATTCGCGCAAGGGCACGATGGCAGCGAGCATGGCGAGAGAAGCAAAAAATCTTTTCTAAATTCAGAAAAGCGTAATCACGTTAAAAAACATATAAGAAAACTGCTAATAAGTGGTTCCATTACATCTGATCCTTTTGGGATACTGAACGAACAAAAACGCTTTTACCATGATAACTTGTACAAATCAAACGTAACAGATGAGGATAGGGAAAATGGAAACGAATTTTTAAATAATTTGAATATACCAAGATTATCAGAAGAACAAAAACAATCTTGTGAGGGAGAAATATTTGTTGGAGAAATTGCAGCCATCCTTAACAGTTTTGACAATAGCAAATCTCCTGGTAATGATGGAATACCAATAGAATTTTACAAAAGTTGCTGGGAATTAATTAGTAATCCATTTATGGAGTGTGCGAGAGAGTGTTTCAACCATGGTGAAATGTCAAGCTCTCAAAGAAGAGCAATCATAACTCTTATATAGAAAAGCAACATAAAGATCGAACTCTCATTGAAAATTGGAGGCCAATCTCTCTTATTAACGTGGATGCAAAAATCATCTCAAAAGTGGTTGCTTTAACATTAAAGAAAGTTCCACCGAATATCATACATCATAATCAAACAGGTTATGTTGAAGATCGCTACATTGGTGAGACTATCCGATCAATTTTTGATATAATGGAATTTTCAGTTGCCTCGAGGCTTTTAATTTTGGCCCCAACTTTATAAATTGGGTCAAAATGTTTTACACAAATATTCAAAGCTGTGTAATAAATAATGGAATTGCATCAGACTATTTTACTTTAGAACGTGGTGTGAGGCAGGGTGATCCTTTGTCCCCTCACCTCTTTATCTTAGCTGTCGAAAGCTTGGCAATCTCCATTCGTCAAAATGTTGATATCAAAGGAATTAGAATAGGAAATCACGAACTCAAGCTATTGCAATACGCAGACGATACCACAGCAATCCTGTCTGATGAAACTCTGCAAAAACGTTATTCCAAGAACTAGAAGTATTTAAGAACTTCAGTGGGTTGGAGATAAACAGCTCTAAAACAGAAGGTATGTGGATTGGTTCGCTTAAAAGAAAAGATGAAAACCGTTTGGTATTAAATAGCCCAGTGAACCCATAAGAGCTTTAGGAACCTTTTTTACATATGACCAATCATTACTTTACGAAAAATACTTTCAAGAGAAGGTTGACAGCATAAAGAAGCTGACAAATACATGGTCATCTAGAAGTCTGTCCATTTATGGTAAAGTAACTATGATCAAATTATTACTTATTCCAAAATTAGTTTTTATATCTTCGGTTCTTTCACCTCCAAGTAAAATCATCAAGCAAGTGAATAGTATGATTTTTTCCTTTTTATGGAATGGAAAGGATAAAGTAACGAGGCTCTCTTCAATAAACAGTCATGAAGACGGTGGCATAAAAATGACAGATATTGAAAGCTTGGTCAAAGCTGTGCGACTAGCTGGTTACTTGTTTCATCTCCTACGTAATGTTGGTGGTCTTTTACTTTTTAAATGCAATTATGCAATGAACGATCTTTTAAACAACTCGGTTTTCTACAGAGAACTCTTAGAATGTTGGTTAGAATTTCGAAATCTCTTTTTAGCAAACAAATAACGGCTCTGTATAATTTGGAATAACAAAGATATAAGAGTAGATGGAAAACCAGTCTTTTATAAATCTTATTACGACTCGGGGATATGTATTATTAAAGATCTCTTGTTCAATCTTGACAATATAGAATCGATATATTATGCAATTAATAACATAGTAGGGAAAGCTAATTTTCTTACATGGACGGTCTCAGGCACGCAATTCCTTCTATTCTGAAAACAATGGAGTACACCGTGACCTTTACAGAAAATACTTATTTTACAAAGGGGAATGAGATTTTTGACATAGCGGAAAAGAAAACGAAAGACTATTACTCTTTAATAATATCAAATAAAGCACAATTACCTGGTAATGCAAAGAATTTAAAACGTGATTTTGGCTTATCTGAAGAAGACTTAAAATTGCTTAGAACCTTCCCCACCTGACAGCACAGGAGCCTTACGTCAAATCCTTTCAATATAAAGTTTTAAATTCAATACTTTACACTGATGCAAAACTTTTTAAAATTGGATATCTCCAGCATGACAAATGTACTTTTCGCAGGACTGAACAGGAAACATTATGTCACTTTCTATTTTACTGTCAGCACTCAAATATGTTGTGGAAAAATGTTGAACAGTATTATTTAACAATAACAAAGGATTTTCACGAGTTGTGTTTACGAGAGGTTATAATTGGAATAACGATGTCAAAATGCCCCTTGTTAAATTATCTGATATTAATTGGTAAATTGTATTTATGGGATTGCAGAAAGAAACAAGTACTTCCAAACATCGAAGGTTTCAAATTTAAAGTAAGAACTAAATACCAAGTTGAAAAGTATATTTCCACTAAGAATAACAAATTAGAAACCTTTTATGAAAAATGGCCAAAGACATTTTCCCCCTTTAATTAATTTCGAGAGTATGTAATTAACATTGTAATTTTTTATGTGTGTTTGTGCTTTTGTTGTATTTCAGAGTGTACTGTAAATATTAAGTGTTAATCTTTCTCTTATCTACATAATTAAGTATTAATTAATTCTTTGTAAAATAAGCCTCATTCAGCAATTGCGCGGCTGTTTTGTGGCTGTAATGTATATAATTGTAAAATGTAGATAATTGTAAGTATGTCTGTTATTGCGGTTGTTTAGAACATTGTAATTAGTTTCTTTTTAATTAGTTCTTTGTAATTACAGTAATAAATGTCTTGAATAAAAAAAAATTAAACAAAAAAAAAGAAGTGTTGGGATTAAATTCAAGGGTGATACTTATAACATTAAAAGCAATACATGGAATGGTTCCATATTATGAACAAAATTTAATCGAAGTTAAGAAGAAGTCCTCCTACAACCTTTGTCAAATAACGAACTGTTGCTGGATCCACCGACGATCGAGTCTAAAAAGACCTTATATTAGGCGACAGGGGTTTCCAAGTGGCTGTGTCTACTCTATGGAACAAACTTCCAATTGAATTAGGAACGGAAACAAGCTTGAAGCCTTTCAAAGATAAACTAGAAAATCTACTATTTAAAGAAGCCTATTAATAGATAATTTCAATTACTTATTTAGTAACAATACCTTTATGAATCGGATATTATAATTACCTTTTTTAATTGCAGAGAGATTTCATATATAGAGCGATTTATACCAAGTTTGTAGGGTTTTTAGGAAATTTTACGTATAATTTTATATAATTTGTTTTTGTTAGAGTGCATTAAATCATACTTATATGCCATTTTGCGCCTTACAAATAATAAATTATTATTTAATAAAGACTCAAATGATCTTGAACTAATCCTAAATCAAGAGCTCCATGTAGTGGCTAAGTAGACGAAATCTAATAGACTAGCTCTCAGTATTTTGAAAACTGATTTAAATTTGTCCTTTTTCATTCTAAGAAACTAAAACCATGGATTCCAAGTCATTAGGTTTAAAAATTGATGGTGTGAATATCCAAGACGTTTCTACGGTTAAGTACTTACGTGTCACTTTTGACCCAAACTTGACTTGGAAGGATCATGTTAATGAACTCTGCTTACAACTATCGAAAACGGTAGGTATATTTTCCAAATTAAGGTACTATATTAATGTTGATGTACTAATTATGCTTGACTATTACGTAATTTACCCCGTTCTAACTTATGGTATTCAAGTTTGGGGTCTCACATACCCAACCTACCTAAATCCAGAAAAAAGAAAAACCGAGTTGTCAAAATAATGACTTTTTCCGACCCTAGATCACATTCAGAGCCATTCCTCAAGTCTCTCAGACTCCTTAAATTATCTGATATTGAAATTCTCTCTTTTGTTCATTACTGGTACCATTAATTAATTATTTTAATTTGGTATCTTTCATTCGTTCCTATCATACACGTCAATCACAGAATGATAAATCTGTTTGTTTAATCGGTTAATAGCGACTTAAAAACACAACGAAGCGACGGCAATGAGAACGTTGCTTAAAAAGTGAATTTGCGTTCTTTCAGTCTTTATCGCAATTATTCCTATCCACTTAATTTCTCAAATGTAGGCGAACCCTCCTGGAGTTAAATTCTTTGGGACCTTAATTATCATTCATAAAACGCAAAATTAGGCATTTTCAAGTCGCAGTCGTGCAAAAACAAAAAGGCGTGATGCATGTACAAAGTCGTTGTTTTGCTTATAAAAACTATTGTTTTTTGATGTTCCCGTTGCCGTCCGGGTCGTTGGATCTTTAAGTCCCTATTATCAATCAATGTGGCATTCGTTCTCTCCGTTACACTGGTACCAACCTTTGGAATTCTACATCTTTTCATGTTAAGAAAATCAAGCCGTTTTCTAGTTTTCATCAAAATATCAAGAATTCCATGATTGATGGTTATGATACTGTAATTAATTCCTGAAGTTTTATGATTATATTACCTTTAACTACTATTTAATTAATGAAGTAATACTTATTATTTAAAACAACTATTTTGTCACTATATTGCTTCTACTCGTGGTCTGGTTTTGGGTCACCTACTTGTTCCTCATCTCCACAACAAGGAATGCGATATGGTCCTTACCCCGGTGACCAAAGAAACTACCGTCTTTAGGCATGTTGATTGGTGTTACGTTAATTAGTGGTCTTACGACCAGTGGTCTGGCATCCAGGAGTCTTACGTTTAGGGGTCGTACGACATTTTGGGGTCTTCCGTTATGGGGTTTTACAACCTGGGGTGTGACGACCAGGTTTCTTACATCCAGGGGTATTACAACAAGGGGTCTTTCATTTAGGGGTCTTACGTTAAGAATCACAATTACGACCAAGAGAAAGAATCTATAACAATAAACTGGGATATTTAAGTTGGCAAGAAACTCAGTTTTCGTTACTGGCGCTTTTTCCTCTTCACGACAATTACGGTTGTGTTCCAAAGTTGTTATCGTGCCTCTTCCTTCGCGCTTAAGTGACTTATCGTGCTCAAATGTTGCCTTCACTGCGGCGCGTTTAAATAGTGCACGATAGGCCCCGAATCGACATATTCGAGTTCCCCCGGGCCTCTGTTTCAAAACGAGGGTACGTGCTCAGCCTTTGATATGGAAATCATTTTTCATTCTCATGCAAATAAAACTCATCTTCACAAGAAAGGTTGTGCACCTAGCCTTAGTTTGAAAGTGAGGGTTTTTGGAACTCGGAAGTGGCCTATTATAATGGAGCCTCGAAGCACGACTGTATATCGTGCATTGGCAAAATTACGTTCTTAAACGCTAAAAAAGTGTTCTATTCAATAACGACGAAAATTCATCAATAAATCTTTAAGCTTAGGAGAAAATTTGATACATGTGCATCTCCAAAAGCGTTGTCTAGTCAACATAATATTATTGTTTAGGTGAGTGAGATCGAAACTTTATAATTCTTAGTGAAAAGTAGGTCAAAATGGCCTCTTTTAAGTTCACTACATTTCGTTGACAAAGAATTTATCTCATTAACTTAAAGCTGTATGCAGAAAATATGTATTCGCTGTAAGTGCATATTGATTGCACAGCAATCGTGCAGAAAATGAAGTTTAAATAAACGAGTCTAGTGGAAAAATGTAACAGTGAATGTAGCGTTAGACGATTTCTATTGCAAAAAGGTGGTCACCATCATTGTGCTCATGCATAACCAACAAGGATAGCGCAGACAATTGAAATAATCTGACAGTCATTTGAATTTCGCCTCGGGGAAATACGGGGTGGAATGACTAAGGGAGTGTTTACATGACACCGGGGCGACTTTCGGCCCCCCCCCCCCCCCCCCGAGCTACAATCCCCGACGCCTAGCCCCTCGGTACAATAGCCGTGACGGTAAGAAGCGGTATATCTAAACCATCTCACGAAAAAATAGGGGACTGTGAACAGTCTACACCAACACTTGCCTTCAAATCCGTCCCTATCACCATCACAACCGAAAGCAAGTTTTAAACTAACCAGCCGATGTTGTTTTGTTTATCCATAATCGTCGATTTAAACCAAACTTCCATGTCATATTGATTCTCGGTTGCTAAACGTAAGTTTGTTTTTCATTGAACTGGATTTAGCTGTTTCTATTTTTATGTTTGTTTGTTTCTGTGCTGCCAGCCCGCAATATAGGACAAACAATAAAATGTAATGTAGCTTGAAACTGATATAATGCCGGAAACAAATATAACTCTAGATCATTTGATCCCAAACACAATATTTCCCAACTTAATTGCAGACTACGTACATGTAATAATTTCGTTGACGCAAACAAGGGTGTTTGACAAACAAATATATTAATCTTAAAGAGCGCGTGAAAATGACGTTGATGTCGACAGAGAAGAAATCGCTTGGCCATGACCTCATTCAACAACAACAAATGCTCTATTTGCATGACCATAAATGAATTACAGAATTGCAAAAGCTATTAGTCTAAATTTAAGAACTAATGCAACTAACGTACTTGCAAAACATTTCAAAACATTACAGTTCTCATTCATTCATTCATTCAATGATATTAATTTGGTTCTTAATTCAAAGCATTGCGAGATAAATGAAACTAATTGACAGTTAATCAAATAATCAGAAGAATTCATAAGAAGAGATATTAAAGCATCGGGTGAAAGTGATTTGAAGTCACGCATTTTAGTTTCTAGTTTGGAGAAAAATGTGTCTCTGATCTGAGAATAACCCTTGCAATCTAGTAAGAAATGATTTTCATCTTCAATTTTGTTACCTGTACAAAAGTAACATATCCTTTCCTTTCATCGTGAGGGATTTTTTCGTATCTAGTCTATCTACCTGTTTCAATTCTAAGTTGATGACTACTTATTCTAAATCTAACCAATGCTTTTCTAGAAGGGTTTTTTCTTGTTAAAGCTAGGTACGGCGAGGGGCTATATTCGTCTTTGATTGTACAATAAAAACTGAGTTTTTGTGATTGTTGAAGGGTCTGATTCCAGTAAGAGACGTATTTATTTTTCATTATGCCGATATACCGATTAACTATTGAGTCACTCAATGAATTAAAGGAAAAGGCATAGTTTAGATCATCGTACTGAACCATTTTCACGATATTAGAGTAAAAGCTAGTTTTTCCGTTATGGTGAAGGTCAATTGAAATTTGTAAGGCCTTTTTAACTATAGAATCTTCATCTTTACCTATCAGATAGTGTAAGTAATTTAGAATCTTTTTATTTATATCAATGATCATGGGGAATTTACCGAGTTCAGCTCTACAAGCAATATTGGATGCCTTGTTATGTACTTGTAAATAACGTTTACAGAATTGCAAATGGGTTTTTTCAATTGCAGAGCTGTCCCAGGACTTAAAATCTGATTTAACAAAAGCACCCCAAACCTCACTGTTGTAGGTTAGAATTGGTGAAATCATGGAGTCAAAATTTTACACGCAAGTGATGGCTTAAGACCGTTCAAATTTTGTGCCGCCTTAGGCTGAAGAGCGCATGAAGAGCTTTTTGTCGGAGGTGTTCAAGCGAAAGTGTAAAATTTCCTTAAGATGTGATGCGAGTTCCTAAGGAAGTGTAGTTTTGGACAACATCGATTACTTCATTGCCCATGCGGTGATTATGGGGTGATTTACTACTTCTGAGCCCAGAGTTGAGCTTCCAAAGTCATGAATTCAAGATTTTAACGCTTTAAAATCCTGAATTTCATGATTTAACTTTAAGAGAGCTCATCAGAGCTTGTTGCGTTTCTCTTTGCCAGCTACATTATATCACGGTGCTCTTGATGATGTATGTTAGGTTGGCAATAAGCAACAAAGGTATACACTTAAAAAGGTAGAGAAAAAAAAGAATGAAAAGGAAATTAATTGCACAAGTAATGCTCACAAACGCTAGGAAGTTTACAAGAAGGTCGACTGGTGATAACATCTCTGTTTTTGCGGAAGTTAAATTACGCTTAGTTATTTCCTTAACATTTGTCTCCCAATTGTCAGTTACGTGTGTTTTTCATACTCTGAACCGTATCGATAGTTTATTCAATTCATAACTTTTAATTTCGCAATATTGATTTCACAAGTGTACATTACGTGATAATACTCGATGACGACGGCCAAAAAAGATTTAACTCTTATACTTCCCAATCCGCTTTTGTCATTTATGATGCATATGGACCCATGCGTATTATCCTACCTGGACGCAATTAGTTTTCCATTTAAGCTATCTAGATGGCAGATTGCAAAAGCAGCGAGAATAGAACTCTCCACTGGTACCTCATTTAGCAAATTTTCACTAATCCTGACAGAATTACAGACGAAAAACAAGCAAAGCAAGCAGTACTGTATACTCATTGCGGTTAGATTCAATAATAGAAACCATCTAAAATTCCGTGCGAAAGAAAGCGATAAAGTGGGCAACAAAACTGGCTATACTGAAAATTATCGAAAGCTAGGGCACAGGGAAAAAGAAGAGAGTAGGAAAAAAGATCGAAATAGATTCGCAAAAAAATCCAAACTTTGGCTTATGGGCATGCGCGAAAAACAAAAAAGCTGCTTAATTGTGTCCAATTAGCAGAAAATTATGCCTTACTGTTGGAATTCTCTTATTAAGTCACGTATATTCCAATGCTATCTGACCAAAAAACGGTTCAAAAAGGAAGATTTGGTCCAAAATGCGGTTTTTCCCTAAAAATTGAATGACGGCAAAGGGTTAGCAGACTTTACCAATTTGTTTGAAATATGGCCATTTTCGAATTTACCGCAGTTAGCATGAAGCAGGTTTGTAAACTAAAGAAAAAAGCTATCCTCACGTTGACGTTAGCAGGTCAATTTGTGTTGCATTCACTTCTAAAGACCTGAAAAATTGAACTGCAATCAGGGTCACAATTAACTCCCCTGCTACCTGCGGTGTAATTAACATGGGCAATTTTGTTAAATGATCTAAAAATGTGCTTTGCTATGGCAGCTTTTCAGGTAACATTGCTTTAAACATAGAAAGCAAACACTTGTAAAATAAACTTATGTTTAGTAACCAACAAGATAATTGACAATTTTGGGACAAATGAACCGGAACACTAAGGTGACTATGCTTAATTATAAGCTACCGCAAATAGATAGCTGCTCTCAAACTCAGTTACCATATCGCCGTCAGTCACCTTCTTGCGTCACAATTTTAAGAGGAAAACGTATCTCTACCGAAATTGTTGTGTGCCTTTAAGAGCTGCCTCATTAACCTAAAAATGAGGTCATTATTTTACGGAAACTTTTTGCCGAGTCATCTGCTGTCGACAATATGCATGCAAAGTGCAGTCATAATGCAAGCTATATAAGAAATTCTAAGGGACGCTACTGTACTCACTCTGTTGATTGCTCCTGTAGTATTCAGCTCAGTTCTACAATCTGGTTACAACTCGTCTTTAGTGAGTAATCTGGACCACCAAGGTATTTAGTGATTGGTTCGATCTGTATTTGTGTAAAATGTAAAGCAAACTGGTTTATCTTTATGTTTCTTTTTTGCCGTTTTTCGAGACATAAAATATGCCTCAGTACTTTTTGGCACTAAACCGTAAAACATTGTCCCGCTTTTTGTCATATACAGTTATTATGAAGACTGTCGTAATACTGACGTTGGCTTTTTTGGCGTGTTTCTTGCTTGAACCGGTAAGTAGTGCTGTTGTGTTTTTCCTTAAACTCGGGCACCATTAGCTTGTTGAATTTACTGTTACTGAGCGGGCGTAAACAATACACATGCAAGTGCGTGCAAAAATTTGATCTTGCCGCCTGAGATATCGAATAATTTTGCCCCGCCAACCATTTCCTTGTATCGTTTATCTGCAAACTGTCTGAAACATATTGGGCAAGTTATTTAAACGGAGTTTAGGCAACGTGTAACAAAACAACGTTCTAAGCCATTTTCAGTTTGCCCAACGCTTTTATCTCAAGTTTCGTGAAAGCAGAAGGCCTTGCCTGGAAAAGCACTCATTTTCTTAAAATAACCCACTATAGAAGAGATTTGCTAAACTGCGCCTAAGTTGGACATCGTTTAAATAACCGAATTAACTTAAATTACTATTTGTCACATTGGCGGATTTAGTGTGGGGGGGGGGGGGGGGACCCAGCCCCCCTCCCCTGCCTCCCCCATCATCATTCACTTTTCTGTGAAATTTTGTATTATTTTTAAAGAATTCTCAGTAAATACAAATAGTATCGATGCGAGCCGCGCAATTGCCCTATTCCCTCCCCCTCCCTCCCTCCCCCCTCCCCCACCACACAAACACACAAACACACACACACTTACCAACTTTCTGTATTCGCTCCTGTGTTCTTACCTCAGTTTTGCTTTTAAAGAAATAATTTTTATGTAATTAGCTTTGACCTGACTTACCTAAAGGGTTGCTCTGCAACAAAACAGGACCAAAACAGATGCAAGAAAAACAAAAACGCAGTCAGATGCAAGCTTCAAATAAGAAAAAGGCAAGAAGTGAAAACTGGAGAAAGGAGCAAAATAAGAGCAAGCGTCGTCGGGAATTATTAAAATTGTTTTTCTATTATTTTTTCCACAGGTTGAACCCTTACCACTGATAGGTAAGGTTTACTCTTTTGAGCTATTTTAAGTGTTACTCTATTCGACGAAAATTTATCTAGTGTTAATCTTAACCTAGAGACCCGCGTACGTATATTGTAATTACAATTGTCTAATGCCTCGGTAAAGATTAAAGCCCATGCAATTGACAAGAAAATTTTGGGACCAACAGAAAGCAGAAAGTTTTGGTACTGTCCTCTTAAGTTATGCCGTGTACAAAGCGAGACCAACGAGATATTTGTAACCTATGGTTTACACAAATGTTAAGAAAACCATGCGAAAACAACTGATTTTCCGAAAATCCGAAAAAAAAGCACCTTTAGCCCGCTACTACGGCCGCCTCTCATCCCTCCGCGTCACTGGGGACGTCCCTGGCTATGGGGAGCAACGAGAAGTGGCGGAACTTGCAAGTTAAGTACCCATGCAAAACTCATGGAGTATTTATTCAAGCGTTACTGTCGCTTTGCTAAAATTTGAGTACTAAGGATAACGTAGAAGAACTTGATTTAACTTTACCATGAAATCAATTGCGAAAGAGGGCACCCGCCCTTACCTCTCTCAATCTTACAATCGCAGCTCATAAATAGATATAGTACATGCAGTTTTCGTGCTGATGCTTCATTTTGGGACTTAAGTTGTTCTTACATAGATTCGTTCGTCGTTTACCTGTCAATCGTATTTGGTTTCTTAAAAGTGCACCTTATATTTGCAAGAATATGTTGTCAATTCCTTTACGCATATTGCCCAGATGTCTCTCTTTGGCCAATTAATAGAAGCAAGAAATTCAAAAGCTTCAAAGAATGACTCTATTTGCGTCAATACGAATTCGGTGTGGTAGCCCGCGATGTGATCTCACATCACGCCATTTTGAAATGTTATTGTAGCTATATCGAGCACATTGGCTGTATCTTTCCAAATTCCAGCGCTTTTTAATTTAGTCACGTTTGGCAGCTTGTCAGAACAAAGTACAGAACAAAGACTGGACCCGAGTTAATGACGTAGTTGACTTCAGTCACCAAACCTGTCGGATCCAAAAACAAATTCACACTGGATAGCGGTTTCAAAAATATGCGCTTTCGTTATGCGAATTCACTGGTATCGTGTGGACGGAAGGCAGATTCGTATAAAATAGTATGCGGTTTTAAAAGTATCGGGATTCATGTGGACAGGGGCTGAGCCTTCGCGCGATGATGTTCACTAACTTTCACTTGTCCATTGAATTACAGGCAACAGCCTCGGAACCAATGATTGCCCCCCTTGTACATCGCACGCCATCTGCCGAGTTGATGGTCGTCAACACGGATGCCAGCAATGTTGTGATTGCAGCTATAGATGTATATAAAATTCACTGAAAAGCGACGTGTTTGATTTTGATTGTAACTCGAAGTTTTGCTCAGTCATTTTGTACACTATCTTCAGTCTCTATAATAAATGCAGTTACTTTGAATAATAATATAAAGTATTAACAATATAATAAAAATAATGGGCACAGTAGTCACCACCAACAAATGGTTATCAAGTATTTTCTTTCCTGTGGCTTTTATGTTCGTCAATTCTTTTATCCTTGTTTGACACTCAGATTATGAATAGTCTACGAAGACACAAAAACCATTCTTTATTCTAAAGAGAGCGTAATTGTGATAATATAAATTACAAGTTGAAAATCATGTTGTAAGCTTAAGAGCGACTTTTTCTGGAGACCGAGTGAGAGGTGGCACATGATGGAAAAAATGCCTATCCTCATATTTCGTCCAGAGATGCCTTATAGTGAGTCAGCAAATGTGGTGTATTTTTTTTTGTTCAAATACTTTTTTGTGAAAGGTTTGAACCCAGGAGTCATTCAAAGTCGTTCAAAGGTTTGAACCCAGGAGTCATTCCTATTCAGGACTACGTTCACCCGGACGATCAAACTCAACCTACTTTTGAAATACTTTTTTCTTTTCCAGAAAATTCTCAAAAACTGTAACGGGTGGCCACCGCCATAAAATGACCAAAATAAAAGCGACAAGTAAGGGTACAAGAAGTTTGCTCATCAAAAGCGCAGAAGGAACTTAGGGTTTTTTAAATATAAATATGTACGTAGGAGGTATTGACAAATGATTTCAGCCTAATAACAGGATTATAACGGTTATTTTGAATTTCCGGCAAATTTTTGAAAATCGCTAAATAAATATTTCATTGTTGTAAAATCCCTTTTCGGAGCAGATTTTCAAGAAAACTTTTTCCCATGCGGTATAACTCAGAATGACTTGAAATTAATTTTCCTGTTAAGTGCAAATGGCCTTCTTTCCAATAATGCAAAAATTTATCTGGGGCTTTCATTCACTGCTAGGAAAAAGTCCGCTAAACTTTGAGGAAATCACGGATTGACTTGTCAACAAACGAAAGTTATCAAATTACGCTCTTCGTTATCAAAGCCAAAATTTCACACAAATCTTAGCTTTAAGCACAAATTTAGATCTAAGACAGTACAGTAAGCTTACCTTGCAGACCCAGCGGTGGAAAATTGGTTTCTCTCACTATTTTCGTTTTAAATTGCCATCTCCACGTGAACAAATGGCACACATTACTGGCGGCTTTCCAGTGAATATCACATTACTCAACATTTTAAACCATATTTGAGCTTTTACTCGTTAATACCCTACACGCTGACTAGATTCAGCTAAAAAGGACGACAATGAGATTATTTAGAGTTGAAGTAGAATGAATTTGAACTCCCGAGTGACTTTGTTCACTAGCCGGTTGCAGCTCGTTTTGATGTTTGTCACGCAATGAGACACAGGAATCCCAATAATGATTCCTTTCCTGGCTTACAGTTTGAAAATCGTGCAGAAAAAGTAAAGCATCTGATATTTTCTTGGAAAGCCGAAGTTGAAATCGGATCTGTAATCGGATCTTGATGAACGTTTCGCAAATCGTTCACGAGACGGTCTGACGATGCTTTTTCTTCTTCACTGTTTGACGAATTTTGTGATGACACCGTGGAGATTTTTGTGATCGGCGAGCCGAGTAGTGACGACAGATCCTAGCGCTAGTGGGACATAAACAGCGACGAGAGGCGACCAGATTTATGCTCTCAGTACAGCTTGGACACCGCGAACTGATTTGCGTATCGATTGATCTGGGTCGTCCCAAAGGGGTGGAGGGGGGAATGGGAGCAAGAGTGGCCGGAGCCCTTAAATTTTTGCTGCGGAACCCGGAGCTGTAACATTATTTTACTTCGGAGATTGGGGTAAGAATTCTTTCCTTAATACCTAAGTTTGCAAATCTTGCAATAAAAGAGGTAATGCATCTGATATTTTCTTGGAAAGCCAAATTCGACCTTGATTAACTTTTCGCAAAGCGTTCACGAGACGGTCTCACGACCCTTTTTTTACTGTTTGACAAAGATGACACCGTGGAAGAGTTTGTAATCGGCGATTCGAGTAGTGACGACAGATCCTAGCGCTAGTGGGGCATAAACAGTGAAAAAAGTGTGCAAGAGTTGAAAATTAAGCATAGGTTGCCGTACTCAGTAGAGCTTGCACACCGCGTTCGTATTATGTCGAGCCGACTTGCGGCGTTCCCGGAAGCTGGCTTGAGCTGGGTGGAAGACCTCCAATGCTGCTTCGAACGCCTCTTAAGGAATCAAGAAAGTCTTTGCATCTTTGCATTTATTTTATTTTAATTTTTTTAATTTTTTTTTTTTATGAAACTCGATTAGGCGCCTATCCTGTTTACATGCGTACTTGTGGAGGGGTTGCAGTTCATTTGTCTTGTTAATTTAACTTATTTATTTAGGAATTTGTACCATCTTGATGAGTAATTTCTTAGATATTGATTTTGTTATAAAACTTAACGCTAAAAGGTCACGACGTTTCGACCTCTCCCAGGCCATTTTCAAGTGCGAGTAAATATATTTTATTCATATTTTACTCTCACTTGAAAATGGCCTCGGAGAGGTCGAAACGTCGTGACCTTTTAGCGTTAAGTTTAATAACAAAATTTGTATCATTATATGATTAATAAACAGATTTTACTACAGGAGAAACGCTACGTTCTTCTGCTGTTTGTTTGATTTTGGAGAGAGGCTTTATCTGGGTATGGTCCAGCTGGAAACACCACTGGGTCTCTTCTCCGCAGATGCCTCTTTCCACCTTTTCTCTCTTCCCATCGTCCCCCGTGCACTTTCTTTTCGATTATTGCTACCCGCAGTAGAACCTCAAAAACTCGAACTCAGATAACTCGAATTCCCCGCTAACTCGAAGTTAATTTCCTTTCCCTTGATCACCCCGATAATTTGAATCGTTTTTGGCCTCCCTTCAGAGTTCGAGTTACCTGGGTTCTACTGTATTTTTATCGGGATAACCAGCGGGAGCCTCTGCGGAGGAGAGAGCCGCTGTGTCGAATCCTGTGTGAATGGGATAGATCACAAATTCGTTAATCTGGATCTGGATCCGTTGGATTTCAAATCTAGCAAATCCTTTTTGAACAAGCCACTCTATCTATCTATCTATCTACCATTACTTTGCCTCCATCACATAATTGATGATTCTTGCAAATTGGCCAGCGGTCGATAAATAAATAAATAAGATAAAAGTAATAAATAATATTATAGATTAAATTGAAGGTAGTTTGTGAATGCCGTCAAAGAAGAGGCATTTACTGTCTCGTTTGGCAAAACGTTCCACTCGTTTATTGTTCTTGGGAAGTAAGAGAATTTATAATAATCAGTGAAAGCAAAAGGGACCTCATATCCTTTCCCGTATTTCTTCAAGGGTTTTCTCTATTGCAATTCCTGTAGCATTTCATCAACACTCGATAAATAATTGAAACGGTTTAAGACATACCGAGCTGCACGTCTCTGTACCATTTCTAGTTTCTTCATTCACCGCATTAAAACATGGATTTAGATTTGTCCGTTGTTGTGTTTACAGGAACTCAAATTCCGTTTTAAGATAAACTATATTTTTGGATTGGCCGAAAGGAACACACCCACATAAAGTTTGGATCATAGCTAAGTCAAGGGAGTGGGATTAGTACGTTTCCTTCAAAGAAACGAAGCTTTATTTCAATTTAAACAATGGTATTAAACGGACTTACAAGGATTAGGAAAACACGTGGCGTAGAGATAAATGTCAATTTGGAACTGACAAAAAACGAAAAAAAATGTTATGGGTGTCTTCCTTGTCACGTCGATGCTAGCTGTTTTTGTATAGCCGTGGCGCTTGTGATGTTTTAAAATAATAAAGAGCACTCAGTGGCTCCCTTTTCTGCACAGAGGCTCTCTTCATCTTCCCAACGATAAATGCGCCGGGGACGAGGTGGGTCCTGAACCCATATTGAAACCACTGTATTCAAAATTAAAGAAATTTTTGGTAGAAAGGAGCAGGCTTTCCTGCTTTCTTTGATAATAATTTAAGACGAAGCGTGAGTGAGGAAGGGAGGGTGCACTCATCCGAAGGGGACCGAGACGTTCCTAATCCGAGTATGCCATGCTGTCCAGTATGGGCGCATATTTTCATATTTTTATTATTGTTATTACCGTGTGGCATGGAATTGGTGTTTTTTTGTGTTTCGCGAGAACTAATTTTTGCGATAAGGACAGATAGATGTTTCTTTTTCGAGAATTAGTTTTTGCGATTTTCAGAAAGTACCAGACCCAGCATATATTTTCGTATGATTACCTGCAATAGAAATACAGGGTGTCCCAAAAGTTCGTTCCTCTAATTTCATGCACTATAACTTTTGATCAAAACTTTATTTTTACATGAAATTTCTAGAAGATATTTATTTCTCTATCACGTACACGTATTCAGAATTTCGGTAACTGGCATGCTCTTTTTGTTTTTTTATCACATTCTGTAGCCGTTGCGGCATGAAGTGGGATACAGCGTGTAAACCCACAAATGATCCATTCTGAGCTTTTTTATCACCTGGTGCGCAGGATCCAGTTCAACCCCCAAACAACATTTGTTTAGTTTAGGCAGCTGAAAAAAATATTTGGGGCATTCATCCAAAAAAGATAATAATCCTAGCCCCCTTTCACAGTAAGGCTTTTGCACTTCTTGACAAATTTGAAACGAGCTGGGCGTTAATTGGTAGACTAAGCAGAGTTATTATTTTTTTTTTTTGCCACCTCAGGGGCCTCTAATTTTAAACATTTTAAACAGCTTTTCATGACCCTTTTATTTGGCTCGCTAACTATGTGAGACTGAGCATCCTTGTTGAGTCTCTTATTTTGTATCTAGACTTCTGTAAAACTATTTTAGCTACTTTATTCAGGCTTTTGGTCTTCCCCTTAGCTTCTTGCCTTCAAAACCCTCATTTCTCCATCATCACTCTACCACCCAACATTCGGATTTTTCCAGTTTTTAGCAATTTCTACAACAGATAAGCCAGTAAATCGAAGTATACGGGCTTATGTAGCTGAACTTTTTTGCATTAAGGGGGTTTATCATTCGTGATATTCACAAAAAAACAAGGAAGGAGTTCGAGCAATTCAGGCTATGAAATACAAATAATATGTGGCTGGAACATATACTCGCGCACGCACCTTCGATGCGGAAGTACATAGATCGAATATTCGAGTCACTGAGATGGCACAACAAGTATTAAAATAGTGAATTATATTGAAACACACAACTTTTGTTGAAATGATTTACTTACCAAGTCCAATCGTACTGAAATACAGACTTTTGAAGTAGAGGAACGGACTTTTGGGACACCCTGTACATAACAATATCACAGGACGTGTGTGTACATTACGTTTTAAACCAGAAATTCATTGTATACCGTTTTGTTTCTGAACGGAAAAGACATTGTAATTGAACAGACACGATTTCTTAGTCAGTATTCCATTTTTGTGTAGCGAATTTGAATTAGAGAATATTCCTCTGGAGTAAGTGTTTGTGGGAAAAATGTTTGCGGTGATTTTTATTTGTAGGAAATTATTTTTACGGATCCCTGGAAAAATCACAAAAATTAGAAAATGCAAAAATTTCGTGCCAAACCGTATTTTTTAGGCGCTTATTCAATAAGCCCTAAAAAAAAAATACCGTTTGCACTTTGAAATTGAACGACCCCAAGTAAAATGAGAACTATATGTAGGAATTTTTCTTATTAACTGTTAGAGTCTTTGATTCTCCATTGCTTACCCTCTAACAACTTCGCTGATTCATGGATGGTTCTTATCTCTTGTTAAACTAACCAATCTCCGAAGTAAAATAATGTTAGGTTTCCGGGCTCCGTAGCAAAACTTTAAGAGCGGCTGTCTGTAAATATCGACCAGGGGTGGGAAAAATAAAAATTTCGAAAAATCCCAAAAAAATTCAGTCGACTACCCTAGGTACCTTAGCAATGAAAATATAAATTTTACTTTCATCGGTTAAATATTTTTGCAATACAGCGAGTGCAAAGATTGACCGCTTCACGGCCTCCACCGGGCCGCTTTTTCGGGACGCGCGACAGGGTAACGAAAAAAGCTCGATTTTAGTCTACTTCAAACATCATTCAATTCACAATGCTTCTCATCGTATTAAAGGGATTTCAAAATACATTTTGAGTGGTAATATGCTTCAATTGATTGCAATCAGAATATTTTACGGATTTTAAGATACTTGAATAATTTTGAGGATTTCACCCGAGCAAAATTTTGTCCAAATTCGAAGGCCTAAAATTCAACCCGATACATCGTTTTAAGAAGAAATAGATATCTGACATTAAAAAGCAATCTTTAAGCTTTCGAAATATGGGTTCAAAACTTTGGGCAACGTGTGAAATGAATTTTTGGGAAAGCGAAATTCAGGAAGCACTTGAGTGAAATTTGACCTCTCTGACTTGACAGTTATGAGGTTCGGCGCGACACGGTGAATTCTAAAACAAATCTTTCAGCCCAGGTACGTTTAATTCAGGCGATTCCAAGTCCCACAGTGATACACACGTAATTGAAAAAAAGTAAGAAGGAAAATTGTACCTCAATGTTTAGCCAAAAAGAAGGTCAAATCCCGGCTTTTTATCGTAACCTGTAGCTTAACACTAATGTAAACATGAAGGTCAAGTACGCCTATCGAGACACAGCAAAGTGTTCAAACTTTACACCAAATATCTATCCTTTCTAGTTAATATGAGATCGGCAATATTTTTGTTTGTACCTTATGTCCTTGCTTGTCTTCATGACCGCAAAAACTGAGGCAAACTGCAGCGAAATCCCCGCGCACTCGACCTGTGTCAAGGAATGCTGTTACGTGATCATAAGTCGAGACTGCGTTACATAACGTGACAAACCAAGAGATTTTTTCTCTTCTTAATGCGTCGTAAAAAAAAATGCCATCTCTTATGAGCATGCGATAACCATACTATATTTTTCTCGCCATTTACCTCGCAGCTTTACGATCGCAAACATGTGAACCCAAACGTCATGAAACATGTCAAATAGCATTCATTCGCGTTATGTAAATACATACTTTTTTTTGTTTGTTTGCTTCAAGTCAAATGTTACTTTTCCATCCCCATATATTAGTTCTAATTTATAACGATTGGGAAATATCCTAACGCGTTGTATAGAAGCGGGTCACGGAGACCGCTTTCGCTATACCTTACTTTTAGTGAGAACGTCTCCCGGAGTCATCGATTTCTTGATAGCGCGATTTTCGTTAGAAATAAAGTTTTCGGTAGCGAGAGCTCGGCTATAGCAGACGTCTACTACTGGCTCACTTTTCCTTTTTTTTTTTTTGCTTGATATTGTCCGTTATGATTTTCCATCACTCTTTTCTTTGCCTTTTCCTCGCAAGGACTTTTTTCTTGGAATTTTGGCTTGTACCAGTTGGATCTCGTAAGTCAGGAGCCCATGTTATGGGCTCCTGCGTAAGTATAGTACTCTAAGTGATGATGGCGCTTTTGAACGAAGCTAAAATATTTAGTACTGTATACTTTAATTAACTCAAATAATTATGTCTACTCTGTGCCTTTTCGAATTATCATTGATACTTTTTGGCGTGTACATTTGTCATTGGCAAGCCACAAAATAATTTAAACTGAGGACCAGACTAAGCATAAACTCGCCTTCCTGTAAAAGGAAATCCAGCGCTATAAATGGAAGACTACCTTCCCCCATTATAACAATAGCTTTTTTATTTTCTTTGTCAGCAATACTGTAGGGCGTGTCGTGAGTTTTTAAAAGATATATATGTATAATCATGTCTCAAACTTACCCGCCCTGGCTAATAACAGCTCTGCTTCAGCGTTTAAACCACAGTTGGCAAAACTGGCTTGCAGTGTTTCTGTAATGTGGCGCTCAATTGATCGGTTACATTCCCTGATGAGTAGGTGCTCTGTGCTCAAGTATCTGGCACTTAACCACACTCTCAACTGGTACAAGTATCATCGTAAGGCTGTAGATCAGCTTTGACCGCGCAAAAGAAAGCTTCCTTTCTTTCCTCCTTCTCTTTTTAATATGATGGGGGGCCAGAGCCAGGGGAACTTTACATAAAATTTTTCGGCAGTGCCATCCGATGCTAAATTCGTCACGGTGTTTCGGGCAAATCGTTATTTGAAATTTGAGAGATCAAATTCAAATACACCTGGGACAAAAGTGAAAATGAAGATAAAAATGGAATTTTTATTTCCTGTTCCCTTAGATTGAGAGCAAACTGCGCTTGGTCTGCCGAGTTCTGTCCGTGGACTGGGGATAGCCATTAGATTTTTAGGGAAGATTTGAGGATCGGAGAAATCCCAAAACTAAAACCTTTCAAGCCAAAATTCCAAGAAAAAAGTTCTTGCGAGGAAAAGGCAAAGAAAAGAGTGATGGAAAATCATAACGGACAATATCAAGCAAAAAAAGGAAAAGTGAGCCAGTAGTAGACGTCTGCTATAGCCGAGCTCTCGCTACCGAAAACTTTATTTCTAACGAAAATCGCGCTATCAAGAAATCGATGACTCCGGGAGACGTTCTCACTAAAAGTAAGGTATAGCGAAAGCGGTCTCCGTGACCCGCTTCTATACAACGCGTTAGGATATTTCCCAATCGTTATAAATTAGAACTAATATATGTTTGCGATTGTAAAGCTGCGAGGTAAATGGCGAGAAAAAATAGTATGGTTATCGCATGTTCATAAGAGAAGGCATTTTTTTTTTACGACGAATTAAGAAAAGAAAAAAATCTCTTGGTTTGTCACTTTATGTAACGCAGTCTCGACTCGCGTAACAGCATTCCTTGACACAGGTCGAGTGCGCGGGGCAGGGGGGGGGGGGAAGCTACTTCCCATACATTCCCTTAAATGAAATCCAAACGATGTTCTCACAACTTGCAAAGCGATCAGCAAGGGTCTTGCCAGCGGATTTGTGTACTGATCATGCGCATTACGTCAAATCCATAGATCAACGGTCTTGAGAAGAAACAAAAATATGGCGGTCGAAGGCGGGACTGTTTCTCACTTTTATATTTTGGTAATTCGGGAATTTGTTGATTTTATGTCGCTTTTCAGACATAGTGTGTGGTTTTTTTTTTCTGTTAAACAATTTCCCTCTGCAGAGTTTGGAATATGCAACATACAGCTCCGTACAGCTGTTAAGAACCGCCGAAGAGTTGAGCTATCGAGCAGTGTTTTGCAGCAAACCTTAGGAAAGTTAAAGTCGCTTCAAGATACAGAGCTTTCAGTAGTAGTTGTGTTTGCTTGTTAGAATCGTTTTGAATTTTAACTTTGGATTGAAGGTGTTGAGTGATCGTAATAAACGAAGTGAAATGTTATAAAGTGTGAATGTTTATTCAATTATGATATGTAGAGCTGTAAGCTAATATTTATGAAGCTCTCTGAATATACTTGCTTCCGATAAATTTGACACTTTCTCCAGTAACTTTTATCAGCATCAAGTTATCCTTGCCCGGCAAAAACGATGTAACCTGTTAATCGATCGAGCGCGTTGTTCTTGGTTAAGATCTAACACGGTTTCGCGTGATTTCAGTACCGAAAGACAAATACGATATGCAAGAAAAACAAAGATGCATTATATTATTTTTTTTCAATTTTTTAAGCATTTCTGATTTCCTCTACCGGTTCGCTTCTTGCTTCTAAAAAGTCTGAAATTCACTGTGAGAAAAATACTGCAATTATCCGCTGACCACCACGCAGAGTGACCGCTTTGCAAGTTGTGAGAACATCGTTTCTCGGTCCCAGACCTCGTCTCTTCCCCCCTGGCGCGGGGATTTCGCTGCAGTTTGCCTCAGTTTTTGCGGTCATGAAGACAAGCAAGGACATAAGGTACAAACAAAAATATTGCCGATCTCATATTAACTAGAAAGGATAGATATTTGGTGTAAAGTTTGAACACTTTGCTGTGTCGCGATAGGCGTACTTGACCTTCATGTTTACATTAGTGTTAAGCTACAGGTTACGATAAAAAGCCGGGATTTGACCTTCTTTTTGGCTAAACATTGAGATACAATTTTCCTTCTTACTTTTTTTCAATTACGTGTGTATCACTGTGGGACTTGGAATCGCCTGAATTAAACGTACCTGGGCTGAAAGATTTGTTTTAGAATTCACCGTGTCGCGCCGAACCTCATAACTGTCAAGTCAGAGAGGTCAAATTTCACTCAAGTGCTTCCTGAATTTCGCTTTCCCAAAAATTCATTTCACATGTTGCCCAAAGTTTTGAACCCATATTTCGAAAGCTTAAAGATTGCTTTTTAATGTCAGATATCTATTTCTTCTTAAAACGATGTATCGGGTTGAATTTTAGGCCTTCGAATTTGGACAAAATTTTGCTCGGGTGAAATCCTCAAAATTATTCAAGTATCTCAAAATCCGTAAAATATTCTAGTTGCAATCAATTGAAGCATATTACCACTCAAAATGTATTTTGAAATCCCTTTAATACGATGAGAAGCATTGTGAATTGAATGATGTTTGAAGTAGACTAAAATCGAGCTTTTTTCGTTACCCTGTCGCGCGTCCCGAAAAAGCGGCCCGGTGGAGGCCGTGAAGCGGTCAATCTTTGCACTCGCTGTATTGCAAAAATATTTAACCGATGAAAGTAAAATTTATATTTTCATTGCTAAGGTACCTAGGGTAGTCGACTGAATTTTTTTGGGATTTTTCGAAATTTTCATTTTTCCGACCCCTGGTCGATATTTACAGACAGCCGCTCTTAAGGGCTCCGGCCGCCCCCTCCACCCCTTTGGGACGACCCTGATTAATCGATGTAGGCAAATCAAAGTCCAAGCTGTACTGAGTACAGCTTGCACGCTTTTGTCACTTTTTATGTCCCACTAGTGCTAGGATTGGTCTTCATTAATCGAATCGCCCATCACAAAATTCTCCACGGTGTCATCATCACATAATTCGTCAACAGTGCCGAAAAAAAGATGATCGTCAGACCATCTCGTGAACGCTTTGCAAAAAAGTTCATGAAGGCTACAGATACGATTTCGAATTCGGATTTCCAAGAAAATATCAGATGCATTAGCTTGTTTTATTTTTAATGCAAGATTTTCATACTTTCAGGAAAAGAGTTCTTATTCCAAAAGTAATGATTGAGGTTATACGATAGCATTGTTGGGTGTCCTGTGTCTCATTGCGTGACAAACTGCAACTGGCTAGTGAACATTCAGTCACTCTGGAGTTCAAAATTCTCTTTACTTCAACTCTAAATAATCTCAACATTGTCCTTTTTAGCTGAATCTAGTCAACGTGAAGGGGATTAACCTGTAAAAGCTCAAATATGGTTTAAAATGTTGAGTAATGCGTGCCGTTTGTTCACGTTGAGATGGCAATTTGAAACGAAAATAGTGAGAAAAACCAATTTTCCACCGCTAGCTCTACAAGGTAAGCTTACTGTACTGTCTTTTAGATCTAAAATAGTGCTTAAAGCTAAGATTTGTGTGAAATTTTGGCTTTGATAACAAAGAGCGTAATTGGATTACTTTCGTTTGTTGACAAGTCAATGCGTGATTTCCTCAAAGTTTAGCGGACTTTTTCCTAGCAGTGAATAAAAGCCCCAAATAAATTTTTGCATCATTGGAAAGAAGGTCATTTACACTTAACAGGAAAATTAATTTCAAGTCATTCTGTGTTATACCGCATGGGAAAAAGTTTTCTTGAAAATCTGCTCCGAAATGGGATTTTACAACAGTGAAATATTAGCGATTTTTAAAAATTTGCCGGAAATTCAAAATAACCGTAAAAATCCTGTTATTAGGCTTAAATCATTTGTCAATACCTCCTACGTACATATTTATATTTAAAAAACCCTAAGTTCCTTCTGCGCTTTTGATGAGCAAACTTCTTGTACCCTTACTTGTCGCTTTTATTTTGGTCATTTTATGGCGGTGGCCACCCGTTTCAGTTTTTGAGAATTTTCTGGAAAAGAAAAAAGTATTTGAACAAAAAAATAACACCACATTTATTGGCTCACTATAAGGTATCTCTGGACGAAATATGAGGATAGGTATTTTTTCCGTCATGTGCCGCGATTTTTCGATTTCACGCTGTCCCCAGAAAAAGTCGCTCTTAATTTTTTTGTTTTGGTTTGCAATCGATCGCACGCTTTGAATTATATCAACACGAACGCGCCCTTCTTCAACCCACATAGGCTGGAGACTGAAGTAAGATTTTCCTAAAACTTTTAAATCTCAGTAGGAAAAAAATAATCAGTAAAAATCATTATAATCGGTCTGAGTATTCTCAACACCAGGTAATAAACACCAGAAACTACCAGAAAGTAAAAGGAAGCTCCCATTAATAAATTTATAATTTAAAACAAACAATAAACTTGTAATCCACAAATCAGTTAACTTAAGGGCACATTCGTGTGACTTTTGAGGGAAAGGCTAAGTGATTTTAAAGTGAAACAAATCTTGCATCGAGTTGATAGCCTTATATGCACTGACCCAAAAAAAAGCACTGGCAATCATCATCGGTCACATTTAAGAATAACAATGGCTCTTGATCACAGTAGATTACGCGTGGAAAACAAATTCTTGGAAAACAAATCAGGCCGAATTTTTGTGTTCGACAAGTTTACTTTACAAAATCTTGCCAACAAATCTGGGTGAATGTAAAGAGCTTAGGATTTCATTTGCAAAGAACAAGCCACAACTCGCGCCAAAAGTAGTAAATAACCAAGAGCTAGAATGTGTTGAAAGCGACAAATTACTAGGTGTTACGATCTCCAACAACCTTTCATGGAATATGCACATTGATCAAATCATAAAGAAAGCTTCTAAACGTATGTATTTCCTAATACAATTGAAAAGGGCCAATGTCGCAAGGCATGAATTAATTCTTTTTTATACATCTTGTATAAGGTCAGTCATGACCTACGCATCGCCTGCGTTCTTCTACGCCCTGCCATTGTATTTAAAGAAAGATCTAGGGAATGTACAGAAACGAGCACTATCAATCATTTGCCCGAGACTGGCCTATAGAAAGGCCTTAGAGCTTTCAAATATTATGTCTATCAATGACTACATCGCTAGCTTATGTAAAAAGACCTTCCTCTCGATTGCTAATGACCCGGCCCATCGCTTACATAACATGTGAACTGTCGCAATTTGTAATAATCATCGCACTTTGTAATACCTGTCGCAATTTGTAATAAATTCATCGCACTTCATAATACCTGTCGCAATTTGTAATAAACCGTGTCGCAATTTGTAATAACTGTCCATCGCACTTTGTAATAAACTAATCTGTCGCAATTTGTAATAATTCCATCGCACTTTGTAATAATTTTTGAAAGTGATTCAACTTTCTTCGTCAACATTAATATAATATGAATGGTATTTCATAAACAAAGATTATGAGTCTGCAAGCACGTAACTTACAGAATCACTTATATAATGTATGTCTCCCCTTCTTCAAACTATTTAACTTTATTCACGGTACTGGGGGTCCTGGGGGGGGGGGGGGGGTAAATTTTTTTTTTTATTAATGTTGATTAGTTATTTGACTTACGAATGACTTGCCAAAGCTAAAAGCGAAGCGTCCATTTATATACTTTTAGTTACTTAAAACCAAAAAATTAAAAAGAATAAGCTTCAACTTCTGCAAAGAAATCCAGTAATTTATACTTAACTGATTACCAAAAAAGAAAAAAGAAAGTCATAAATCAAATCCGATCGCAGTAATAGTCTTGAAAAAGTAAGCATAGTCTTTGAAAAGAATTCTTACCCATACGTCTGCATTACGGAACCACACCACACCCAACTGAGAAGATATAGTAGCCCATGAAATTTTTACTTGTAAATACACTCTACAATGTAGTTATCATTCACGAAACTCTTTGGCTGCGTTCAGCTCACAGTTTATGTTTATAACTAAGTCACGCTCTTTGTCCAAATGTGATTCTACCCAAATGGTAAATTAGGCCGATTTTGGTGTTTCGAATATGTTGTCGTTGCAAAGTCGAAACGACAAACCGTTACGTGTAAACTACAGTAGTGTACTATGTTGAAACTTAGCCGGATTTATGTATTCCCTTGCATAAAGTGGATTCCCTTCATAACATATGCAGGATTCCCTCCTAGAAAGTGGATTCCCTTTATTACTTATGCAGGATTCCCTCGCGAAAAAGTGGATTCCTCCATACTAATTAAGTGCCTAGTCAGTGTCTAGCTAGATATATAGGTAAAAATGCGTTCCTCCATACTAATAACTGTCTTCCTGCATACTTTTTTGTGGCACAAGTTCAGAATTCGAATCTTGCTAATTTTGGCTCATCGATAACCTTAATGAGTAATGAAACATGCTGTAGTTAATTTTCCCAAATAACCAGTTCTTTTGTTCACATTAATAAAAAAAATCCCCCCCCCCCCCCCCACCCAGGACCCCCAGTACCGTGAATAAAGTTAAATGGTTTGAATAAAGGGAGATATAAATTATATAAGTGATTTTGTAAGTTACGTGCTTGCAGTCGTCATAATCTTTGTTTATGAAATACCATTCATATTATATTAATGTTAACGAAGTAAGTTGAATCACTTTCAAAAATTATTACAAAGTGCGATGGAATTATTACAAATTGCAACAGCTAAGTTTATTACAAAGTGCGATGGACAGTTATTACAAATTGCGACAGCTTTTTTATTACAAAGTGCGACACGGTTTATCACAAATTGCGACAGGTATTATGAAGTGCGATGAATTTATTACAAATTGTAACGGGTATTACAAAGTGCGATGATTATTACAAATTGCGACAGTACAACATGCTTCTATCGTCAGGGCCGTCGTGTTATAATCTTCGGTGCAAAAGGCGTTTTGCGATTCCCAAAGGTAAGACCGAGCGTTTCAAAAATAGTTTTTTAGTAAGATCATGTATTGATAACGAATTTTAGCGCTCGGTGAGTTTTGTAAATGAGATCGATGACGTATATATTTTAACAGTTTTAAGTTTTGTTATATTTTTAGGACTTTATCATTATCATTTTATTATACTCACTATTGTAAGATTCTGTTACATCGTATTATATATTATATTGTAAATACACAATTCAGCTTAGTAGCTGCAAGCTTTTTACAAATAAACTATCTATCTGGGTGCGTACGTGCAAACCATCGGTTTATACTGTTTATACATCACATCTGAGGTGGAAGAGTACTATGGGGCGCTGTTTTTATGATACAGGCCTCAGACAAATGGCAGTCAGTTTCACAATTTTTCAAGACAAATTGCCTTCATTCAATATTCAAGACCATCGAAGCACGAGTGGGCTTTTAGCAAAACCGTTCAAAAAATTTCCAAAATCACCTATACGGCCAGCCGGTTCTAATTTTTGACAAGCGCCAAACTTGCAAAGAAATAATTTTAATAGAGTTACGCTTCAACATAATAAAGAATTTATTGTGTTGATTTTTTATTGATAATTTTATGACGATGTATAATCTTAAAAAGCGTTTGATACGCGCGGCAGTACTCCTGCAAGGGGATGTTCATGAACGACTGAAAACAAGAGACAACTAACAATAAATAAAAGATCAGAAATATAATTCGGTAGAACATTTACAGAGAAAACAAGTTTCATTCACGAAAACAAGTATTTAAGTGTCTCTAAGAGTCCTGAGTCTTTAAGCTTAAGTAACGATCCAGGTAAGAAGGGAAGCAATTTCTTTTGTTGTGGCGCAATCACACTTTCCTCACATAGAAATATTTTCATTTTTACGCAGAAAATGCATAAATCTACAAAAAGGCAGTTTACGAAAGAAAATGTATTTAAACTCCACTTTTAAAGAGAGTATTTTTGTGTTAAAACATTTCGACCAATCACAAGAGTTGCAAACGATAGCCAAGAAATGTTTACAATTTCACATGATCCGCGCATACGATTTCTGTGTTACTTAGACTAAGACGAGATTTTGTTATAAGGAAGTTGAATAGAAAAAAGGGATTAATATACATGCTGCTTTGCCAAGATTTCGTAAAATTTGATGTTTAAACCAATCAGAACCATAGTAGAGACAATAATAAAATTAGCAACTTTCTGCATTCCAACGTGTTCACTGCGTTTTGGTCCTTTCCTTCTTATCCCGGCCATTACTTAAAGACTAAGTTTAAGCCGCCGGCTTCCCGGTGTTTGCTGTTGTGAGGGTCTGTGTTCGAGCAACTCGCTCGCTACACGATGAGTTACCAGGAATCTGATTTACATCTTGGCGTTTATTCTTCGTTGACTTCTGCTGACAAACTTAATCTTCCTACTCCTTTCTACTTTTCTCTACTTTACTCAACCTTACTCTAACCTACTTTAACCTACTCTAACCTTACACTAACCTTACACTAACCTACTTTAACCTACTAGTTCAAGTATAGTAGCGGTTTTTATAGCCAAAGGTGGACATGTTTGGGTTAGCTGACCATGGGTATATTTCAAAATACGTTGTCGTATTTAAGGCGTCAACTTGACGCAACTAGACTGCAAGGTCTTGTGGGTAACTGAAGATCCTTTGTAGTTTGATCATGCGCGGTTGTCAGTGCCCTAGATGGTATAAAACGTCACAATTGATTTTTTTTATGACAGAAGGGCCACTTCATGGCCGAATTTGGAAGAATTTTTGTTAATGAGCTAGATTGCTAAACGTTCTCGTCGCGTATACCTTGAGGGCGGTGGTTTCTCCAGGCTGAACGCTACGCTATGAAGGGAGGGAAACCACTGCGGGCAACCATTTGCTCTCCCATTGGGCATGCGCGTAAACGTGACGCCTTCGTCAAATGACATTACTTCCTCTTGTTTCGCAGGAAACATTAGGGACTTAAGACGTGACGATAACAAAGTAACAACTTTGCCCGTACATCGCAGTTTTTTTTTGTATTTTTGTATTTTTTTTTTGCCGCTTTTCCACGACTACGACGTGATAATTTCTAGTTCCACTTTTTACGGGGAACGTAACAAGAAACGGCGAAAATTTATTTCTCCTCCTAAAGTTGTATGTTGTCCCTAAGTATTCAACTTTAGTTGGGCTCTCCTACATCAGCAAAGTAAGCGGGTTGAAAGACTGAAAGAGCGCAAATTTACAGCATGCTCGCGTTAAGGCAGCAGTTATAAGGGTAAGCAAATGCGCGCGAGGCTCAACTTGTTTTAAAACACGTTTTGCCTGTTCAAAGTTAATTTATTGCTCCATGGCGCTGGACGCCGGCTCCATCAAAGAAGCAAACGGTCGCTCCCAGTGGTTTCTCTCCCTTCGTAGCGTTACATCCGGTGTGGAGAGACCACTGCTAGCAGGGTACAGTGTACGTCGGGTAGGGCGTCCCGACAACGTTAATTGAAAGAGAAGAGCGTACTTCAGAGATGATAAAAATAATATGCTAATATTAATACAGTAACATGATACTCTCATTTCTTTTATTACAGACCCCTAACCAAGGAGCAGACAATAGTCTTTACGTAGCTCTATCTCCGGAGTTAGAGGGTACAAGTGGAAAATACTTTGTAAACTGCCTTCCGGTAAAGTCTTCGGAAAAAACATATCAAGAAGATATTCAAAGACGACTTTGGAAAGTTAGCTGTAAACTTACGGACATTCAAGATTGACTTTGGTCGTACTAATGATCTAGAACTTTAAAAAGAAAAAATCTTTAATTATTTGTGACAAGTTGTCTTCTTAGATTAATACAATAAACCAGGGAAGAGATGCTAACAAGTTGGTTGGCCAATAAAACTATTAGATAAAAATAATTAATGTGTGACTTGGATGACAAAGGCGAGTTGGGTGCGTAGGGTGACTTGGGAGAGTTAGGTGATTAGGGTGACTTGGGTGACTTTGGTGACAAGTGTGACTTAGGTGACTAAGTTGACTAGCGTGTTTTGGGTGACTAGGTTGCCGTGGATGACTTGGGTCACCTAAATGACTAGGGTGACTAGGGTAAATTGGGTGACAAAATTGAATAATGTGACTTAAGTGACTAGGGTGACTCAAATAACTAGGGTGAATTGGGTGACTAGAGTGCCTTGGGTGGCAAGGGTGACTTGGATGACAAGAGTAACTTGGGTGACTAGGGTGTCTTGGGTGACTAGGTTGATGCGGCGGACTTTAGTGACTTGGGTGACTAGGGTCACTCGCATCACTTGAATGATGAGTGACATGTGTCACTAAGGTGACTTGGGTGCCTAGGGTGACTTTGATGAAAAGGGTGACTAGGGTAACAAGCGTGTCTCGGGTGACTAGGTTGACATGGCTGACTTGAGTGACTTAGGTGATTTGGGAGACTAGGGTGACTTGGGTGACGAGAGTGAGTAGAGTGACTTGGTTGCTTTGCAAGACTAGGGTGACTTGGGGGACTAGGGTGACTTGGGCGACTCAGGTAACTTGGGTAACAAGTGTGACCTGGATGACAAGGGTACCTTGGGTGACTAGGGTGACTAGAGTAGCTTGGATGACTTGGTTGACTTGGATTATTACGTTGACTTTCGTGACTAGGGTAACTTGGGTGACAAGGGAAATTAGTGTTGCTAGGGTGACTTGGGTGATTAGGGTGTCTTGGGTGACTAGGGTTACCTGGGTGATAGGGTGAATAGGGTGATTTGGGTGATTAGGGTGACTAGCTAGCTCATTGTCTTTAATCAAATTTTTTGGTATTTTTGACTATGTAACTTTAAAAAATGATATCTCTGCTGTTATTTACAGTTCCATATCAAGCTATACATCATTGGAAAGGGCAAAAATTAAACTTTTAGAAAAAAAATATTTCGGACTCAGGAAACCCATAATATTCCGCACAAAAAAAACAATGCATATTTCTAGATAATTATTTTTAAAAAATTTTAAAGAGTGTAATTTTTGCCACACAAGCAGTACATTTGGTCTAATACAGTAGAAAAACTTTTTTCTTCAATATCTTAGCAAAACAGCCTGAATATCGGTCGAAAATATAGAGCGACTAGAAATATTCTAAAAATTTATTTTGTTGACATAATCGGATTATGCAAATGAGGTCAGAGCTAATTAGCATAAGCGAAACTTGATATCTTAGCGTCTCTCTGCGACGATGTTTACTTCAGAAAGACGCTGTATTTCTTTAGTTTATCGGTGAAATATCGAGTTAAAAACAGCAAACATGAATTCACTAATATAATTCATCAAGATAAGCAAGGATTTGAAGGCAAAAAGTGAACCGAAGGCCAAACGGGAAGGAATTCATTGCATTTCAACAACACGTGGTCCAGACAACGGCAAATCGGCTATCGGCACACAAGATTCAAACTGTTTTTCTTACCTCGTTTTCCCGTTTGTTTTCCTTGTTATGCTCCAGAATCCTTCAAAATAATTTGCTTGACTTGTATTTGGTTGAAATTCGTCGATACAAGCTTTCATTCTTCGCAAAAGAAGTCACAAAAACACCACACGTATCGACAGACATTTTGTCAAAGTTTGAAAGATAGTTGCGTGAAGCTCAAACTCCCTGGGGGCTGGAAACTAGGCCCATATTTGGCTAAGCCTATTAACTTCCTGTGGGCCAAATTTGGGGGCAATCGGAAGTAACGCCATTATTTGAGATATTTTCTGCGTTATAGATCAGATCTGGTCTATTTTTGAAGAGGTGGAAGACAAAGTGCTAGCTAGGGTGACTTGGGTGACTAGGGTGACTCGGGTGACTTTGGTGATTAGGGTGACTAGGGTGACTGGGGTGAGGAGTGTTAGTAGAGTGACTTAGGTGCTTTGGATGACTAGGGTGACTTTGGAGGGTAAGGTGAATTGTTTGATTATGGTGACTAGTGTTAGTTGGGTGACTGGGGTAACCTGGGTGACTAGGATGTCTTGGATGACAAGTGTGACTTGGATCCAAGGGTAACTTGGGTGACTAGGGTGACTAGCGTGTCTTAGGGGACTAGGTTGATGTGGCTGATTCGGGTGACTTAGGTGACTAGGGTGATTTGGGTGCCTAGGGTGACTTTCATGACAAGGTCGACGTGGGTGACTAGGGTGAATAGGGTGACTTGGGTGATTAGGATGACCTGGGTGAATGGGGTTCCTAGGGTGAATTGGGTGACTAAAGTGACTATGGTGACTTGGGTGACTAGGGTTATTTGGGTGACTAGGGTGACTTGGGTGATAAGTGTCACATTCATGACAAGGGTAACTTGGGTGACTAGTGTGTGTTGTGTGACTTGGGTGACTAGGGTTACCTAGGTGATTAGGGTGACTTGGATGAAAAAGGTGACTTAAATGAGTGTAAGTGTAAGTTTAATGACAAGGGTGTCTTGGGTGCCTAGGTTGATGTGGCTGACTTAGGTAACTTGGGTGACAAGGGTGACTTGGCTTACTTGGATGATTTGAATGAATAGGTTGACTTGAGTCAATATGGTGACTTTGGTGAAAAGGGTGACTTGGTTGATTAGGGCGACTTGGGTGAAAAGGGTGACCTGGGTGACTATGGTGACTTGGATCACAAGGGTGACCAGGGAAACTTGGGTGACAAAGGTGGTTGGGGTGACTAGGTTGAATTGGGTGACTAAAGGTGACTTTGTTGACTATGGTGATCTGAATGAAAAAGGTGAATTGGGGTGACTTGGGTGACGAGGTTCATTTTGGTGACTTGCGTGACTAGGTTGACTAGGGTGACTTGGGTGTCTAGGTTAACCTGGGTGAGAAAGATGACTTGGATGACTAGAGTGACTTGGGTTGCAAGGGAGACTTAAATGATTTGGGTGACTTGGGTGACTTAGGCTACTAGGGTGACTAGGATAACTGGGGTGACTAAAGTGACTAGGATAACTTTGGTGACTAGAGTGACTTAGGATGACTGAGGTGACTTGGGCGTCAAAGGTGACAAGAGTGGCCTAGGTGATTTGGGTTCCTAGGGTTACCTAAGTGACTAGGGTGACTAGGATGACTAGGGTAAATTGGGTGATTTGGATGACTTGGGTGACTTGTGTGACTAGGTTAACATTCGTGACCTTGGTGACATGTGTGACTGGGGCGACTTGGGTGACTATGTTGACCTGGATGACATGGGTGACTTAAGTTGCTTTTATTACTAGGGTGAAAAGGGTGACTTGGGTGAAGGGGGTGACCTTGGTGACTAGGGTGACTTGGGTGACTATGATGGCTAGGGCGACTTTGATGACTAAGGATGACAATGATTGACTGGGATTACTTGGATGAGAACTAGGTGACTAGGGTAACCATGGTGACTAAGGAGACTAGGACGACTAGGATGACTTGGTTGACTAGGTTGACCTGGGTGACTAGTTTTCCTTGGGTGGCATGGTTGACTAGGGTGACCTTGGTAACGTTGGTGACTGTGGTGACTAGGGTGACTAGGGTGAGAAGGTTACTAGGGTGACAAGTGTGACGGGTGGCTAGGGTGACTTTGGTGACTAGGTTGACTTGGGTGACTATGGTGACTAGAGTGACTTGGATGACAAAGGTGAATTGGGTGACTAAGGTGACTAGGATGACTGGGATGACTTGGGTGCCTAGGATGACTAGTTTGACTTGGGTGACAAGGGTGACTTGGGCGACTAGGATTTCTAAAGTGTCTTGGGCGACTAGGGTGACTTGAGTGACTAGGGTGAGTAAGGTGACCTGGTGACTTGGGTGACTGGGGTAAGTGGGATGACTAGTGTGACTTAGGTGACTTGAGTGTCTAAGGTGACAAGGGTGAGTGGGATAACCTAAGTAACTAGGGTGAATAAGTTTTATTGGGTGACTTGGGTGACAAGGGGGACTTGGTTGAGAAGATAAACTTTGGTTAGGGTGTCTAGGGTCACTAGGGTGGCTTTGGTAACAAGGGTAACTTGGGTAACTAGAATGACTTGGGTGACAAGGGTGACTTTCGGGACTAGGGTGACTTGGGTGACTTGGATGACTACGGTGACCTGGGTCACTAGGGTGACTTTGTTGACTAGGGTGACTTGGATGACTAGGGTGACTTTGTTGACTAGGGTGACTTGGGTAACAAGGGTGACTTGGGTGACTTGGATGACTACGGTGACCTGGGTCGCTAGGGAGACTTTGGGGACTGGGGTGACTTTGTTGACTAGCATGATTTGGGTGACTTGGGTCACGAGGGTGACTAAGGGGACTTGGGTGACTTAGATGACTAGGGTGACTTGGGTGATTAGGGTGAGTTGGGTGACAAGGGTGACTTGGTTCATTATGGTGACTTGGGTGAGAAGGGTGACTTGAATTATTAGGGTGACTTGGGTGACATAGGTGACTCGGGTGACTAGGGTGGCTTTGATGACTAGCGTGATTTGGGTGACTTGGGTGACGAGCGTGAGTAGGATGACTTGGGCGACGTGGATGAATAGGGTGACTCTGGTTATTAGGGTGACTTTGGTGACTAAGGTGTTTTGGGTGACTTGGGTAACTACGTTGACAAGAACGAGTTAGATGCCAAGGGTGACTTGGGTGACTTGGGTGACTTAGGGTGACTTGGGTGATTAAGTTGACTTGGGTGACACGGGTGACTTGGATGACTGGGGTGACTACGGTGAGTTTGGTGACTAGCGTGATTTAGGTGACTTTGGTGACGAGGGTGAGTAGGGTGACTTGGGCGACTTGGATCAATAGGGTGACTTGGGTTATTAGGGTGACTTTGGTGACTATGGTGACTTGGGTGAAAAAGGTGACTGGGTGACTTAAGTAGGGTTAGTTGGGTGACCAGGCTCACTTGGGTGACTAGAGTGACTAGGGTGGCTAAGGTGACTTGGATGACATAGGTGACTTAAGTGACTTGGATGACTAGGGTGACTTGGTTGACAAGGGTGACTTGGATGACAAGGGTAAATTGGGGTGGCTATGGTGACTAGGCTGACTTGGGTAACTAGGTTGATTTGGGTGACTTGGGTGAGTAGGTTGAGTAGGGTGACATGGGTGAGAAGGGTAACCTGGGTGCCTCGGACGACTTGGGTGTCTAGGTTGATTTTGGTGATCTTGGTGACTTTGATGAGTAGGGTAACTATGGTGACTAGGGTGACTAAGGTGACTAGGATGACTGTGATGACTTGGGTGACTAAGATGACTATGATGACTAGGGTTACTTTGGTGACAAAGGTGACTAGGATGACTGGGGTGACTTGGTTGAGTAGGTTGACTTAGGTTCTTGGGTGACTAGGGTGACTAGGGTTACTTGGGTGAAAACGGTGATTGGGGTGACTAGGGTGAATTGGGTGACTAGGGTGACTTGGTTGACTAGGGTGATCTGGATGACAAGGGTGATCTGGATGACAAGGGTGAATCAGGGTGACGTGGGTGACTAGGATGACTAGGCTGACTTGGGTGACGAGGTTGATTTTGGTGACTTGGGTGACTAGGTTGACTAGGAGGACTTGGGTGAGAAGGGTGACCTGGGTGACTAGAGCGACTTGGGTGTCTAGGTTAACCTGGGTGAGAAAGATGACTTGGATGACTAGGGTGACTTGGAGACAAGGGAGAACGATTTGGGTGACGTAGGCTACTAGGGTGACTAGGATGACTAGGGTGACTAAGGTGACTAGGATAACTTTGGTGACTAGGGTTGCTAGAGTGACTTGGGTGACTAGGGTGACTAAAGTGACAAGGATGACTTGGGTGTTTTTAAAAGGTGACTAGGATGACTGGGGTGACTTGGGCGTCAAAGGTGATAATTGTGACTTAGATGATTTGGGTTACTTAAGTGACTAGGATGACTAGGGTAAATTGGGTGACTAGGGTGACTTGTGCGACTAGGTTGACATTCCTGGTTTGGGTGACTTGGGTGAGATGGGTGACTGGGGCGACTTGGGTGACTATGTTGACCTGGATGACATGGGTGACTTAGGTTACTTTTATGACTAGAGTGAAAAGGTTGACTTGGGTGACAAGGGTGACTTGGGTGACTATGATACAAGGGTGACTTTGATGACTAGGATGACAATGATTGACTGTGGTTATTTGGATGACAAGTATGAATTGGGTGACTAGGGTAACCAGGGTGACTAAGGAGACTAGGACGATTAGGGTTACTTGGTTAACAAGGTTGACTTGGGTGACTTGGGTGACTATCTTTCCTTGGGTGACTTGGTTGACTAGGGTGACCTGGGTGACGTTGGTGACTGTGGTGACTAGGGTGACTAGGGTGACTAGGGTGACACAGTTTGGGTGACAAGGGTGACTTGGGTGGCTAGGGTGACTTTGGTGACTAGGTTGACTTGGTGACTATGCTGACTAGGGTGACTATGATGACAAAGGTGATTTGGGTGACTAAGGTGACTAGGATGACTAGTTTGACTTGGGTGACAAGGGTGACTTGGGTGACTAGGGTGACTTGAAGTGACTAGGGTGAGTAGGGTGACCTGGGTGACTTGGATGACTAGGATAAGTGAAATGACTTGTGTGACCTCGGTGACTTTAGTGTCGGACTTGACAAGGGTGAGTGGGGTAACCTAAGTAACTAGGATGACTAAGTTTTTTTGGATGACTTAGGTGACAAGGGTTACTTGGTTGACAAGATAAATTTGGATGGTAAGGGTGTTTAAGGCCACCAGGGTGGCTTTGGCGACAAGGGTAACTTGGTGCTAGAATGACTTGGATGACTTGGGTGACTGGCATTACTTGGTTGGTTTCGTTGACTTATGTCAATTTCGTTGAATTGTGTTAATAAGGTGACTTGGTTGAAAAGGGTTGCTAGGGTAACTTAAGAGACTAGGATAGGGTGACTAGGATGACTAGGGGAACTTGGGGAACATGGGTGAGTTGTGTGACTTGGGTGTTAAGTCTGGCTGGCGTGAAATGGTGACTAGGGTTAATAGGGTGGGTTGGCATTGTTCCAGAAGCATCACGCAATATCGAAGTCAAGGCAGATTCCAACGTGAAAGAAGGTCGTTTTCTCCTCGCCATTTTTCTCAATCGTCTCATTGTAAAAATAATAAATTGCATTATTTTGCTATGTGACATGATTTCTCCGATTTGTAATGGGTTAAGAACGAAGTTTCCATATAGAAATATTTATTTTCATGGCTTCAATTAGTCTTTGCATCGCAAAGTGTTTAGTGACCCACAACAAGGTCATGAATATTCAAGTGTTTTCGGATTATATGTTGAAATATTCCAAATGTGGACCCCACGCCAGCAAAATGAAGTCCTGAATTTTGTTCTGGCTAAGAAGTACAAGTGAGTTGGGTGAGGTGGGTGACTAGGTTGTCTTGGGTGACTATTGTGGCTTGGGTGACGAAGACTTGAGTGACTTGGGTAACTTGCGTGAGTTAAGAGACTAGGATAGGGTGTGTATTGTGCAAGGGGAACTTGGATAACTTGGATGGCAAGGATGACTTGGGTGACTAGGATGACTTGGGTGACTTGGATGAGTAGGATGACTAGGTTGACCTGGGTGACTAAGGCCACCAGGGTGACTAAGGCCACCAGGGTGACTAAGTTGACTAAGGTGACGTGGGTGAGAAGGGTGACCTGGGTGACTAGGGTGACTTGGGTGTCTAGGTTGACCTGGGTGATTTAGGTGACTTGGATGACCTGGGCGACTAGGGTGACTTGGGTGACTAATGTGACTAGGATTACTGGGGTGACTAGGGTGACTTGGGTGACTATGATAAATAAGGTGACTAGGGTTAATTGGGTGTCTAAACTAAGTAGCTAGGGTGACCTGGTTGACTAGGGTTAATTGAATGACTTTGGTGACTAGAGTGCCTAGGGTGTCTTGGGTCACTAGGGTGACTAAGATGACTAGGGTGACTTACATTCAGGGGTTCTTACAAACAGGGAACTTACAACCAAGAGTCTTACATTTAGGGGTTGTTGTTTCCAGGGATCTTGCCGGCAGGGGTCTTCACAACTAAAGGCTCTTAAGAGCCGGGATTAAACAAAAAAGGCATTGTTGCAACTAAGGGTTCTCACAACTAGGGGTCTTACGATCAGGGACTCGTACAACCAGGGGTCTTACAGCCAAGTGTTCTTACAACCAGGGATTAAGACGACCAGAAGTCTTACAACAAGGAGTTCTTACAACAACGCGTCGTACAACCAGGGGTCTTACAACCAGTGGTTCTTACAATCAGGGGTCCTACAACCAAGGTTTCTTACAACAAGGGGTTCTTACAACCAGGGGTTCTCACAACAAGGGGTCATACTACCAGGAATTCTTACAACTCTCGGTTCTTACAAGGGTTCTTACAACTAAGGATCTTACAACCAGGGGTTCTTACAACCAGGGGTCCTACAACCAGTGGTTCTTGCAACCAGGGATTCTTACAACCAGGGGTTCTTACAACCAAGGGTTCTTACAACCAAGGGTTCTTACAACCAGGGGTTCCTACAACCAGTGGTTCTTACAACCAGGGATTCTGACAACCAGTGGTTCTTACAACCAGGGGTCTTACATCCAGAGTTCTTTGAGCCAGGGGTTCTCACAGCTAGGGGGCTCTGATGATGGGGATGATTTGAAGAAATTTAATCACCTGGAGGTTTACTAGGATGAATTGGATGACTGGTACGACTTGGAGGACTGGGTTGATATTAATAGATGGGATGACATTTATGACAATAGTGACTAGGCTTTTCTCTGGGTACTTTCTAAAGAATACCTTTTGAATTGTCGTAACAAATAAGGACTGTTTAACAAATGATCATTTTTTAACGGTTAGTATGTTAGCTTATGTCACCAAAATCTCTATCTTATTTACTATTTATTTATTTGGGTTATTTATCTTGTGTCTATTTCACTTTTTTTTAATTTTAAAGGACGGTTATTTTCATATTTCACCTTTTCCTGATAGTCCTGCTCCTGCTACTGCTGCCGTTGTTGTTATTGTAGATGCCTCTGTTGGAGATGTCTTTGCTGCTGAAAAATCAATAATAATGAAACTGAAAAGAGTTTAAACAAAGTATAAGTGGCAAAAAAAAACTTTTTCATTTTTTAGCATTATTCCCATGCGCCAATGCTTTTAAACAACTCTATGATGTTTTTGATGGAAACTAGCTAACTTGAGATTAAATTATAGAAGCTGCAGGAAGACAAAAATCGAGGGCAATATTGTTACGTTTCATACTGTAGACTGGACTTCATGAGCCTCTGCAAGGCTTTGTGATATTAGCAAAATTAAAATTTTCCCCAGTTTTTAAGAAAGGCTCTAGGCAAGACAAAGATAACTACAGGCCAATACCAGTCCTTCCTATTTTTAGTAAATTTTGGAAAGGGTATGTTCAAGCGCTTTTATGGTTATCTTGAATATCATAATAATGGTTTACCTTACAACGACTCGAAATTGCTTAGTTTCCACTTATTTGCTGATGACAATAATGTAGTGTAATAGTTTACTCTACGGTCTTCCAAGAAATAGTATCAATAAGCTACAACTTCTTCAGAATGTGGCTGCCAGGTTAATAATAAACACTCCGCGGTTTTGTCGGATTACATCAGTACTGGGTCAGTTGCACTGGTTACCAAGAAGTGTTGGGATTAAATTCAAGGTGATACTTATAACAATAAAAGCAATACATGGATTGGTTCCATATTATGAACAAAATTTACTCGAAGTCAAGAAGAACAACCTTTTGTTGAATAATGAACTGTTACTGGATCCACCGACGATCAAGTCTAAAAAGACCTTATATTAGGCGACAGGGCTTTCCAAGTGGTTGCGTCTACTCTATGGAATGAACTTCCAATTGCATTAAGAATGGCAACAAGCTTGAAGCCTTTCAAAGCTAAACTAAAAAATCTACTTTTTAAAGAAGCCTATTAATAGATGATTTCAATGTCTAATTTAGTTACAATACCTTTATGAATCGGATATTATAATTGCCTTTTTTAATTGTAGAGAGATTTCATATATAGAGCGATTTATACCAAGTTTGTAGGGTTTTTAGGAAATTTTTTACGTATAATTTTATATAATTTGTTTTTGTTAGAGTGCATTAAATCATACTTATATGCCATTTTGCGCCTTACAAAAAACAAATTATTATTTAATAAAGACTTAAATGATCTTGAACTAATCCTAAATCAAGAGCTCCATGTAGTGGCTAAGCGGATGAAATCTAATAGCCTAGCTCTCAGTATTTTGAAAACTGATGTAAATTTGTCCTTTTTCATTCTACGAAACTTAAACCATGGATTCCAAGTCATTAGGTTTACAAAATTGATGGTGTGAACATCCAAGACGTTTCTACGGTTAAGTACTTACGTGTCACTTTTGACCCAAACTTGACTTGGAAGGATCATGTTAATGAACTCTGCTTACAACTATCGAAAACGGTAGGTATATTTTCCAAATTAAGGTACTATATTAATGTTGATGTACTAATTATGCTTGACTATTACCTAATTTACCCCGTTCTAACTGTACTTGGGGTCCCACATACCCAACCTACCTAAATCCAGAAAAAAGAAAAAGCGAGTTGTCAGAATAATGACTTTTTCCGACCCTAGATCACATTCAGAGCCATTGCTCAAGTCTCTCAGACTCCTTAAATTATCTGATATTGAAATTCTCTCTTTTGTTCA
>JBBMOI010000005.1:21155000-21235000 GCA_038088405.1 Porites divaricata | reverse complement strand
CATGAAGTGTACCTTCAAATAACGAGATGTGAAATAACCCAGTCATGTAAACGCGATACGAAATCAAAACGGTATGAAACTCGCGCCGGTGCGAGTTTTCTCATGTAAACACCCCCTAAAACAATGGAATGCTAATGTTGGCTGAATGAAGTTAAGAATACCAATAGTGGACATGAAATCTTATTGACGACGGTCTCATTTGCAACTCAAGAAAGCCAGAGATCTGTAGAACCCAAAATGATGTTTCGCCTTAACGAACAAAACTTATCGGAACTACTAGTTGTAAAATGAAATACCAAAGACAACTCATTTCAAAATACGTCTGCTTAACAAGGAAAGAATAAATCACAAAATTCTTACCTGCTGCAATTCCGTGAAAATCATTGATGCCCATAATGTTGCGTTGCATTTATTTTTAGTGACATTCCTTAAGTGTTGTGTGATTATAAACTGTGCAGATTTCATCGCGAAGGAACGTAGACGGTTAAACTTTTCACTTGATTTCCGCTATTTATTTGAATAACCACACACCAATTAATGTTTTTCACTGTTTTTGTTTCACATTTTTTTCATAAACACGTTTTACAGAGAGAAATACATTATTAAACAGTGCTATAGAAATGAAATACCCAGGGGACGTTCTTGAATCTCTTCAAAACACTCCAAGCGCGTGCTTTATCAAGTTTAAAGGTCGATACACACTAGGCGACAAGTTCCACTAAGAAGTCGCGGCGACAGATCACTCCGTGTGTACAGGTCCGGCGACTAGTTGTAGCAACATGTTGCGGCGACACATCGCAGCGACAAATCGCTTCGTTTGTACTGGAGAAATTTTGTAAAAATCTTTGTCTCTGCAACAGAATTTTGTCGTCTTGACAAGTCGCACAAATTCTTATTGATTTGATTTTTTGCAACATGTTGTTGTGACAAAATTCTGTTGCAGAGACAAAGATTTATACAAAATTTCTCCAGTACAAACGAAGCGATTTGTCGCTGCGACGTGTCGTCGCGACATGTTGCTGCAACTTGTCGCCTAGTGTGTTTAAGGAAGGCGGGAAAACGAGAAAAGTTTTAGCAGATGCTGGGAAGCCGTACGGAGAATGGAGTTGGGGGATGGGGGGGGGGGGGGGGGGGGACGCTCGCTTCCTGTGCGTTTGTACAGATAGGGAGGAAGTTAACCAGATTGGAATGGATGGTTTTCCCTTGATGTATTATTAGTAGAGCACGAAATTCCAGCCACTGAAGACGCGCATTTGCATTACCGCAATGTAGGACTGCTAATAAAGACAATACATGTCATCGCAAAATTGACTTCGGGAGCAACGGGGCTTGTAATGATTCTTCTTTGAAGATATTTTTCGAGTACCAATATCAACATTTTGTCAGAGGAAAATTATATTTTTGAGCATTTCAGTAAATAAACTATGATATCCTCAATTCTTATTTGTAAAATATCCTTTAATGATTGCACTTGACACACTTTTTTCTCATTAATTACTGGCCTCAGCCTAATAAACTACTTTACAGAATAACTGAGGAACTAGCAAGCACCTCAATTTCCTTAACAAAGATCCATTTGTTGACGACCAAATAGGCACAACGTCGGGTAACAACATTTTGCTTTAGAATCAAACCGATCATACGTCAGTGTGAGTTGGAGCTGGGTATGCATAATGCATTAACACAATCGCACGGACATGGCTTGCATTGGTAGTCGGAAGTGCATGGGGATGATTTGCATGCGTGGTTTCCTACTGGACAATGTGGAGGTTTTACACAATCTTCGCGGCACTCTGTGTCGATGATAAGTTCTTTTCAGAAAAAAAAAAAATTCAGGTTAGTGTTTAACCGTAAAGAATGGGACGGGATTACAGGATTTAGCACCAGTTTATTTCTGCTTTTACTAAATATGGCTAATCAACAAAATGAAACTGCTGGCCCCGGTTTTTCAAACGTTGGATAGCGCTATCCTCCGGATAAATCACTATCCAGCGGATAAGTATTACGGAAATCAATTAAGCTATCCGATGGATAGTGATTTATCCTGTGGATAGCGCTATCCAACGTTTGAACAACCGGGGCCGATGTATTCTTACAACGGATACTGTAAGTCACAATATCATTCATTAGAAATATTTCGCCACTCAAGGGTTTTAAGGCCTGGGTCAAACTATGTTCGGAGCATATGAATGATTGGCAATATCTCGATTCCTTTTTTTAAACCGGCCACCAATTGGTCAATAATTTACGATTTTTAGCAAACTGGTCCGTGACATATCATGTGACTTATTAACAGACTATTTATACTTTAAAATGTTAAGGACGATGAGTTATTTATGTTTGCCAAATTTTGATTCAGCGCCATCATCTATGCTGAACTTATAGTCAATAAATCATTTTCCACAGGTAAACCTCTTAGTCCCAAGCCTTAAACTACTTAAGCATTTCTCATTGGCATCAATCCCTCGGCCATTTTTCAGTTGTGGGTTTTAAGTGTCCTAGCCTTAATTTGAGTGAACGTGAGGTTGACCTTGATTTGGTACAAGCCTCCTCCCTTTTCTAATGTAGATTTTGCTTAGAAAGTACTAGTTAGCAAGAGAACAACATGATTTACACAGTGAAGCAGGGAGAGTTTTATCAAAACAAGGTCAGCTCCAGCCTCGTTTCCACCTGTAACTGTAAATGGGCTATTTTTTTTTGGAACCAGCTGAACCTTACCATATTTGTAAGATGCAAGAAATATACCAACCATTCAATGGTATATTGCCTAGTAAGCCATTGATCAACTTCGTTTCCAGGTGTAGCAACTTAGCTTTTATTCTCGAGTAAACCGGAGACGAAATAGCTAAATTCTGACTTAAACTGGACCGAACAAACACGCGAATAAGAAAAACACTGTGATACTCGATGATCTGCATCCTTTTCAATATTGAAACCGTTCTGCGAAACTGTCAAATGTTTGAAGAAAGTCTACGTGTGGTAAGGTTGTCAAAAAATTAGAAATATTTTTGAATGAATAATACAATTACGAAATTCGGCTCTCGTATGATGTGGTGAGTGATGCCGATCTCAGAGGGTGTTAACACGCCTTCTCCTCAATCCCATACTTCTTCACATCATGCTCAGCCTCATTAGGAGAGAGTGATCTAAGACTTAGCTCATTCTCTCTTGGCCTCATTCAACAATGTTTAATTAGAGGTAGTAGATTTCTCCACAGTTTGTAGCATTTTCAAATATAGTTTCGCTGGAAATCGTTTAGAAGAGTAAATCGTACCTGGCAAGGACTCAAACTGTTTAAAAAAAACAAAAACAAATAAAGCACTTTTGATAATAAACTCACGAATTAGTCATTTGCGCTTATTTCGCTGCTCTCTCTTTCACTGCCTGTGTGTCTAATGATGACGCTCGCGTGTGCCATTTATGTTTAAATTAATGTAAGAATTAGAAAATATAGGCTGGTATATTGGAATAAATATGAAAGTGACAAGTAATGTACTACAGTTAAACCTCCATTTAGCGGTCACCCTCAGGTACCGGCAAGTGGCCGCTTAATGGAGTTGGCCGCTCAATAGAGGTTCGTTATAAACTACCATAATATTTAGCAGACATGTCACTTTATTTTGAAACAAACGCGCGACGGAAAAAGCATTACTGGTCCACAATCTGTCATCAACGTTTTTCGCGGATTGTCGTTTCCGTCATCACTTGATATCCGCTTAATCCACTAAGAGGTGACAACAATGAGGGAATTACTCTAGTTAGGACTGCCAACAGGTGGTCGTGGCCGCTTAATCCTTTAACCCCCAGAAATGATTAGCATGTAACTTCTCCTTAGAACACTTAATACCTTGTACGACAGATGAGTGGTAAGAACAAGCAAATATGTCAGCCTGAGGATGTTATATTGATATAACCCCCAAATACTCATATTTAACATTCAATAAAATGTATAGCAGTCAGAAAGGAGAATTGCTAAACGGTTAATAAAGGTGGTCGCTCAATGGAGGTTTAACTGGTTCTAGCTTTCGTTTCAGGCAATTTGTTCTTATATCACTCAAATAGATGGGTAGAAGTAGTTCGACAGCTCAGGCAGTGAGTTTGGTTGTGGCATGAACTGTGACTTCATTGTGCCTAATACAGAATCTCGACCTTCAAATAGAGCAAATCCCGATCCCGTAAAACTTTTGGGAAGCCTGTCTTTTCATTGAATAAGACAAAAACTCTATTATACATTTCACTCACTATCTTTCTCCAACAGTAGACATAAATAAGGTAATTGATATCAGCAGAGGCGGATAACTATTCCGTCCACCTTGATTGTTCCGTATATCACAAAAATCTCATCCAATAAAAAATAATTGTAAAAGTTGATGCTGCCTCAGTTACTTCATGCAAAATATTAGGGACCTTAAGATCCGAGGACGGCGACGGCAGAGAAAACGTCGCTGAAAAAGTGAATTCGCATTCTTTCAATCTTCATCGCAATTACTCCAACTCACTAACTTTGTCAAATGTAGGCGAACCCTCCAAAAGTTGAATTCCTAAGAACCACATTCAAGTTCAGAAAGAGAGAGGAAATTTCGTCGTTCGCTTGTGTACTTCCTCTGTACATCGTGAAATTAGGCATTTTCATGTCGTAGTCGTGCAGTGACGGCAACGAAATGTACAAAAAAGCGTGATGCACGTGCAAAAATTGTTGTTTTGCTAATTAAACCTATTGTTTTTGCGGCGTTCCCGTTTCCGTCGCGGTCGTCGGATCTTAAGGTCCCTAATATCTCAAGGAAACAACACTACCTACCGGCTGAAGCGTGAAACACGCCACAAAAGCCAACGTCAGAATTACGACGGCCTTCATGACAGCTGTAACTACACATTTAAAGAGTATTTAAAGAAAGAAAATAATTTTTTAGAGTTAAATAAGTACCAAAACGTAGGGATATTTTGTTTCTCCAAAATGTCCAAAAACAAAGATTGACAGGTGGACATTAAGACACACAGAACCACAATAAAATCCAAATGAAAGAAAGAAAAAAGAAAGGAAAAAAAAAAAAACAGTATCGGTGGCAGTCAATAGATACCTTAGTTGGTGGTTTAGATTGCTTGCAAGAGACAAGTAGAAAAAGGATTGCTGGCTGGAGTGACCAGGATACTGCAGGGATAACCAACAGCTACCAACAGCGCCATTATAGGTCTTTATTTAGCTTGCTACGCTTTGTTGACATCAGATGACTCGGCAAAAAGCCTTCGCAAAAACTCAATTTCAGGGTAATCAGGCAACTATTAATAAAGGTAAACGTGGCGCTATTAATCAGCTCCAGCTAGGAATTTGACTGAAGAATCAACCAGGTCAACGATGCATTCAATCAAGAAATAGCCTCACCTCGCTATATAGGCCACGTACCTCTACCCCCATGGTGACCGTTGTCTAGATTTTCGATCCATGAGAGGATCTAGACTGTATATGAGGTATTAACTACAAGTTCACTTGTTGGTGCGTTTACATAGCAAACGGAAAGTCTTGAAAGGAGGCTCATGACATATTACTACTTTTTAAGCACGATCAATTGATGCTATGACAGAGATATAAAACCAATACCTAACCACCTCTGAACTCTTTTTGCCCATTTTTTGTCGTTATAGGTTATAACCTTTGAATTTTTATATGACCATTGATTTTAGCTAAGGTTATAGTTTTGCACTTGCGATAGGCTTAAAAATACTGGTAATGTGTGGATCAGCTTCGGTGTAGCAAACGTCCACAGGAAATATTTCCTTCGGAATTATTATCTGTTCTACCCATTTTCCGGAAATTTATTTTTAGGCTAAGAAACATTATCATAAAGTGGACATCGATAACAAAGGACAATTTAGACATAGAAATCTTCTTAGCAAATTTAATGAATAAGGAAGGGTTACAAAACACTTGCAGTCAAATCCGTCCCTATAACCATCACAACTGAAAAAAAGGCCTTAAATTAACCAGCCGATATAATTGTAACACTAGCGGAAATAAGAACCTTTTGAATATTGCTTGGCATGCCATTTAATCGGATTGGCCTATGTGTCAGAATCCCAAAAATACTTAAATGTCAAGTACGTTTTAATAAACATTTTCGCCACTTAACAAAAGCAAAACGAGGGAAAATATTTAAAAGTGTTATGTTTCTACTCTGACAGTCATATTAGCGTAGAATTTAATTTTCCGGGCAACACGAAGGCATGAATGACAATTACATTTTAAAAATTCAATGTCCTTTTTTGTGGTTATTAAACAGCAACATATAGCTTTCTTAGATGTCAACTCTCACGGCAGTTGTTATAACTATTAGACGGATCGGAGACCTTGCTTTTATTACTTTTTGTTAACTGTAGTGAGTGTTACCTAGTATCCAACAATAATACAGTTCTCGTGACCGTCAATCAAGTACTGTTAATAGTCTTTAAAGCAGCCTGCTAGAAAGGAAGTTTAAGAAAATTGTTTGATTTGAATTGACAGCAAGCACCAACTCGGTTATCCCGCTGAGGAATAATAAAGAGCTGCACTTATAACGCTATCGCGCCAAATATTCAAGGTGATAAGACCATCTATTCTAGAACTGAACTAGGAAAATCACTCACAGCCATTGTTTTTTTAAATTTTCATTGGTCTGTGGTGGTGGTGGGGGGACAGGGGGGTCACAATCTCCCGCTTCCCGTACCCCGTTCTCCCGCCTCCCATACGTTTTTGTCCCTTGGTCTCCCGACTCCCGCCCTTTATTGTGTTTCTCCCGTTATCATGTAAATCACGCTGTTTGACTCCCTATTCAGATTCTAATAGGTAGTGCTTTGGCCTTGTCCAAAATAAAAAAAATTGTGTTGTAAATCGAACCACTCCGCACTTTCCAGCGCGATCATAATTGAAGCGGCATTCCTTCGACACAAGTTTACACCTCGCGGCAAAATCTTCATTACAGTGTTTTGTGAATCCCCAGGAAGGTCTTCCATGGACGGATTTTTCCCCACCAAACCGAAAAATACTAAGACCGATCAAAATGGTCTTTGACAACATATGCCTGACTCGCTTTGTCGTCCTTACGGAGAATTTCTACAGCTAGCAAGACAGACTAGACACTGACACGACTGACATAGTCGACACACATGTACATATGTCATGCTATCTCATTCATGTCCTATAAGTGAGCGATTTGCAAAGGTTTCCAATTTCACAGGAAGTAATGCCGTTTTTATTTTATCCCGAGCACGAATTTTCGTTTTTTGACTTTCTCGTGTATAAAATTTTGCTTTAAGCCTCGGAAAACGTTAAATGGAAGTCAAGAAACGTTGTTGGGTTCGTTTCTTTGACTGCCTTTTTGAATTTCTCTCCCGCTTCCAGTCATCACAGAGATCCCGCCTCCCGCTTTTTCTCCTCCCGTCTCCCGTACCCCTCCCGCCCCCTGTTCTCCCGGCCTCCCGCCCCCTGTCCCCCTCCACAGTCTGTTCACCCATAATTGTCGATTTAAACCAAACTTCCATGTCATATTGATTGTCAGTTGCTAAACGTAAGTTTGTTTTTCAATGATCTGGATTCAGCTGTTTCTAATAAAAGGCTATCTATGTTGCCAGCCCGCAATATAGGACAAACAATAAAATGTACTGTAGCTTAAAAACCCATATAATGCCGGAAACATTTATAATTCTAGATCATTTGATCCCAAACACAATATTTCCCAACTTAATTGCAGACTACGTACATGTAATAATTTCGTTGACGTAAAGAGTGTTGGACAAACAAATATATTACTATCCTTATAGTAAAGTAAAGAGCGCGTGAAAACGACGTTGACGTCGACAGACAAGAATTCGCCTGATCATGACCTCATTAAATCCACGCCCTTCCCAAGGGCAATGAAAAACTGATCATGGGGTGATTTACTACTTCTGAGCTCAGAGTTGGGCTTCCAAAGTTATAGATTCAAGATTTTAACGCTTCAAAATTCTGAATTTAAAGATTTCTTAGCTCGATCACAAACCTGAATCGTGCAACGTCACCCTCTTGAATTCAGGATTTTGGAAGGTTAAAATCACCTATTCAGGATTTGCATCATGCCTTTCAAAATCCCGAATTTAGAATAAATTTTTATTCCAAAATCAAGTCTCCAGGATATTGCATGGTCTTTCAGGGTTTTGTCAATTTTTCAAATGTCATAACTCCAGTTGAACAATTCTATTACGAACCTCAGTATCATTTGTGCTAATTGCAGAAATTGACCATTCTGGACTACTCCCAGCATTTTACCATGTTAAAAAAGGAAGAAAGCAAGCACATATCTAAATAGGCTAACTCAAAAGAAAGTAGTAAAACATATGAGTTTTTCAAGTTTTCGAGAAACAAGTAGAACCTTTTGCTAAAGTCACTGAAAGTAATGAATATCTATGCAATCAATTTGTTGCTCTTGACATGCTGATTATTTCATCTTAACATTTATTCAACGAGCTTAAAAAAATACCATCTTTCATTCTTTCACCAATTTATACCTTATAGCAAACTATATGTACTTACATCTTTATGGCAAACTTCCCGAAGCATTTAATGGCTATTTCAAAATAATCGACAGTACACACTCCTATAATACAAGATCAGCTTCAAAACTACAAAATAATGTATTTTAAAAGAAAATATTATGAACTAAAAATTTCGTCTTCAATATATTGAGGCAACTTCATGTAATAGTTCACCAAATGATTTAAAGTAATTAAGATAAAGCAGCGCATTGAATAAAGCATTTCATTTAGATGTACAATCATGCAATATTTCTCTTTGACTCCCGATTTATATAAAATGTGAAACTCATTATGCCACCTCTTATCAACTATGTAAAGAAATCATTGGCCGAACTTTTAAGAGAGCTCGTTAGAGCTTGTTGCGTTTCCCTTTGCCAGCTATATTATATATCACGGCGCTCTTGATGATCACGGTATGTTAGGTTGGCAATAAACAACAAAGATATACACTTAAATAGGCAAAGAAAAAAAAGAATAAATATAAAAATGAAAAAGAAGGGAAGAGGAAAGTAATTGCACAAGTAATGCTCACAAACGCTAGGAAGTTTACAAGAAACTCGACTGGTTGATAACATCTCTGCTTTTGCGGAAGCTAAATTACGCTTTGTCATTTCCTTAATGTTCAGGATCATTTGCCTCCTAATTGTGGAATAAATATAGAGGGGGACATTGGGGGGTACCCAATACCGCAATACCGTGCGAAAAAATGACAAATACCGAAATACCGCGTCGAAAATCGACTAAATACCGATACCGCATATATATATTTTAATTACATTTATAACCGGTTCCGCATACTTATGGTTGCTTCCATCTAGCCGCGGAGTTTAATTATGTCAGGGGTGCCACAACAGCGTTGAGCCAATTACAGTGGTCCCAGAGCTTAAAAGATATGTAAGAAACAGTAAAACTAACATGAGACAATTAAAAACAACAACGGAGACGGACAGACACGTTACGTGAAACGTTACATGACGGACAGATTGTTCTCCAGGATCGTGGGTTCTCTGGGTCGTAGTTACGTTCTAAGGCATCCACGTAGTATGGATTTGAATTGGCTGATCTGAAGGTTGCATGAAAGTTGAAGATCATTTGCTAACGTGTTCCAGATTCTGGTGGATCTATTAAAAAAGGATCTCTGAAAAGTGGCAGTATTACATTTCCTTGAAATAAAGTGAGTGATTACGGTTGCTGTTAGATCTGGTAGTGCGAGTAACTAGGACTTGCGGGATAACGGAGGGACTAACTCTAAATGTTCCAGTTACAACTTTGAAAAAGAAAATCATGTCTAAAAACTCGTGCCAATAGGAGATCGGTGATAAGTTAAGATTCATTAGTCTGTCCCCATATGTTTGGTCACAAATGAATGGTAGATCCAAGATATACTTTGTAGCGCGCCTCTGGACACGCTTGAGCTTTCGAATCAGGTCTATTGACTGCGGAGTCCAGACTTGCGTGGCATAGCCAAGATGGGATCTTACTAGGGTAAGGTATGCCGAGCGTCTAACCGTAATGCTTTTGCCCCCTCCCTCTAATAAGACCCCCTTTTCAGGGGAAGAAAGTTAATAAGCCCCCCCCCCTCCCCCCAATTTATTTATCAGTAATGATAGACTGTATTAATTAATCACGACTGTAAAACTTCGTGTGGACTGATCCGGGATGGTTTATTTACCAAAATGGACACCCAAAATGGAAGATCAGATTTGATCATAGTCCTCGGCTGCATGACCTAAAACTTTTTGTACTTGAGCTTTTCCACTTTGTATTCTTGTTCTTTATCGAGTACTGATACCATCGTCGTTTTTAAATTAAATAAGCTCTCCGTCTCTATTAACCCCCCCACAAATAGAGGATTTACGGTAAGCTAGTTATAGCGCGAAAGTTAGGGCGGGAGCAAAAAAAATGGAAGGGGGGAGGGAAGGGGAGAAGAGAAAAGAAGAAGTTTCCTTCTCTCCCCTCCCCTCCCACGTAATTTATTGTTTTTTTGCTCTCGTCCCAACTTTCTCGACGAACTCGCGCGGAAACGCTTGCTACGCAAGCTAGTGACGCAAAGCGCTCGATCTCGACGGTCTTATGGAAAAATAGAGGACTGTGAACCGTCTACAACTACTACTACTACTTGAATACGTTTAGTTTTCCCTTTCGTATTAAATTTGTTAATTCCAAAGCGTTATATAACAAATTTAACGATCTAACTTGTACAAAACAGAAAAATCGTAAAGGATTCTGGTAGTAGTGGTAGTGGTAGTCAAAACACGTCCTCACGCATATCGCTTATTTTCCGGTCAAGTGTCAGAAGTGTGGGCCAGTCTTACCAACTTACCAAATCCTCTCTTTTGACTTTACAAGCCGTTTTTCTGTACTTGAAACCCGGCATATAAACTTATTTTTCTTGCGATAATGTTCGTCTCCTTTGCTCTCTTCATAAAAAATTGCCACACAGTCAATGGTGACCTCGCCGTCTTCAACCTCAGCGACCTCAGCCATTGTGAGAAAACGGGTAAGACATCGAATTACCGGCATACGTACACAGATTGAAAAGCCTGGTAAGGTAACTTGAGACAACTGATTGTCATTGGATGCAACAACAATCTTATTGTATATTGACCAATATTATCGACCATTAATTGTCACAAAATGACCCACAATTGGTGTAATCATTTACTATTATGTATAAAGACTTCTAAATATTAACTTTTATTGACCTTTATGTCTTACTGTGTTCTATTTTGCGTATTGTATTACCCTGCACGCAGAGTCTCCTTCGATCTTCCTAGATAAGTCTCTTCCCGACTTATCTAGGAAGATCGAAGGAGACTCTGCGTGCAGGGTAGTATTGTATCGAAAGGAAAGCGCAAACAACCGACCGTACCGCAAAACCGTGAACAATCACATTTCCCCGAATACCGTCAGCCAAAATGATGAAATACCGCATACCGCAAGGCTAGCTGATACCGCAATACCGCACGTTAAAATCAAAATTACCGAAATACCGCATGAAAAAAAAGCCCAATACTGCAATACCGTAAACCCCCATGTCCCCCTCAATATAATACATTTCTTTACTTACGTGTGGTTTTCATATTCCAAACCGTATCGATAGTTTATTCAATTCATAAGTTCTAACTGAATTTCGCAATATTGATATCATAAGTCTACATTAAGTGATAATGCTTGATGACAAAGGCCAAAAAAAAATTAACTGTTTGACGTCCGCATTAGTCGTCAATATGGGCCCATTCATATTATCCTTCCTGGACGCAAAAAGATAGCTGCTTTCAAACTCAGTTACCATATCGCCGCCAGTCACCATCTTGTATTACAATTTTGAAGGAAAACGTATTTCTGCATGCATTGTTGTGTGCCTTTAATTAGCTCATTAACCTGAAAATGACGTTATTTTACAGAAGGTTTTGGCCGAGTCATCTGCTGTCGACAAAGCGCAGTCACAATGCAAGCTATATAAGAACTTTGAAAGGACCCTGTTGATTGCTCCTACAGTATCCAGCCCAGTTCTACAATCCGGTTGCAACTCGTCTTTAGTGAGTAATCTGGACCACCAAGGTATTTTAGTGATAGCCCCATGCAATCTGTATTTGTGTAAAATGTAAAACAAACCGGTCTAGATTTATGTTTTTCTGCCATTTTTCTAGATACAGATCATGCCTCAGTACTTTTTAGCACTAAACTGTAAAACATTGTCGCGCTTTTTGTGAAGCATAGTTGTCATGAAGTCTGTCGTAATAACTAGCCTTGACCTTTTTGACTTTTCGGGCATTTCCATAAACGAACGCCACGAATGATACACTACACTTGAAACATAGGAGGCAATAAATTAAGCAAATTTTAACGATTTCTTGTTCTTTTTCACTTTTCGTTTTCTTGACGTCATTGTGACGTGTTATTGTTGAATAGGCAAGTATCGTATTCCCCGACGGCCCTGGGACGAGCACGATTGCGAGGCTATAATGCGGATTAACTTCTTTGCAAAAACAAAAACAAACATAAGTAATTTGCCGCTGAGTCGCTGGAAAACGATAGAAACCTTAGAAATAGTAAGATTTCAAAGCTTAAACTTTACCAGTTAGGCAAAGGGTTATCAAAATTAAAGAAGATAGGAAAAAAGCGACGAAGCCAAAAGAAGAAGTAAACTTTTTAAGCTTTGTTAGAATGACAATATTTTAATTCCTTTAATTATTTAACTCCTATGTTAAACTGCTCAGTATATCATCTGTATAAAATTCTGTGTTCGAGTTCTTGTCGAGTGAAGTGTGCGTACGTTTTTCTTTATGGGACTGAATATTTTGATAAATAATGTAAGCTAAAATAAAACTGTAAGCTTATGTATAAATGACCTTATAGTATTTTAGTCATCTTCGTTTAAACCGATTCAACTTCCTTACAGCGCAACGAATTTATGCAGAACGTCTGCCCCGTCGGTTTATTTCTTTACTTCATTTTCAAATACACAAAATTTTGCACTCACGGCTCCGTTACAAAAACATGTCAACTAAAAAGACGGGTTTCAGTTTAACTTGCAGGCTTTCGGCAACTACGTAAACTCCAGTGGAAGGTATGTATAGCTTAAATAAGTTTTAACCATCACTGAAAATAGCATTAAAATGGCCACCGGGTATATTACCTTCTAAAGATTTTGAAACCACCTTCGCATTCTCATTGAAGATCTTTGAACTCCGGCATCGACCACTATTTCGGTCAATTTCTCGTTAGGCTTGTTGTTTTTCTTAGTGATGACGAGCTGATTTTCCTTTTACTGTTTGAAACAATGATTTCTCAAGCCTGTAAGTACGTTTTGAGACCTCCAAAACCTTTCAACGTTTTTTAAAAAGGTTCTTTTATTTCGGCAACTCAGGCGCGGTTTTCTCATGTTTGTTTGTCTTCTTGCTGAGAAGTTACCCGCATTAGCCTCGCTTTCGCGCAAAAACAAACACTCGTCCTAGGCCTTATTGCTGCAAGTGGGTGAAATAAACAGAATATCTATCTATCTATCTATCTATCTATCTATCTATCTATCTATCTATCTATCTATCTAGGCCGCCCGGGAATACGAAACTCGCCTATTTACTGGTGGAATCCATATTACAGCATTTTGTTCTCCTGAAAATAGGTAAAAAGGATGTTTTCGAAGCCAAATGAATCTGCCAGTAATGAAATTATAAGAGAAATGAACATTGTTGTAAATTGAAATAGGCATTTGTCATTGATCATCTCAAATCCAAGGTTTTCCCTCAAAGGCATCTTAAAAGTCTGAATTGAGTTAATGCTTAAAAATGAACTTAATAAATTGATGCTATATATAGTTTGAGGTTACAATTTAATGGATTTTTTTCTAAATATGACTGTCAAAGCTCGGGTAGCCATGGTTACGCCAATAACAGGGAGCTTTAACAACGACGACGGCGACGGCAGCGAGAACGTCAAAAAAGCAATAAGCTTATTAAGCAAAACAACAACTTTGCACGAATTGCACGTGCATCACGCTTTTTTGTACCTTTCTCTACCGCCTCTGCAAGACTACAACGTGAAAATGCCTAATTTCACGTTTTATGGAGGACATAAACAAGCGACGACGAATTTTTCTTTCTCTTTCTAAACTTTAGTGCAGTCACCAAGAAATCAACTCCAGGGAAATTCGCCCACTTTTGACATTTCAAGCGAATTGGAATAACCGAGGAAAAGTTTGAAAAAACGAGAACTCATTCGCTGCCGTTGCCGTTGTCGGTGCTAAAGCTCCCTTATGAGGAACACGTCACGACGACTTAAAAATGTTGGCAGATAAATTACAGGAAAGGCTGCGCTGCAGTTCGGCAGTCATTTAATTTATTCGACTTTAACGTTCGAGGATCTGAAACGTCCCCCCCGGTCTTAAAAGGATTAAGGAGCTTAAGCAACAGCGTTTTTGAGCGACGGATGTCAACCGGAAATGGGCTTTTACATCATTGGGCAGTGGTTTGGTTAAAACTCTCGGGTAAATCGTCTTTAAAAGAGAAAAGAATGTTAGCAATGGAAATTTGATAGCGTCAAGGCATATAAAAAGGAAGAAAGCCTCACTTCCGGTTGACGTTCGTCGCTCAAAAACGCCTTTGCTTAAGTTCCCTAAATGATTCAGGTGCTCATCTTGATTGAAGAAATCTTTTACTCCTTAGGAACGATGAAGGTTGCTGTTATTGTGATCTTGGCTTTATTGTCGTGTTTTCAAGCTTCTCCGGTAGGTTATACCCACTCAGTTATTTCCAGCAACAGATTTTTTTTTTCTCGATCTGAGTATGTGTCAGAAATGAAAAGGGCAATTCAGGCAAGATAAGACGCTTAATATTCAGGCATAGTGGAGATGAATTACGACACTTAGGTAAATTACCTGAGAACTGGTCAAAGAACTAGTCAAAGAAATGAGTGACTAAAAATAATACTGCTTAAGGTGGCTGAACACAGTTTTGCGGGCGGTCAGCGGTAACTCGCGTGACGGCGAGTGTTTTAACTCAGACAAACAAACATGGCGGCGAAAAAGCAATGGTAAAAAGAAGACGATTTCTCAAAATCTACTCATTAAAATTTTGTGATATTTGGAGGAATTTTTACTTTTATCGTATTTTAGATAATGAGAACTTTAAAATGGAAGTTAAACAGACGATTTTTGTGACACATTTAATAATTACAGTACAATTATATTATTGATTATCTAAAAACCCCTCTGTTAAAATTTGGTCAAATAAGTTTCAAATGGTTATGATTAGTTATAGTAAGCTATGTGCAAGTTTATAGGAAAATCTAATGAGTGAATTTTCTGTAAACTGAGCAAAAGTGAAATTTTAAGGTTGTATTCAATCGTTCATGTTGCCATGGAAACTACGAAAATGTCAAATTTTACCTGTCAATCAAAATCTTTCATCAGTATATTTTTCATATGCCAAGTTTCAGCTTGTGAGCTGCGACCCTTCTCTTGCTATAATTTGGCAAATGACATATACTCACAAACTGCCAAAACTGTGTTCAGCCACCTTAAGACAGTAAAGGAATGCTTAGCCCAGAAAGCAGATGCATAAATGGCCCCAAGTACCAGTCTATACCCTTGGTATACACTTTTCCTACGACTTAAAGCAAGCCAACACCCTTACCTTTGAAGAAAAGGTCTATTCTTTAGACAAAACACTCAACATTTGGAAAAAAGGAGGCTAACCTTAATTGGAAAATCAATACTGTGAAGACACTAGGTTTGCCTAAACTCATATATCGAGTTCCTTACTGACAGCACTTAGATCCCTCATAGACACAATTAATAAGATTTTTTTCAGCTTCATTTGGGAGGGCAAGCCACCTAAAATTTAAGAACGGTCGCTAAAGGTTGCTTAGATAAAGCGTATCGTTGAATAAAATAATACATCGTGGAAAATAATCCCAAATCAAGTTCTTAGCCAATACGGAGGTCTAGAGTTCCTCCTCGAATGTGATTACGATCCTAAGCTACTCAACTTAGAGAACTTCCCGGAATTTTATCACGCCATTTTAAATCACTGGCATGACCTTAGGAGACTAACCTATGACAAGCAATTTCCATAAAAAAAATAATTTGGAACAGCCGTAACATTATGTATTGATGGAAAACCGATTTATGTAAAATCCTGGGGTGCTTACCATTTGACAGAAAATTTCGGAAATTCCAGATGGACGGTAAATGGTAAGGTCACTTTTCGGAAATTCCAACCGAAAATTGAGGAGTAGGTTTTGAGGTAGTCTTTTCATTCCGGTTGGTACGAACCAAACGGAATGTTGCTTACCATTTACCAATTTATCGGTTGCTTCTTGGTTCCAGACTCATTCTACACTAATTCGCCCCTTTTTTGCATTCAAACCATAACGGATGTGGCAATTCTGCGGTAAACTGGTAAATCACTTGCCATTATGCTTTCGACACCCTAACCGGATTTTTCTGTCAAATGGTAAGCACCCCTGGTCTATAAATGGGACTCGTTACATCGAAGACCTGTTAAATGTTAACCTTGAATTTCTTGCGTTATCAGAGATAAAAGAAAAATATAACTTCGAATTTCCTTTCATTTACTACCGCCTTTTAAGAATCATACAAACTGAATGGAAAAGTGCATTACGTCTCACGGCTAATCAAGCGTGCACGGTGAATATCAAAAGTGCGAAACATCCTTGAAGCTTTTTTTCCACAAAAGAAGCCTAATCCTATCCTTACTTGACAAAAGCTTCTCGGCACCCACTGCTGAAGGCAGAATTTTAAATCATGGGTTCACCAAAGACGAAATTCCTAACATCTACATGCTTCCGTTCAAAATCTTGAAAAAACCAAAATTGATCACGTTCCAGGACAAAATTATTCACAATATTTTACCTACTCAATCTAGCCTCTTCCACGCGCGCATAACATGGGCCAAACGTCTTTAGATATGTGAATGCATGCTAGTGTCATTTCTATAATACATATTCCTTTAAACTACGCTGTACTGCTGTACTCTTCACTCACTCATTAGGTTAGCGTCTCTTTCCTTTTCATTTAGTTTCTTTCTTTTTTCCCTTCTTTTGTTAATTTACTTTTTTATTTTCCGCCCGCTGTGAAAACAGAAAATAGTTTGAATAGTTTAAAGTACATGTATTCGTAGGTATTTTTGATATCATTTTTCCGAGTTTTTGTTTCAAGCAAATAAAATAGTTTTAAAAAGAAAAAAGGAAATAAAGAACACAAAAGAAAGCAGATGCATCGGGAAAAAATGAGGAATATTCTTAAAACGTGGGTTTCAATTATATTTTTACAAATTCTTTCTCTGCTGTTTGTAGATTTAATCTTGGAAGAAATATTTATTTGTTTTTAATCGCAACTATATATGGTTTAATCATTTGGATCGTCCTTTTTTTGGCGAAAATATGTTTGAGGGGAATTAAATGGACTTAACTGTACGTCGTGGGTTAAAAATCCTTACTCAAAAAATGAAATGTAAATGTATGTAATTGTCGTCTGGCATTTACCACACAGGAATCTCTTCACTCATAACTCATAAAAATAGGACAACTTCATACAAGTTGAAACCAGCCTATTTTTAGTTTCTTTGTTTTTATCCTTTTTTTACTGGCGATGATGGTTTCCAAACCAAATTTACGTAATTCTCATTTTTGTTCTATTTCCACAGTTTGGTGGAGATAAACCTAAAGGTAAGCAGAAGTTTCCAATGAAAGCTTGCAGATGAGGTTTGCCTCTTTAGATCCTTATACATTTGACACACGACTGTTTAACTACAATCCCAGACAAAAGTAGTTGCGAAGGTTGTACAACTTTACAGCAGTTCATTTTGATCCTTAAAAAAGAGAGTTTTCTCTTTTGCTAAATATCCCCCGTTCCCGCTATTCAGTGTTGGGATATAACAGATCAATTATGCACACAAATATTAAAGTTTTGCTCAACATTGGGCAGGGGGCGGGGGAAGGAAGGACAAAAAAAGTAAAAAGTATCAGCCTTATCAACACTTTTGATGATGATTGTAGGTCAGTATCCATTATCTCTTTATAGCGGAGCTCCACGCGCGCGCTTCAGGCGCGTGAGCGTAGCAGCTTACCTAAGAAAATGTGGTAATCTACCCATAGGAGAAATTTTGGTAATCACGTGACCGTGCGCCCGTCCGCCCGCCGTCCGTGCGCACCACTGGTATACCAATGTAAAATAATTCAATAAACAGGTGTGGCAACCAAATGCAATTCAATGTCATTTTGGCGCGAAATCGCATAGCCACCCACGTCTTGTGAAGGAGAAACAACTAAAGAGTCAATAAAGACGAAAACGGAAAGCGGAAATTGTTTCTGTATAGGTCTTGTCTAAAGTATTAAGCTTAGATTAATTGTCATGTCGACAAATTTGGAATATAGAGAAAGAGAAGACAGAGAAAAAGAGAAAATAGGCGACAGGCCAGCGAAGCTCAACGAGAAAAAGAGCAACGGAGAGCAAAAGCGAGAGATAAGGAGCCATTTTTTTTATTGGAAGAACAACATCAATTTTTGGTGGCAGGGAGAAAATGAGAAATGCCAGCGACCACAAAGGAAAACATGATCGGCAGTGAAAAAAGTGAACAAGAACATGTACAGCATTTCCTCCATAAAACGTGTAACCGGGAAGTTTCTGGACTTTTCAAGTGGAAGTTGCGCAAAACAAAGGCTAAGAAATGTAAAAAAAAAGTGTGCTCCACCTGCAAAGTTGTTTTTTTGCTAATTAAACCAATTGTTGTTTTCATAGTTCTCGTTGCCTTCGCTGCTTAGCAGTACACGATTTTATATTTAGCTTGAGAAAACTATCAATATTATCGAGAGCTTTGCTTTTAGCCCTGGCTAAGTCAATATATTATATATGTGATAGTTCATAAGTGTTTTGTGGGGACTGTACATAGGCTATCCATCTTTTTATAAAACTTCATGATACGCTAAAAAAAACCCAAGAGGTATTGAAACTCCACCCACACCCCTTGTCCCACGGTGGGAATATAATATTCACTGGTATAAACAGGGGTTAATAGTACTAATTTTAACGCCTATTTTGCCTCCACAAGTGTCTTAAGGATTGGATTTTTAATATAGAGGACCCCAAGCAGATTTCCTGATGACGTCACAAAACGCATTTTCTTCAAATTGGGTGAATTTCACATAAATAATCAAGTAAATTTAGGCCTGGGCTAATGGGTTTACCTGTGTAAAATATATGATATGTCACGTGGTGGCGGTTTTTAACAAAAGAAATCAAGCAATAAAATTTTTCTTATTCATATTAAATATTCATCTAACATTTTACTTTTGAAATGACCGTCAACTGCACTTCAATAAAAAATTATGAGGGAAAACATAGATTTAAATGCGTTAATTTAATCTTGAATTATTTAAAACTTTAAATCTTATAAGAAATACCAATTTATTTAACCATAAAAAGAAAATTCGTCACCAATTCGCCAATGTCCTTCATTTTCAATTTTTGGTCTGTGTCACGTGACCATAATTAAAAGACACCTGGAGATTTACTTTCGGGGAAAAATTCACGTCGTTCTAGGTATCTTAGCGAGAGATATTGCCAATCAATTTTATGCTTTGAACACATCTTTGACAACCCCTTGAGTATTTGAAAATTTTCAACGTCAAAAAAGTGTCAAACGATCCTTTGTAACATTTTTCTGCCTGTTCGTATCGTCCTGTGCTTTATCAGCCGTAAGTATATTTGTTGACTCGCGTGACCTTTTTAACTTTATATTAATCATGATGGTCCATGATAACACATGGACATGGTTAAAAGGCGGCACTTTATAGCCCCTCGCTGGGAGCCAGAGAGAAACGATAAAATAAGGCAAATACAGTTTTACTCAGTATTACTCATTCTTGATGAAATATTTTGACCGTTACAAGGCGTACACTACGAGCTACGTGACTTTGAGTAATGAGTAAAAAGTTCATTAAATGAATGCAATCGTGGATAGGAAACTGCTTGCTATCTCTCACAAAGATAACAGAAGCGGTTCTTCTCAACGAAATCCACTAAAGCTGTGGATGAACTAAGCCTTGATACATGTGAGTCGGTTTTTGTTCTTCATTCTGCCCCTAAAAAGTATTAACGCTGTTGTAATAAGACTTGGGAAGTAATGATGTATAATTTCGTAACATAAACTTTCGAAAAAGAGGCTTAAGTACATAGAGGCACCAAAAAAAAGAAATGGTCAGGTGTGTTACCATTTCCAACAAGTGTTTTGTAAACTAAGCGATATGTTATGTAACACTAGTCGTCTTCTTTTATTGCAGAGATAAGTCTTCCTGGCTGCTGTACAGGAGACAGCTGTGTCAGAACTTGTGCCGGATCCATATGTTTTGGCCCAACACCTGTATGCAAACTTTGCGCCTGTGGCTGTGGATATGAATGCGTTGCACATTAAATTTGGAAAGAAAATCTTTTTCAATGGCGTCACTCTTTCGACGAGACACAGCAGTCTAATCGAATAGCTAATAAATTTTTCAATAACTGTAATTTTAAGTACTCAAAGAGCATTAAAAGTAATTATACCAGCTAAAATACCGAATTGCTCTTTTAACCAGGTGAGAAATAGTGTCGGCGTGTCAATTAAGACTTGTAATCGTATTAAAGGCGTGTTCAGGTAACTCATGCGGACCCAGATCACACCGCCTCACACTTTTAGCACGGCAGAAAATGGGGGGAAAAAAATGTATGGCTGGCGGCTGTTATCATAAAAGTAAGTTCCTGTTTTCTGTACTTCCCAAAACAGTTTGTGACCCCTTGTTTGCCTGGATCAGGATTTTTTTTTTAAACCGCGCAGCATAAATTCCAGTCACTTACGGCTGTCAGGTCACAGGAAATACCGTCACCTAAACATCAGCTTCCCTTTTATTTAAATTGATTAGCTTAACCCTACTCTGACCGGGCTTTTTTGGGTCCTGCGACCGCTCATGATACGGCCACCAAAATTACAGAAAATGATTTGATCATCATTTCCAACATCTAGGGAGAACTTCATTCAAAATAATGACATAATTTGACATCATTGTGACGTCATATTGTTGAATTTACGGACAGAATCCAAATTTCCCTCACAGTAGCCATAAAGCAAAAAAAAAAAAGAAAGAAAGAAAAATTTCAGGATTCACAATGTGCTATTTACAAAATAACGTGTCTGATAAACCAACACATAGAAATAGAAATGATGTCATGAAGACGTCATTTATTAGTAATGCCATTTGGTCATTTTTTATTCCTTTTTTTCTCTCAAATTAGTCGTTAAAAAATCTGAATTACAACAACAGTTCTAAAATATATCCAATTTAGTGTAAAATATTAATAATTCAATGAGAAAAACAGAAATAAAAACAAACATTTTTAATTCGTGTTTTGTTTACAAATTCATGGCACTTGCTAACCTATATTGAACTCGAAATTTTCAATACCGCACCCAGCGCGGCTTCGCGCGGTATTGAAAATTTCTCGTTCATTGTACGGTTAGCGCAAGTGTGTATTTTGAAACAAAGCACTCACAACAGTCTCTAACCCAAAACTAATAAGCGTTGCCGTATTGCTGGGAAATGTGGCACTCACTGTCGCTTGAATGAGTTAAATGGTTGAATGAAAGTGATGTTTCTTCGATAGAGCGCAGAGGCGCTTAATTATTTTTCTTCTTTTATATGTGCGATTCTTGCTTGAAAGCGGCGCCCTTTCAATTAAACGCAGTAGAATATCGTATTTTTTTAAGGTGCAAAGGTTATTTGAGGCCTGCGCTCTTACGACTATAGACCTTGGGTGTCCCCAATTAGTGCCAATTGCTGGTTTTCAGTGTCACGCCATTCAAAATAGATCAAAATAAAAATCAAAACCATTAGACAGATAAAGTCCAGAATCTTGGAAATGAAAGGAGGTAAATATACAAAGACCCTCGCCAAGATTTGGGTCGAAGGAATACTTCGTATACGAGATATCCGAGGAAATGTTTTACCCAAATTTATAGAGCTTTGTATGGAGACGCCATGCTGGAGCTCATCCGGATGAGCTCCAACATGGCGGACGGAAACCAACAGAAACATCTGTTGCCGAGTTTTGCTACAAAAGCGTGAATTTACTCCTAGAGGAACTCATAAACATTAAGTTAATACTTTTTCTAATACTTGAACTGTTTAGATAGCAAAATTCCTGGAAAAAAAGTCACTTTTTTAACCTAAATGATAGCTCTCTCGGCCGTCATGTAAATGATGCGTCTCGCAAAAGTTTAGAAATTCAAGCGTACTCTATTACAAAACCAAGAACCCTTTTGAAGTGAAAATTTGTTTGAAAATTAGTTTTCAGCTGCTCTAAAACACCATGAAAGTAAAATCTCAGTAGGATCGATAGTTTTGAAGTTTGAATTTTAGTGACGTCATGTGAAAACCAACAATAGGCACTAGAACGATTAGACACGTTAATAAAGGCTATGTATGTATGTGATCACGATACCCGCCTTCTTTGCTTTCGCTTATAGAATTTGTCAATGCAAGAAATCGCGGTCGAGTTTGTCTATTCTAAACAACAGAAAATGAATAACTTTTTGTGTTGAAGACGATAATTAATGGCAAATTATGGATGAAAGTTATCAATGTTATGAATGTTACTTTTCTAGATGCAGTAGCGACCGTAGATGTCCTCAGAGCAAGTAATAATGTCGCAAACCTGTCGAAACTTGAACTGTACATTTCGTCCTCTCGTTTTGAGAGAATAAACAAACTCGACCGCGATTAATCGTATTGACAAATTTTATTAATTGTTTGCCCCCCTAAGAAACCACGTCACATTGCTAATGGCCCAACGATCCTAAGGTGCATGCAAAGATGATGGGTATCGTGAATAAGGTCTATTACTTGTGTCGACCTTAATTGGGGGCGGCGCTCTTTCGAGTATATACGGTTTTGAGGATTTTATAACATTTGTGGCCAATTTGTATTACATTTGAGGGCCTTATTACATTTGTGGCTTCAACTAACCACCTTATAACCGTACGAAAATTTAGACGTTTGGCTGTTCAAAGTTCCGTATGAAGAGAGCGAAAATATCGGACCGTCTCGTGTGAACGATGCGTCAGGTCAATTTTTTCATACTATACAAAGCTACGTGCACGGTATTGGTGATCCCAACCTAAACAAAATAGACCATCTTTTTTACAAAAAGGCGGTCACCAACTTGGTTCGCAGTGGCGCAATCGGCCAATCCCTCAACTTAGAGTCTCATCTGATCTGACGGGTCGTAGATAAGTCGGTTCAAACTCCAGTGAAACCAAAAACTATGATTATTTCTTTCTAGCATAAATTGAAGAAAAAATCAAACAATTCGAAGTGATCTCGAGATATCGAACTAACTCCAATCTCACTTCGTGAAATAGACGACTCAATTCGAACTCAAATTTGGGACATTTCTGACCGTCGCGAATCCTTTACTTGGCACTCCGCCCAAGTAATAAAGAATTTCCTCGCGGTTGCCTGCAAATTCTATTTTCAAATATAATACCTTAAATGGTAAATCTCATCCCTGCTTGCGAGGATGTACTGCTGAACAGGGTATGGCTTTTTTTTTTTACCTCTGCTGTCCTAATCAGAGTAAATAATTTTGTACAAGTTTCTCTTAATTGCTCAATTGCAATTGCCAATAAATGACGAATACAAGACAGCGTGTCCTAAAAAAAGTAATGATATTGAGGGTTGTTGTCCTAACAAGGGTACGCATTTTAACAATTTTTTGTCCGAAACGGGGTTAGGGTTTCAAATCCTCAGCAGCTCACCTATACCCCAGAGTACTCCTGATTTCTAACAGCACTATTTTTCAGCACAATGTATTAAAGGTGTAAACTCTCTTAGACTAATAGCCCTAGGATGTTGCTACAATGCGATAAGCGTTGCCCCATCCCCCCCCCCCCCCCCCATAAAGAAACAAACAAACAAATGCCCACGACTGTAACGGTCCGTATATGTATAAGCCTAGCCTGTGTAGCCGGTGGGATCATTAGGTACAACGAGAAAAGTTTTAGCAGAAGCTAGGAAGCCGTGCGGAAAATTGGAGGGGAGACGCCTTTGCGCTTTGGCGCTCGCTTCTCGTGGCGTTTGTACCGATAGGGATGATGTTAATGGCTGGGATGGATCATTCCACGGTGATGTATTCTCAGTAGAGAACGAAATTTCAGCCTCGAAACACGCGCTTTTGCATTACCGCAACGTAGGACTGTCTATAAAGACAATACATGTCATCGCAAAATCGAAGTAATGGGGTTTGTAATGGTTCTCCTTTCCAGATATTTTTCGAGGACCAATATCAACACTTTGTCAGAGAAAAATTATATTTTTGATCATTTCAGTAAATAAATTATAACATTCTCAATTCGTATTTATAAAATATTCTTTACTGATTGCACGTTACACACACTTTTTCCTCATTAATTACTGCCTTTACAGAATAGCTGGGAAACTAGCTAGCACCTCATGCGCTTTAACGAAGATCCACTTGTTGACGACCAAATAAGCAGAACGTCGGGTAACAACTTTAAAATCAAACCGATCATACGTTAGTGTGAGGTGGAGGATTTGCATACGTACTGAATTAATTAAGCAATCGCAAGGATATGCCACGCATTGGATGCCGGGAGGACACGGGGATGGTGTGCATACCATGGTTCCGCGTGGGCAAATTGGGGGCCTTGCACAATATTGTTTGCACTGTGCATGTGTCTATGATAGCTGTTATTCAGGAAAAATAGTTCAAGTTAGTCTTCGACTGGACAAAGAAATCTTCTCAGCCAATTTAATCAATGAAGAAGAGTTAGGGGGTGTTTAAATGAGAAAACACGCACCGGCGTGAGGTTCATACAGGGATGACATTTTGATTCCGTATTGCGTTTACGTGATGACTGAGTCATTTCATATCTTGATATTTGAAGCTACACGTGTGATTCAAAATCGCAAACATTACGTATGCGCTACCCGTTCCAGTCTACCGGCAGACCGATTTTACAGGAAACGTGTGGTTGTTGCGCGTTTACATGACACCGTTGCGAGATTTCGTACGAACACTTTTAAAAACTCATCGGGATTCTAGGATTTTACACAGTAGGACAGCTACAAAAACCTCGCTGATAACGTGAAGAAAAATAATTTTTAAGTGCAGCTGCCGAAATTGCTGTGAATTTGGATTTTTGGTGCAGTTACAAAATTAAGAACAATGGAGAAAAACTATTAACTCGGTCCCTTGTTATGAAGTTGTTTGAAGCCACCAGCAGGTTTTGCTGAACGAGAGAAGCTATACTGACGCATCTATTGCTATAGTGAATGGCTGCATAGCCTGTATTTGTAGCTGGTTGCTTGTGATTTATATTCTTTATGTCGGATAAACAGGCTGCTGTTATCTTTCGGCGAATGACTCGGCTAATGGCTTCGCGATCATGAAGAAAACACAATTGTCTTCTTTCGCAGCTGGTCAAAAGTATTTTAGTTGGGCGATCCCGCACCTGTTTGAAAGATTGTTTTTGAATAGCTGGGAAAATAATAGGGATTGTCACATAACAATGCCCCTATCCCTGAAAACAATGGAAGTGGAGATTAAAGGGGACCAGAGAAATAAGAGGTTTAGAACGGTGCAGGTCTACTGTTTTAGTTTCATGTATTTTCTTTTGTTTTTCGACAAACTTTCAAACAAGCTCTTGTGCCTTTTTTGTTTCTTTGTTTGTTTTTCCCCGATGAAATTACATTTTCTAGTATTCTAAGAAATGAATTAAAACGATTTGCTTCGCGCGCCATTGGCCGTTTTTATACTAAGGACGCATTATCCGTCTGGACGAACTTGGGCAATATTTTGTAGTTCGTCTGGGTTATGCGTCTCTAGTATAAAGACGGGCACGAGACGCATTATGCGTCCAGACGAACTACCTTTCGTAGTGCGTCGTTCAAGACGTATTTCGAAGGAAAGTTCGTCCAGGCGCATAATGCGTCTCGTGTCCGTCTTTATACTAGAGACGCATAACCTAGACGAACTACAAATGTTTGCCCAAGTTCGTCCAGTCGGATAATGCGTCCTTAGTATAAAAACGACTATAGACGCATTATCCGTCTGGACGGATAATGCGTCCTCTAATATAAAAACGGCCAAAATTCTATCCTTCGCGAAAAAACTCTCAGCAAGCTTTAGCTTCTAATTTTAAACTGACGCGTACACCGACCATATATGGAGAGCATGGTATAATGGCTCATATACCATAATTGCTAAGCCAATCAAAACGCTAGAATTGCATTATCAAATGATTCAGTTTTTAATAATGAAACATATATAATTCTAGATCATTTGATCCCAAACACAATATTTCCCAATTTAATTGCAGTACTTCGTTGACGCAAAGAATGTAGAACAAACAAATTTATTACTCTCCTTATAGTAGATTCAAAGGGAAAAAAGTCCTGAAGATTATTGGATTAAAAAGGAAAAAAAATGCGAAGATGTTTCTTCAATTCACTGCTTTCTATTTAACTAAAAGAAGGCTATCTATTTACTGGCACATTATCGACGATCAAAGTCATATATATCTATTAAAATTTAGCCTGCTCAGAAAACGTACCTGACACACAGATAAAGTAACACATCTTCCAGTTTATAACTTGTAAAGAGCGCGTGAAAAACCGGGACGTTGACGTCGACAAACAACAGCCGCCTGACCTCATTAAAACCACGCCCTTCCCAAGGCAGTTAAAAGCTGATCATGGGGATGATTTACCATTTTTGAGCTCAGAGTTGAGCTTCCAAAACCACCGCTTGAATTCAAGATTTTGACGCTTCAAAATCCTGAATTTCAAGATTTTTTAGTTCAAACATCTGAATCATGGAACGTCACCCTCTTGAATTCAAGATTTCCGGGAATGTTAAAATCTTTAATTCAGGATTCTGCATCAGATCTTTCAAAAACCTGAATTTACAATAAACTCTCGTTCCAAAATCGTGTTTCGAGGATATTACTATGCAATAAATTAACATCTTATAGCAAACTTCATGCGTGTACTTACATTATAACGGCAAACCTACTGAAGCATTTAGTAGCTATTTCAAAATAAACGATAGTATACACTCACATGACACAAACATAGACATAACATAAACATAAAAACTTTATTCTAACACGATGAGAATTAAAGCTAAAAAGCTTGTGGGGTTATCCTGGGTACCAGAGGTTTTTTCTCGCGTGCGTCGGGGAGCTTCGTTTTGCCGCGCATGAAAAGCCTCTGGCACCCAGAGTATTGTGGGGTCCTCTATACTACTGAAAATATAAATTTAGATTTCTTCCTCCCAAATAGCTGTTTTTCCATTCTAGAAAAGCTCCGCTGATTCCAAAGTTACCTTCAAGTTTATTCAGTAAGATCTCATGTGACATACTGTCAAAGGCTTTCTTAAAATCCACAAAAGCCGACGCTTAGATCAGCTTCAAAAATACACATCTATTTTAAAAGAACAAATTATAAACTATAAATTTCCCCTTCAATATCGAGGGACAATTAAATGCACTAGTTCACCAAATGATTTAAAGGAATTAAAAAAAAGATAATAATAAGCATCGCGTTGAAGAAAGCATTTCACTTAGATGTACAATCTGGTAATATTTCTCTTTGATACTTTGATTTATATGTAAAGTGAAACTCGTTATGCCACCTTTTATCAAGTATGTAAAGAAATCATTAGGGAACTTTAAAAGAGCTCACTAGAGCTTGTTGTATTTCCATTTGCCAGCTACATTATATCATTGTGCTCTTGATGATGTATGTTAGGTTGGCAATAAACAACAAAGGTATACAAGTAAAAAAAAGAATAAAATTAATGAAAAAAATGAAAAAGAAGGGAAAAGGAAAGGAATTGCACAGGAAGTTTACAAGAAGATCGACTGGTTGATAACATCTCTGCTTTTGCAGAAGCTAAATTACGCTTAGTCATCTCCTATAATGTTCAGGATCATTTGCCTCCTAATTACCGAATAAATATAATACATTTCTTACGTGTGGTTTTTCATATTCTGAACTGTATCGATAGTTTCTTTAATTCATAACTTTTAAATTCGCAATATTTATATCATTAGAGTACATTATGCGATAATAGTCGATGACGACGGCCAAAAAAGTTTAACAGACGTTACCAATTTATTTGAAATTGACCATTCTCGATTTTACTATATTCAGCATGAAGCAGGTTTATAAACTAAAGAAAAAAGCAGGTGTCAGTAAAATGCGGGGCCGGGGCCGGGGTTCGGGGTCTATCTTTTTTTTAAAAAAGATAGGGTTAGGGTTAATATCAACCCTAACCTTAACCCTTAAACAGCATTCTTTAAAAAAAAGAAAGAAAAGCAGATCCCGGCCCCGCGTAAAATGTAATGCCCACATCATTTTGACGTTAACAGGTCAATCTGTGTTGCATTCATTTCTAAGGAACTGAAAAATTAAACTGGTCGCAAATAACTCCTCTGCTACCTCTGGTGCAATTAACATTGGGCAATATTGTTTTTTTTTTTTTGTGGTTTTAAACAAATGAAGTATAAATGTGCTTCGTTATATCAGCTCCTCAAGTAACACTACTTATAATTTCTTATATCTATCCAAGCTCTTTGTTTGTTTGTCTTTCAAAAAAATATTAACTATGATTTATTGGCAACGTAGATACTAGTCTCTACTTGAAACATAGAAACCAAACAATTATAAAATAAACTTATGTTTAGTAACCAACAAGACACAGAACTTTAATGCAAATTGACAATTTTGGGACAAATGACCATTAAGCCGGCAGAGTGCCCAAACGGTTTTGGATGGGTATTTAATCCATGCAATCCCAGTCAACGATGCACGAACTGCTGCAACAGTTTCTTTCTACGAAGATGCGAACCCCGACACTGACGAAGGAACTCTCTAATTGCAAGTCGTTAACCCATGATCTTCTTTGCATTTATTTTCAAATTCCGCAGTTTCAGTGTACGAAATTCATTTATTCTTCATTTCATCAAAGCACAGATTCTGTTAAATTTTTGTACGCTTTCTTCACCGCTAGCCGCTGTAACAAATGTAGTTCCTTCTAGTTTTTGCAGCCAAAAAAATATTTTACGAAGAAGAATTTGGAATACTGTAGTAGTTTCTTTAATAAGATCCTTGATAAAATTCTTGTTTTTTCTGTGACGAAGTGTTAAGACTGGTATATTCTAAAAAAAAGAAAAGCAGAACGGTATAAACCTGAAAATGCACATCTAAAGCCGAGATTCTTCTTGCCCATGTGCTACTAGCTACTACAGACTATCTGTGTCAAACGATAAGAAGTCTACCAAGTACGCTTGGAGAGATTTTTGCCTCGCAACTGTTTTCTAATAAAGCCACCTCTCTACCCGCCTGCCCCCCCACCCCCCCTCCCACTTGGCCTAAATGGCTACTTACCGCCCAGCAGTTTCTTGTTCACCTGGGATGTGGATGGGGCACAAAAAGAAGTGTAGGAAACATCGAAAAGACTGAGCACTCAACAAATTGAGAAGGAAAACTGACCTTATATAAGAAACCCTGAATGCACGAACAGTTATTGGATTACCACCGACTATATGCGGAAGATATTAGAACCAATAATTACGCTTTTTTGGGAGAGGGGATGGGGAGCAGGGGGGTAAGGGTGTATTATGACCAATACGAAAAATAGAATTCTAAGGCTATTTTATATATTCTGTAGTCACAAGAGAGTAATTAACAATTATTCCTCGAGCCCGAATGGGCTGTGAGCCAATAGCCCATGAGGCCGAAGGCCGAATGGGCTACTGATTCAGAGGCCATGAGGGCAAGAGGAATAATTGTTTTAGTAAAATCCAACTAGTTGGTCAAAGATATCGAGAATAAAACAAGTTTAGCTAGTTAAACCTAGTCTTTAAAGCCGACGCTTTTCGCTTCTAGTGAGCTATAACATATAGCCTAGTAGTAGCTCAACCAATCAGAATTCAGCATTGATAATAGACCACTAGTTGGATTTTACTAAAGTAATTTATTATATGGCTGAGTCTGTTTTCGCCATGCAATTGGTCAATTTGCGGTCCGTAAGTTGCTTTACGGAACAAAATTTCAAAGAAAATGCTCATTTCGGAGCTCTAATTAAAATCTCTTTACCTCGGAAAAGAGGTTTAAATAAAGTTATGAGACGTCTGTCAACCTTGAGGACTTGGTGCTGACTTTGTCCTTTATGCATCGGTCAATTTCACCTGCGCCCAGGCCCCCCCGGGCTAACCCCTGGGAATTAGCCTTTTTTTCTCATGGATGGCAAATTCCCGGGGGCTGGAGCACTTCAGCTGTCAAATGCCCGGCGGTAGGGACGAAAGTAGAGGGCGAATGTCCCGCCCCCGGGATCGTTTTAATGCCAGTTTTCATTTTCGTACACTGCAATAGATCGCAAAGTTGTTCTAGCAAAGAAATGAAGCGTGTTGAGGCCCAATTCACGTTTTCTGAAATTAGAAGGTCGCAAAACGAGTTGAATGAGTTGGCAGCAGTTGCAAACCGATGATAAAAACCATTCAGGCACCAAAACAGCCGCTAAAATTGTGGCCTGATGTGAAATGCGTAAATATTTTCTAAAACAGACGTTTTTAATTATACATATTGTGATGTAAAGTATATGAAATAATTCATATTTGAACTGCGGTTGTATATGAAAGTAAAGAATGATCATCGCAGTAAATTTTCCAATTTAAGCAATTGGAAAGAAGAAGCCTGATTAATTTCAGGCTTCTTCTTTCCAATTGCTTAAATTGGAAAATTTACTGCGATGATCATTCTTTACTTTCATATACATATTGTAGTCCTTGATTTCAAATTTGCAAGCCTTTAATATTTCCAAAAGCCGGAATTTTATTAATTACCATATAGAATGAATCAAATTCGTCCTGTTGCGAAAAACCCCACAATTCATTCACGCTCTCGCTATTTGCTTTGAAATTATGGCTTTTTAGATTACATTACATATTGAAATTAAGAAAACATACCTTTAAAAACGTCGACAAGTTTTTCTAGCCCTTGCTGGACAAGCCAATCCGCCACAAACTGCTGATCTTTATCTCGGAAATTTTCCATGTCGACCACGTTTTAAAGTTAACCACGTGCGTGTCAAAAGCCCGGGGATGGCCCCGGGGTTGGCCAATGCCCAGCCCTCGGGTTGCGCTAAATTAGCTAAAGACCCTCCCCCGAGACTGACAAGGCTGACAAATGCCCCGCAGTTGCCCGGGGGGGCTGGGCGCAGGTGGAATTGACTGATGCATTAGCATTTTATACTGTGTTTATTTGTGAACGAAGGCGATCAAGAAACTAATTTGTACTCTTATCGAAGAGGATTCTAAGTAGTCAGTGTTTGAAAATTTTATCGTAGTACACAGTTAAGAAGACGAAAATCGACTGGCAGAGATTCGAGATGTTTTGCCTACGAGAAAATGAGTAATTACTTCGACAAATATGATAACAAACATACCTGCACCCGGTCATCTTGACGAGCTTCTTTGCTATTTTTAAAGACTAACGAAAGAAATATAGAAGCAACTTCGAGCCAGACACAATGTCCAGTTTTTAAAAGACTCCAGCGTCACTTTGGCGAGTGAATACTTACAGTGATCTTAGTTTTGACTGAATAAACTTTAAAATATACTCTGTAAACCCTGAGGACTGGGATGTTGACTTTGCTTTTCCAAATTTTAACCTAGCTTTGTTTTAATGAGAACGAAGCTGATATAGAAATCGTAACCTTACCGAGAAAGAGAATTCTAGTCAGTGTTTGAAAATCTTAACGCAGATCACTATTCCTGAGACGAGAATAAAATGGCAGAAATTCGAGAGGTTTTCCCAATAAGAATTAACAAGCGAATCCTTTCGACAATGACAACAAACTTACCTTGAAAAGCTTCTTTGCCTTTCGCAGTGTTTTTGAGGAGGACCAACGGAGGAAAGATGGAAACGACTTCCACAGTCCGTGTAGGGCCTTTTAAACGAGCAAAAATAAGACGCGTCTTACATAGGACGCGACCTAAATAAGACTCAAACCATCCCGTATAAACGGCACATTTCGTTTGAAATTTAGCTAAGACAGGTCTTTTCTAAGAACAGCCCCTAACACCTGTTCTTCGCTAAGACGCGTCTTTGCTAAGTCGTGTCTCAATGTTCCGTTTATACGGGGTAGTTTGCGTCTTATTTAAAACGCGTTTCATGGAAGACGCGTCTTATTTTCCCTCGTATAAATGCCCCTAGTGTCCGGTCTTCAAAAATACTCCAGAGCTGAAAAGAGCTAAAACCTACAATGCTCTTATTTTTAACCGGACAAACTTTTCAACATGATGAATTTGTTTTCACTTTCTCGGAAACCATTTGTTATGTGCTATTGTTTTCGTGAGCCAATAAAAACTTTTTTTTGAAGCCTGCCAAGTGACTGTCAAGTGGCGCGTCCTGTACTTGTTTCCGGTCCCCCAAACTGGAAAAGCCATATAATAAACATCTTATTAAACTCGTTTTTTCGGTCCGTACTGTAAATTACAGATCCTCGTTTACGACCCGCATGTTTCAAGGCTGAAAGCCGACATTGGAGGAGCAGAAATGAACCCCTCGAATTAAAGCACCATGGCTATATCGAGACCTCCGAGTATCTAATAACATAGTTTGTCACATAAATTATGCCACATGGTTCCAGTTATACGCTAAAACCTTTTCCAGGTGAGCTCAATAAGCTTATTATGCAAGATTTTACGAAGCTTGGCGAGATGAGCAAAAGCCATTCAGCTTTAAGTAGCAGACATGCATTAACCTGAGATCAGGCTCTATTTTTGTTTCGCTTGAAAATTACATTCCGGCGGGCAAGGCGCAAGAGAGAATGTATGAGAACCGCTAAAATTGGGCTTGGCTGATCTCAGGTTAAAATGCATGTACTGCATTCATACGTAGACCCTGTCCACACTTATTCGTTTTCAAAAGTTCATTGTCATCGAAAACGGATCAATTATTTCGCTTTCACACTGCTGTTTTGATGCGTTTTCGACGGTCCACACTATTAAAAACGTTCGGAAACGATAGAATTGCACGTTGTGACGTAAGTTGAACTCTATGTATATGCTAGAAACACGCGCCTGCGATATTTCACAACCCACTTAGTTCACAAGAAGTCATCGCTTTTATTTTGGTGCGTTTTCGAACCGTTTCAACCGTCCACATTAATACGATATGTATGAGTTTTCGTCTCCATCCACTTTCAAGAGCGTTTGCAACTCGATGCGTTTTCGATGAAAACGCTCAGCGTATGAGTGTGGACGGAAGGCCTAAACCCATCAAAATGTATGCGCTTTTAAACGAAACGTATAAGTGTGGACGGGCCTTGGTAACTAGGCGAGAACTGCACATCAGTTACAAATTAAATCTCAGTGGCGGTAAGAATTTTTGTTTTTTAATTTGTATTTTTTCAAATCTAAAAGCCTGAGCTATTAACATTTATCACGCCGTGACGTGTATTTCAACATTGGTGCTACCACTGCAACGGAGTTTTGACAGCCATGTTTTTCAAAGTTTGCATTTTTTTCTACAAAAATTATTTTATTTCTTTTTATACTTTTTGAATTATGATATTACATTTTATTAAACATTATTTTATCATTTTGTTAAATAGAACTGTTGAATGAATGTAATTATGTTTTTTTAGTGACTAATTTGAGAAAGAAAGGGAATTTAAAATGACCAAATGGCAGTTATGCTGGGTTAAGTTTTCAAGAATGAATGTTGATTTCTCTCGAAATTTCATAACTTGCAGATATTTTTCTTCCTAGGCATCCTTTTATATACAGCTCAAATTTTCTATCTCCATTACATCGATTCATACGGTTTTTAAGGAAAACGGAATACATTTAATAAATTCAAAATGGCCGATCGGAGATGGCAGATAGTCCCAGTTCGTTTTAAAATAATTAATGGCGTCAGCATGACATCACTTCTATTTTTAAAGATGATCAATGTGTTATCAAATGATACACTGTAAATTCCTAAAAGTTTTCTTGTCGCTTTATGGCTTCTTTGAGGGGAATTTTTAATCTGTCTTATATACTTAACAATATGACGTCATAATGAAGTCCAATTATGTCATTGTTTTAAATCACGTTATGCCTAGATGTTGGAAATGATGAGGTTGCTTCAAGGTATAGAGCTTTCAGCAATAGTTGTGATTTGTTTATAAGCATCGTTTTGAATTTTAACTTTGGATCTTAGGTGCTGAACTGATCGTAGTAAACGAAGGGAAATTGTATGAGGTGTGAAACTGTCTATTCCGGTATGTAAGCTTATATTTATAAGCTTTCAAATGAAGAATGATCCTCTCAGTTGTGAACGCAATTTATGCAATTACGTAAGAAGCCTGAAAAAAAAAGTCAGGACTAATCAACGGGGTGTGAACCCGTGACCTCGCGACACCGGTGCGATGCTCTAACCAACTGATCTATGAAGCCACTGATGTTGGCAGCTGGTCAATTATATGTTTATATGTTTCCGTGAAAGAGATGAATGTGATAGATGTATATGGAATGAAACATAAGAACTGCGGGAAACAAAAAGCTAAATATTGCGGATGGCAGGTCATTAGTAAATATAGTGAACAGGGTCGAACCCAGATTCGATCCCTGCGGTATACCAGCTGTTATAGGTATTGGCTCCGATTTCACTCCGTTTAACACAGTGAATTGCATTCGTCCTCCCAAATAGCTGTCTACCCATTCTAGTAAGCCTTCTCTGATTCGAAAGTTCCTTTCAAGTTTATTCAGCTCTCATGTGACACACTGTCAAAGGCTTTCTTAAAATCCACAAAAGACGCCGCTAAGATCAGCTTTAAAAATACAAATGTATTTAAAAAGAACAAATTAGAAACTAAAAATTTCCCCTTAAAGCAGGAGTGGCAATTAAATGCAATAGCTCACGAAAGTATTTAAAAGAATTAAAACAAAGCATTGCATGCACATCCAGGTAATATTGCTCTTTGATACCTGATTTGTATCTAAAGTGAAACTCATTATGCCACCTTTTATGAAGTATGTAAAGAAATCATGGGGGAACTTTAAAAGAACACATCAGAGCTTGTTGTGTTTCCCTTTGCCAGCTACATATATCATTGTGCTCTTGATGATGTATGTTAGGTTGGCACTGAACAACAAAGGTATATATTTCGATTTAAGCTGTTAAGATGGTAAATGGCAAAAGCAGCGAGAATAGATCTTTTTACTGGTACCTCATTTAGCAAATTTTGACCAATCCTGGTAGAATTACAGACGAAAAAAAGTATAACATTTGGGGAAAAATTCCACTTACCTACTACTATAACAGCAACATAGAGCTCTCTTAGATATCAACTATCACGGCAGTTGTTATAACTGTTACACGGAGACCTTGATGCTTTTATTACTTTTTGTTATTCATAATGAATGTTATCTATCCAACAGTACAGCAGTTTTTAACTGTCAGTCAAGTACTATTAATAAAGATTTGATGGTAAGTGACCTTCATGTCGTCTGTAAAAGCAGCATGACTACAAAGGAAATTTCATTTTAGTGGTCGTACGAGATTTTAGGGTCTTCCGCTATGGGGTTTTACAACCTGGGGTGTGATGACCAGGTTTCGTACATCCAGGGGTATTACAACAAAGGGGTCTTACATTGAGGGGTCTTACGTTAAATGTATTTATCATGGGTTATGTAACCTTTTCTTTGGGGTGTTACATGGTATGCTGTTCTGTTGCTTCATTAGCAGTAGGCTATATATATTTGAGTTATTCTCATTTATATTCATTCGCGTCTTATGACCGTCCCTACGCCCTCAAAATTAAATACCCAGTGACCAGGGGTTTTTCTTAGACGTAGTTTTTTGCATGCTGCTATATGAAAGGTTTAGCACGTTTTGTATGTTTACTGAATCATTGTTGTACGAGCATAGTTTAGATCATTTTGTAGGGTTGTTTTTCTTGCTGTAATTTTTTACATTTCCGACTTTTCATTCTGTTTGTTGTATTATTTCCATCCATTCTGTTGATGAAGGCATAATAAAGAGGGTCGCACAGGGCTCGAGTTGACACACCCCAATTGAGGTTGCTTGTTACATGATAAATGTTTTATATTCGTTTGAGCGGGGTAGCGAATTAGAATATAAGGGGTCTTACGACCAAGAGAAAGAATGTATAACAATAAGCTGGGATATTTAAGTTGGTAAAAAGTCAGTTTTCGTTACTGACGCTTTTTTCACCTTAACGACAGTTAAGGTTGTGTTCCAAAGGTGTTATCGTGCCTCTTCCTTCGCGCTTAAGGTGGCTGAACACAGTTTTTCGGGCGGTCAGCGGTAACTTGCGTGACGGCGCTTGTTTTAAATTAGACTAACAAACATGGCGGCGAAAAAGCAGTGGTACACAGAAGACGATTTCTCAAAATCTACTCATTGAAATTTTGTGACATTTGGCAGAATTTTTACTTTTATCGTACTTTCAATAATAAGAACTTTAAAATGGATGTTGAACAGACGAATTTTGTGTCACATTTAATAATTACAGTACAATCATATTATTGATTATTTAAAAACCCGTCTGTTAAAATTTGGTCAAATAAGTTTCGTATGGTAGTGATTAATTATAGTACGCTGTGTGCAAGTTTATAGGAAAAGCTAATGAGCGAATTTTATGTAAACTGAGCAAAAGTGAAATTTTAAGGTTGTATTCAATCGTCATGTTGCCATGGAAACTACGAAAACGTCACATTTTACCTGCTAGTCAAAATCTTTTATCAGTATATTTTTCACTTGCCTAGTTTCAGCTTGTGAGCTGCAACCTTTCTCTTGCCATGATTTGGCAAAGGACATATACTCACAAACTGCCAAAACTGTGTTCAGCCACCTTAAGTGACTTAACGTGCTTGAATAATGCACGATAGACCCCAAGTCGATAAAGAATAGGCCATTTCCGAGTTTCCCCGGGCCTCTGTTTCAAAACAAGGGTAGGTACTCAGCCTTTGATATGGAAATCATTTTTCATTCTCATGCAAATAACACTCATGCACAAGAAGGGTTGTGCACTAGCCACATTTTGAAAGTGAGGGTTTTTGGAACTCGGACTGACTGGCCTATTATAATGGCGCCTCGAAGCACGACTTTCTATCGTGCATTGGCAAAATTACGTTCTAACGCTAAAAAAGTGTTGTTTTCAATAACGATGAGAATTCATCAATAAATCTTTAAGCTTAGGAGAAATTTGATACATGTGCATCTCCAAAAGCGTTGTCCAGTCAATTGTTGGTTTTCACATGACGTCATTAAGATTCAAACTAAAAAACTATCCATCCTACCGAGATTTTACTTTCACGATGCATTAGAGCAGCTGAAACTAATTTTCACACAAATTTTCGCTTCAAAAGGGTTCTTGGTTTTGTGATAGAGAACGCTTGAATTTCTAAGTTTTTGCGTGACGCGTCATTTACATGACGGCCTAGAGAGCTGTCATGTAGGTTAAAAAAATGACTTATTTGAGGAAATTTTGCTTTTTAAACAATTCATGTATTAGAAAAAGTATTACTTTAATGTTTATGAGTTTCTCGAGGAATAAATTCACGCTTTTGTAGCAAAACTCGGTAACAGATGTTTCTGTTGATTTCCGTCCGCCATGTTGGAGCTCATCCAGGTGAGCACCAGCATGGCGTCTCCATACAAATCTCTGTAAATTTGGGTAAAACATTTCTTCGGATTTCTCGTATACGAAATATTCATCTGACCTGAATCTTGGCGAGGGTCTTTGTATATGTACCTCCTTTCATTTCCCAGATTCTGGATTTTATCTACTGGACGGTTTTGATTTTTATTTTGATCTATTTTGAATGGCGTGACACTGAAAACCAGCAATACAATTTTATTGTTTAAATGAATGAGATCGAAACTTTATAATTCTTAGTGAAAAGTGGGTCAAAATGGCCTCTTTTAAGTTCACTACATTCGGTGACAAAGAATTTATCTCATTAACTTAAAGCTCTATGCAGAAAGTATGTACTCGCTGTAAGTGCATATTGATTGCACAGCAATCGTGCAGAAAGTGAAGTTTAAATAAAAGAGTCGAGAGGAAAAATGTAACAGTAAATGTAGCGTTAGACCATTTCTATCACAAAAATGTGGTCACCATCATTCTGCTCATGCATGGCCATCAGGGATAGTATTAATAGACAATTGAAATAATCTGGACAGTCATTTGAATTTTGCCTCCGGGGAAATACGGGTGGAATGACTAAAACAATGGAATGCTAATGTTGGCTGAATACTAGGAAGTTAAGAATACCAATACTGGACATGAAATCTTATTGACGACGGTCTAATTTGCAACTCAAGAAAACCAGAAATCTGTAGACCCCAAAATGATGTTTCGCCTTAACGAACAAAACTTATCGGAACTGACTAGTGGCTCATCCTCGGTGTAAGAACCTGTTAAACTCACCGATGACATAAAACAAAGAAAACAAAGAAGTCAACACAATAAAACCTAGAAAAACAAAGGTACAAAACAAAGAAAAAGTTCACAGGTTCTTTCACCGAGGTAAACCCCGACTAGTTCTAAAATGAAATACCAAAGACAACTCATTTCAAAATACGTCTGCTTACCAAGGAAAGAATAAATCACAAAATTCTTACCTGCTGCAATTCCGTGAAAATTATCGATGCCCATAATGTTGCGTTGCATTTATAAAAATATTTTTAGAGAATCTCTTTATGAGCCATTCCTTAAGTGTTGTGTGGATTTCATCGCGAAGGAACGTAGACGGTTAAACTTTGTACTTGATTTCCGCTGTGTGTTTGAATAACCACACACCAATTATTGTTTTTCACTGTTTTTGTTTCACATTTTTTTCATAAACACGTTTTACAGAGAGAAATACATTATTAAACAGTGCTATAGGAATGAAATACCCAGGGGACGTTCTTGAATCTCTTCAAAGCTCTCCAAGCGCGTGCTTTATCAAGTTTAAAGGTCGATACACACTAGGCGACAAGTTCCAGTAACCGAGTGGCGGGGACAGATGACTCCGTGTGTACAGGTCCGGCGACTAGTTGCAGCAAAAGCTTGCGGCGACACATCGCAGCGACAAATCGCTTCGTTTGTACTGGAGAAATTTTGTAAAAATCTATCTCTTCAACAGAATTTTGTCGTCGCGACAAGTCGCACAAATTCTGTCTGATTTCATTTTTTTGCAACATGTTGTTGCGACAAAATTCTGTTGCAGAGACAAAGATTTTCACAAAAATTGTCCAGTACAAACGAAGCGATTTGTCGCTGCGACGTGTCGTCGCGACATGTTTCTGCAACTTGTCGCCTAGTGTGTACCGATCTCAAGGAAGGTGGGAAAACGAGAAAAGTTTTAGCAGATGCTGGGAAGCCGTACGGAGAATGAAGTTGGGGGAGGGGGGGGGGGGGACGCTCGCTTCCTGTGGCGTTTGTACAGATAGGGAGGAAGTTAACCAGGTTGGAATGGATGATTTTCCCTTGATGCACTATTAGTAGAGCACGAACTTCCAGCCACTAAAGACGCGCATTTGCATTACCGCAATGTAGGACTGCTAATATAAAGACAATACATGTCATCGCAAAATTGACTTCGGGAGCAACGGGGTTTGTTATGATTCTCTTTTGAAGGTATTTGTCGAGTACCAATATCAACCCTTTGTCAGAGGAAAATTATTTTTTGGAGCATTTCAGTAAATAAACTATAATATCCTCAATTCTTATTTGTAAAATATGCTTTACTGATTGCACATTACACACACTTTTTTCTCATTAATTACTGGTCTCAACTTAATAAACTACTTTACGGGATAGCTGAGAAACTAGCTAGCACCTCAACCTCTTTAACGAAGATCTATTTGTTGACGACCAAATAAGCAGAACGTCGGGTAACAACACCTCACTTGGAGCTGGGTATGCATCATGCATTAACAAAATCGCACGGACATGGCTTGCATTGGTAGTTGAAATAGCATGGTGATGATTTGCATGCGTGGTTTCCGACTGGACAACTTGGAGGTTTTACACAATCTTCGTGGCACTCTGTGTCGATGATAAGTGCTATTCAGAAAAAAAAAAATTCAGGTTAGTATTTAACTGTAAAGAATGAGATGGGATTACAGGATTTAGCACCAGTTTATTTCTGCTTTTAATAAATATGGCTAATCAACAAAATGAAACTGCTGGCCCCGGTTTTCAAACGTTGGATTGCGCTATCCTCCGGATAAATCACTATCCAGCGGATAAGTATTACGGAAATCAATTAAGCTATCCGCTGGATAGTGATTTATCCTGTGGATAGCGATATCCAACGTTTGAACAACCGGGGCCTGATGTAATTCTTACAAAGGATACTGTAAGTCACAATATCATTCATTAGAAATATTTCGCCACTCAAGGGTTTTAAGGCCTGGGTCAAACTATGTTCGGAGCATATGAATGATTGGCAATATCTCGATTCTTTTTTTTAAACCGGCCACCAATTGGTCAATAATTTACGATTTTTAGCAAACTGGTCCGTGACATATCACATGACTAATTAACAGACTATTTATACTTTAAAATGTTAAGGACGATGAGTTATTTATGTTTGCCAAATTTTGATTCAGCGCCATCATCTATGCTGAACTTATAGCCAATAAATCATTTTCCACAGGTAAATCTTTTAGTCCCAAGCCTTAAACTACTTGAGCATTTCTCATTGGCATCAATCCCCCGGCCATTTTTCAGTTGTGGGCTTTAAGTGTCCTAACCTTTGATTGAACGTGAGGTTGACCTTGTTTTGGTACAAGCCTCCTCCCTTTTCTAATGTAGATTTTGGTTAAAAAGTACTAGTTAGCAAGAGAACAACATGATTTACACAGCAAAGTAGGAAGAGTTTTATCAAAACAAGGTCAACTCCAGCCTCGTTTCCACCTGTAACTGTAAATGGGCCATTTTTTTTGGAACCAGCTGAACCTTACCATATTTGGAAGATGCGAGAAATATACCAACCATTCAATGGCATATTGCCTTGTAAGCCATTGATCAACTTCGTTTCCAGGTGTAGCAACTTAGCTTTTATTCTCGAGTAAACCTGAGACGAAATAGCTAAATTCTGACTTAAACTGGACCGAATAAACACACGAATAAGAAAAACACTGTGATACTCGATGATCTGCATCCTTTTCAATATTGAAACCGTTCTGCGAAACTGTCAAATGTTTGAAGAAATTCTACGTAAGGTAAGGTTGTCAAAAACATTAGAAATATTTTTGAATGAATAAATATAAATACAACTACGAAATTCGGCTCTCGTATGATGTTGTGAGTGATGCCGATCTCAGAGGGTGTTAACACGCCTTCTCCTCAATCCCATAATTCTTCACATCATGCTCAGCCTCATCAGGAGAGAATGACCTAAGACTTAGCTCATTCTCTCTTGGCCTCATTCAACAATGTTTAATTAGAGGTAGTAGATTTCTCTACAGTTTGTAGCATTTTCAAATATAGTGTCGCTGGGAATCGTTTAGAAGAGTAAATCGTACCTGGCAAGGGCTCAACCAGTTTAAAAAAACAAAACAAAAACAAAAACAAATAAAGCACTTTTGATAATAAACTCATGAAAGTCATTTGCGCTTATTTTGCTGCTCTCTCTTTCACTGCCTGTGTGTCTAATGTTGACGCTCGCGTGTGCCATTTACATTTAAATTAATGTAAGAATTAGAAAATATAGATATAGAGTATGTGCCCGGCGGCCATGTTGGAGGAGTAAATCAATAAAACTTTCATATTGGAATAAATATGAAAGTGACAAGTAATGTACTACAGTTAAACCTCCATTTAGCGGTCACCCTCGGGTACGGGCAAGTGGCCGCTTAATGGAGTTGGCCGCTCTATAGAGGTTCGTTATTAATTAGCATAATATTTAGCAGACATATCACTTTATTTTGAAACAAACGCGCGGCGGAAAAAGCATTACTGGTCCACAATCGGTCATCAACTTTTTTCGCGGATTGTCGTTTCCTTCATCACTTGATATCCGCTTAATCCGTTAAGAGGTGACAACAATGAGGGAATTACTCTAGTTAGGACTGCTAACAGGTGATCGCGACAGATTAATCCTCTAACCCCCAGAAATGATTAGCATGTAACTTCTCCTTAGAACACTTAATACCTTGTACAACAGATAAGTGGTGAGAATAAGCAAATATATCAGCATGAGGATGTTATATTGATATAACCCACAAATACTCATATTTAACATTCAATAAAATGTATAGCAGTCAGAAGCGAGAATTGCTAAACGGTTAATAAAGGAGGTCGCTCAATGGAGGTTTAACTAGGTGGTTCTAGCTTTCGTTTCAGGCAATTTGTTCTTATATCACTCAAATAGATGGGTAGAAGTAGTTCGACAGGTCAGGCAGTGAGTTGGTTGTGGCATGAACTGTCACTTCATTGTGCCTAATACAGAATCTCGGCCTTCAAATAGAGCAAATCCCGATCCCGTAAAACTTTTGGGAAGCCTGTCTTTTCATTGAATAAGACAAACACTCTATTATACATTTCACTCACTATCTTTCTCCAACAGCAGACATAAATAAGGTAATTGATATCAGCAGCGGCGGATAATTATTCCGTCCACCTTGATTGTTCCGTATACCACAACAATCTCATCCAATAAAAAATAATTGTAAATTTAAAGCTAATGCTGCCTGAGTTACTTCATGCAAAATATCTCAAGGAAACAACACTACCTACCGGCTGAAGCGTGAAACACGCCACAAAAGCCAACGTCCGAATTACGACGGTCTTCATGACAGCTGTAACAGACGACACATTTAAAGAGTATTTAAAGAAAGAAAAGAATTGTTTAGAGTTAAGTACCAAAACGTAGGGATATTTTGTTTCTCCAAAATCTCCAAAAACAAAGATTGGCAGGTGGACATTAAGACACACATAACCACAATAAAATCCAAATAAAAGAAAGAAAAAATAAAGAAAAAACAAACCTTAACCTTAGATACCTTAGTTGTTGGTTTAGATTGCTTGCAAGAGACAAGTAGAAAAAGGATTGCTGGCGGGAGTGACCAGGGTACTGCAACAGCTACCAACAGCGCCTTTATAGGTCTTTATTTAGCTCGCTACGCTTTGTTCACATCATATGACTCGGTAAAAAACCTTAAAGTTTGTAAAAACGCAACTTCAGGGCAATAAGGGAACTATTAATAAACGCAAGCGTGGCGCTATTAATCAGCTCCAGCTAGGAATTTGACGGAAGAATCAACCATGTAAACGGTGCATGCAATCAAGAAATAGCTAATGATAAAATGGACATCGACAGCAAAGGAAAATATATATGGACAAAGGAATCTTCCAAGCAAATTTAATCAATGAAGAAGGGTTACAAAACACTTGCCGTCAAATCCGTCCCTATCACCATCACAACCGAAAGAAAGTTTTAAACTAACCAGCCGATATTGTGACCACTAGCAGAAATAAGAATCGTCAATCAAGTATGTCAATCAAACTATGTTTGATAGTAAAGTGACCTTCACGTCTTTAAAGCAGCCTGCTAGAAATTAAGGAAGTTTAAGAAAATTGTTTGATTTGAATTGACAGCAAGCACAAACTCGGTTATCCCGCTAAAGGAATAATAAAGGGGCTTGCACTTATAACGCTATCACGCTAAATATTCATGGTGATTAAAGACCATCTATTCTAGTACTGAACCGGGAAAATCATGCACATTGTCTGTTCACCCATAATTATCGATTTAAACCAAACTTCTGCGTGTTATTGATTGTCAGTTGCTAAAAGTAAGTTTGTTTTTCAATGATCTGGATTCAGCTGTTTCTAATAAAAGGCTATCTATGTTGCCAGCCCGCAATATAGGACAAACAATAAAATGTAATGTAGCTTAAAAACCGATATTATGCGGAAACATATATAATTCTAGATCATTTGATCGCAAACACAATATTTCCCAACTTAATTGCAGACTATCTACATTTAATAATTTCGTTGACGCAAAGGGTGTTTGACAAATAAATATATTAATCTCAAAGAGCGCGTCAAAAAGGACGTTGACGTCGACAGGCAAGAACTCGCCTTTTTCATGACCTCATTAAATCCACGCCCTTCCCAAGGGCAATGAAAATCTGATCATGGGGTGATTTACTACTCCTGAGCCCAGAGTTGAGCTTCCGAAGTCATGAATTCAAGATTTTAACGCTTCAAAACCCTGAATTTCAAGATTTAACTTTAAGAGAGCTCATCCGAGCTTGTTGAATTTCTCTTTGCCAGCTACATTATATCATGGTGCTCTTGATGACGTATGTTAGGTTGGCAGTAAACACCAAAGGTATACACTTAAAAAAGGTAAAGAAAAAAAAAAAGAATAAATGAAAAAGAATGAAAAGGAAATTAATTGCACAAGTAATGCTCACAAACGCTAGGAAGTTTACAAGAAGGTCGACTGGCTGATAACATCTCTGCTTTTGCGGAAGCTAAATTACGCTTAGTCATTTCCTTAATGTTCAGGATCATTTGCCTCCTAATTGTCGAATAAATTTAGTACATTTCTTACGTGTGGTTTTCATATTCTGAACCGTATCGATAGTTTATTTAATTCATAACTTTTAATTTCGCAATATTGATTTCATAAGTGTACATTACGTGATAATACTCGATGAAGACGGCCAAAAAAGATTTAACTCTTATACTTCCCAATCCGCTTTTGTCGTTTATGATGCATATGGACCCATGCGTATTATCCTACCTGGACGCAAATAGTTTACCATTTAAGCTATTTAGATATTCCAATGCTATCTGCTATCTTCAAAAAGGAAGATTTGGTCCAAAATGTGGTTTTTCCCTAAAAAATTGAATGATGGCAAAGGGTTAGCAGACTTTACCAATTTGTTTGAAATTGGCCATTTTTGAATTTACCGCATTTAACATGAAGCAGGTTTGTAAACTACAGAAAAAAGCTATCCTCACGTTGACGTTAACAGGTCAATTTGTGTTGCGTTCATTTCTAAAGAGCTGTAAAATTGAACTGTAATCAGGGTCACAATTAACTCCTCTGCTACCTGAAGTGTAATTAACATGGCAATATTGTTAAAAAGATGTGCTTTGCTATGTCAGCTTTTCAGGTAACATTGCTTTAATCATAGAAAGCAAACACTTGAAAAATATACTTATCAGTTAGTAACCAACAAGATACAGAACGGCTTAACAGTAAATTGACAATTTTGGGACAAATGACCCGGAACATTAAGGAGATGACTATGCTTAATTATAAGCTACCGCAAAAAGATAGCTGCTCTCAAACTCAGTTACCATATCGCCGTCAGTCACCTTCTTTCGTGACAATTTTAAAAGGAAAAAGTCTCTATCGAAATTGTTGTGTGCCTTTAAGAGCTGCCTCATTAACCTAAAAATGAGGTCATTATTTTACGGAAACCTTTTGCCGAGTCATCTGCTGTCGACAAAGTGTAGTCGTAATGCAAGCTATATAAGAAATTCTAAGGGACGCTACTGTACTGTTGATTGCTCCTACGATATCCTGCTCACTTCTACAATCTGGTTACAACTCGTCTTTAGTGAGTAATCTGGACCACCAAGGTATATCGTGATTGGTTCCATCTGTATTTGTGTAAAAAGGAAACTGCAAACCGGTTTATCTTTATGTTTTTTTTTGAAGACATAAATTATGCCTCAGTACTTTTTGGCACTAAACTGTAAACATTGTCACCCTTTTTGTCATATATAGTTGTCATGAAGACTGTCGTAATACTGACGTTGGCTTTTTTGGCGTGTTTCTTGCTTGAACCGGTAACTAGTTTTGTTTTTCCTTAAACTCGGGCAGCATTTTTCTAAGCTTGTTGAATTCACTTGCTGAAAAGTTTCATGAAAGCATAAGGCCTAGCCTGGAAGAGCACTTATTTTCTTAAAATAACCACAATGGAAGAGATCTGGAGGTCCAAAGATTTGCTAAACTGCGGACTAAGTTACACATCGTTTAGATAACGGATCCATTAACTTAAATTACTATTTGCAACATTGGCGGATTTAGGGTGTTTTCTGTGAAACTTTGTATTATTTCTAAAGAATTCTCAGTAAATACAAATAGTATCGATACGAGCTGGCAATTGCTCTATTCCCTCTCTCTCTCCCCCCTCCCCCCCCCCCCCCCCCCCACCAACACACACATACTAAACTTTCTGGATTCGCTCCTGTGTTATTTACCTCAGTTTTGTTTTTAAACAAACAATTTTTATATACTAATCTTTGACCTGACTTACCTAAGGGGTTGTTCTGAGTAGATCTGCAACAAAACATGACCACAAAAGATGCAAGAAAAACAAAAACGCAGTCAGATGCAAGCTTCAAATAACAAAAAAGGCACCAACTGAAAATTGGAGAAAGGAGCAAAATAAGAGCAAGAGTGCGTCGGAATTATTAAAATTGTTTTTCTATTATTTTTTCCACAGGTCGAACCCTCACAACTGCCAGGTAAGATTTACTCTTCTGAGCTATTTTAAGTGTTACTCTATTCGACGAGAATTTACCCAGTTTTAATCTTAACCTAGAGGGCGTACGTTTATTTTAATACCAATTTATGTCTAAGACTTCTAAAAATATTAAAGCCCAGTTGAAACGACCATTTTGGGACCAACAGAAAGCTGAAAGGTTCGATACTGCCCACATGAGTTATGCCGTGTATAATGTAGTGTTGGAAAGCGAGACCAACGAGACAGTTGGAACCTACGGTTGACACCAATGTTAAGAAAAGCATGCGAAAATAATTTTCTTCGCAGTTTTTCACAAATGAAGTCAGCGCCCGAGATAAACAAAGACGGATTTCTTCCGAACCTACGAAAAAAAGTATCTTTTAGCCTACGAATACGGCCGCCTCTCATCTCTCCCCATCACTGGGAACGTCCCTGGCAATGGGAGCAATAAGAAGCGGCTGAATGCCTAGGCTAAGTAATTTTACAAACCTCATGAAAAATTTATTCAATCGTTGCCCCCTGCTTCTTTAAAATTTGAATACTAAGGGTAACGCAAAATAACTTGATTGACTGACTTTACCATAAAATCAAATGCTAAATAGGGCACCTGTCATTACGTACCTTTCTCAATGTTTCAATCGCAGCTCAAAGTATAGTTTACTCGACAGAACTTCGTTGCGGTACTTTAAAGATGATCTTATTTCATTCCTTGTTTCTGTCAATCATGTTTGTTTTCTTAAAGTACACGGCCTCCTATTTGTAAGAACATATTGTCAGTTCCTTTACGCATATTGCCCAGGTGTCTCTCTCTGGCCAATTAGAAGCCAGAAATTCAAATGCTTCAAGTACTGGCTCTGCCCTCACCCATACGTATCACTTCCCAATTAGCCGGATACTTTTGAGTCTTCGAGGAGTCGACTAACTTACACTTGTCCATTGAATTACAGACAACCTGATCGTCGATTGCACTAACAGCTGTAAAAAGTACGTCACCTGCACAGAAGAATCCCCATGCTCCAACAATCCATGTGGTACCGGTTTCATATGCGAGCGATGTTGTGATTGCGTTAACTATCAATGTGCAAAACACTGAAGAACAATCTCTTTGATTTTGATTGTAACTCAAAGTTTTCAGCCTCTATAATAAAATAATGCAGTTCTGTTGAATAATAATATTGTTGGTTTTCACATGACGTCACTAAGAAACTATCGATCCTATTGAGATTTCACCTTCACAATGTATCAGAGTAGCAGAAAAGTAATTTTCATACAAATTTTGGCTTCAAAAGGGTTCTTGGTTTTGTGATAGAGTACGCTTAAATTTTAAGCTTTTGCGTGAAGCCTTGAGAGCTGTCATGTATTTCAGGGAATTTTGCTATTTAAACAGTTCATGTATTAGAAAAACTATTATTTTAATGTTTATGAGGTCCTCGAGGAATAAATTCACGCTTTTGTAGCAAAACTCGGTAACGGATGTTTCTCTTGGTTTCCGTCCGCCATGTTGGTGCTCATGCTGATGGACACCATCATGGCGTCTCCACACAAATCTCTATAAATGTGGGTAAAACCTCTTTCATTTCCCAGATTCTGGACTTTATCTATTGAACGGTTTTGATTTTGATCTATTTTAAACAGCGTAGCACTGAAAATCAGCAAAAAATAATAACAATATAATAATAATGATAATAATAATAACAATAATAATAATAATAATAATTGCGTCAAAACTTTACTTAAAAGCATTTATTGTAAGAAATTTTAAAAAAGTAGCTACTGCTACTACTACTACTTTTATTATTAGAAACTGTATAGCAATTAAATGTAGCATTGAGGTTGTACTTATAGGGCGTAGCCAGGATTTTTCTAAAAGGTACGCACAAATTTCCGAGTCCGCAAACGTTAAATAACAAAAAGGTACAAAGTAAGAGAAAGAGGCAATATAAGAGAAAGGTTCCTTGATTATAGGTGAGGCTTCGTTGTACGCCTAAGCGTTTTTTCTGTATTTGAAATGATGAAATGAAAACTCTTGCGCCAGTTTTTGATCATCAACTAAAAAATATCAATCGCTCATTATTGATTAAGCTTACAAGCTAGTATCTCAGACTTCTATTTTCTTTTATTTACCTATTGACTTTTGAACACTCTTTTCCCTCATCCCCCGGATTATTCCCGTTCAAGAATTATTACATTTAGTACTTTTCATTTCTGATTAATCTCTAAGAACCTTTTCCGTCATTTTTACCAACTTTAAATTTAGAAAGAAATTTAGAAATTTTTCTGTTATTTTTATTTCTGTTATTTGCTTGACAACATACAATCCTTTTAATCTTGTTAAATTTCTAATAACATTTTTTCACTTAAATTCAATTATTTTTTCAACAACCTCAACAACTTCAATCATTTAGGGCTTGCTTATATGAAGGTGAGGGACTCCAGGTAGGTGAGGTAACATGTAGCGGGTCACCCCACCTAACATGAAAAGTTAACGTGATGACATTAAAATGAGAGATTATATGGACAGGCGGGTTACCCCACCTAAGCGGGTTACCTCACCCATCTGGGGTACCCCACCTCCATGAAAACAGGCCCTTAGAATATTTCTGCTATTTCCCTTCGCAAAATAAGGTAATATTGAATTTCGTTAATTTTTCCTGTTTAAATATTTCTGTTATTTCACTTTGTAAATTACTGACAGTAATTTTTACTTTATTCATGGTCAGTATGTAATCCATGTCGGATATGTCTAAGATACAAAATCAATTGAAGCTCGCCCTCCTCGGGCTCGAGGGAATAATCAGAGGGATGAGGGAAAAAAAGTGTTTGAACTATAGAGTGTTGTAAAAGAAAATATAAAATACATTTTAAATAAATTTTAATTTTAAGATTTAATATTTACATTATATAAACGATGTCGCTCACCGAACTTTCTAATGTTCGCAAAGAAAATCATTCTGTTATTCCACGGCGCATCAAGATCGAAACTAGTTATCGGAGTCAAAAGAAAGGTCCATTAGTAATTGAGACACATTTTTTTCTTATTTTTTGTAAATGAAAAGAAAAGCCAGGAAACAGATAAGATTGTAGGCTATTCCAAACCAGTTTGCTTGTTGGAAAAAGACTCACAGCCAAATGCGAAAGAGGTAATGTTTTTTAATGGATTAAATGATATTGTTGAAATCTGCCAAAAATCATCTTGAAGATCAATTTAGTTGTGATTTAGCTAGTTTATTAGCTTTGCCACTGTATTATAAGAAAATAGAATATTTTTTTGATAAAAAGGGAAAAAAGAAATCAAAGAAAGATAACACATCTGCTCCAGTATTATATTGCAAATTAATTTATTCAGAAAGTCTAATGAAACATTTCTCTGTTTTCAACAAAGGGAAAGAAAAAGATCGATCCATTTGACTATCTTAATCAATATTGCAAGGTTAAAATGGTTCTAATAATTGAAAGTATATTCATCAGAAAGACTGTTGTATCGCTTCTGATCAAATTAAAGTTCATGAAGTTTATATTAAGCCTCTAAAACCAAGAGAATCAGAATTATCCATAAAAGACAGTGACGACGAAGTCGAAGGAGAAAGTGAAAATTTAGAAATTCAAGATTTAGAAAATGTGATGAATAATATTTCAGATACTGAAGACGATAATTAAACTAAAATAGTCCAATATTTTGCCCTGAGTCTTTTGACTTGGGGCTTTTTAATCCAACATTTTTTATAAATACTCATCAAATATTAAAAATCTACCAAATCAGCAAAAAGAATCCATGAGTTAAATTTATCAGGATATCCCGGCTCCATTTTACCAATCATGGTAACTTTTCTTATTATCTCGTTTCAAAACTTTCTCACTTCTGTAAGTCCTCTTGTTTTGCTTTTTGTAACTCTTGCTCATAAAAAGAACCTTGAATCGCTTCTCCCATCAAATCAACAATTTTATATGTTACAGCTTTTGTATTCAAAACTTATCGACTACAAATATCTCTTCCGTCCAGTTTGGAGTATAACCGTAATCAAATACGCGTCTTTTATACTTTGAAATACGGACTCTGTCACCAATCTTAAATTTTGATTTTCCAGGTCTCAAATAAATAAAATCTTCGTACAAATTAGCATAAACTTGCTTTAACTGTAGTCATTTTTATACTGGAATGTATTATTATAACCATCGACCAATTTATCAAGTTAGTCATAGTAAACAGTGTTATTATTAGCACTAAACATCTTCCACATTCTATATTGAAATTCCTTTTTTATTCCATCTCCCATGATTTCTCTTGATTCTCAGCGTGATATTATTTGATTCCTTGGGTCTCAAGATTATGATTACTGAAAAACTCAGAACCTTTATCAATCCACAACATCTTTGGTCTTCGTTTACTTGTTTTAAATATATGCTCAAATGCTTTACTAATTACACTTTCTGTATTTTATCCTTTAATGGTTTAATCCAGCCATATTTATTGAAAACATCAATAATATGGGATATTTAAGTTGGTACGAAAGTCAGTTTTTGTTACTGAGCTTTTTTCATCTTCACGACAATTTACGTTCTGTTCCAAAAGTGTTACCGTGCCCCCTCCTTCGTGCTTAAGTGACTTTCTTGCTTAAATGGTGCCTTCACCTTGTTTAAATAGTGCACGATGGAGGCCGAATCGACAAAGAATAATAATGGAACCTCGAAGAACGATCGACTGTATATCGTGTATTGGCAAAATTACGTTCTAACGCTAAAAAAGTGTTGTATTCAATAACGATGAAAATTCATCAATAAATGTTAAGCTTAGGAGAAAATTCAATACATGTGCAAGAGCGTTGTCTGGTCAATAAAATTTTATTGCATAAGTGAGTGAGATCGAAACTTTATAATTTTTAGTGAAAAGTGGGTCAAAATGGCCTCTTTTAACTTCACTACATTTCGTTGACAAAGCACTTATCTCACAGCAATCGTGCAGAAAATCGTGTCTAGGGGAAAACTGTAACAATAAATGTAACATTAGACCATTTCTATTACAAAAATGTGGTCACCATCATTTTGCTCATGCATAACCAACAGGGATAGTGTAGACAATTGAAATAATCTGGACAGTCATTAGAATTTCGTCTCAGGGGAAATACGGGGTGGAATGACTAAAACAATGGAATGCTAATGTTGGCCGAATACTAGGAAGTTAAGAATACCAAGACTTGACATAAAATCTTATTAACGACGGTCTAATTTGCAACTCAAGAAAGAAATCTGTAGAACCCAAAATGATGTTTGGCCTTAACGAACAAAACTTGTCAGAATTACTTGTTCTAAAATGAAATACCGAAGACAACTCATTTCAAAATACGTCTGCTTACCAAGCATGGAATAAACCACAAAATTCTTACCTGCAGCAATTCAGTAAAAATTATGGATGCCCATAATGTTGCGTTGCATTTATTTTTAGAGAATCTCTTTTTGAGCCATTCCTTAAGTGTTGTGTGGTTATAAACTGTGCAAATTTCATCGCGAAGGAACGTAGACGGTTAAACTTTGTAGTTGATTTTCCGCTAATTTGAATAACCACACACCAATCAATGTTTTTGACTGTTTTTGTTTCACATTTTTTTCATAAACACGTTTTACAGAGAGAAATATATTATTGACCAGTGCTATAGAAATGAAATACCCAGGGGACGTTCTTGAATCTGTTCAAAACACTCCAACCGCGTGCGTTTAAGGAAGACAGGAAAACGAGAAAAGTTTTAGCAGGGAAGAAGTACGGAGAATGGAGTTGGGTGGGGCGCTCACTTCCTGTGGCGTCTGTACAGATAGAGCTAGATAGGGAAGAAGTTAACCAGGTTGGAATGGATGATTTTCCCTTGATGTATTATTAGAAGAGCACGAAATTCCAGCCACTAAAGACGCGCATTTGCATTACCGCCATGTAGGACTGCTAATAAAGACAATACATGTCATCGCAAAATTGACTTCGGGAGCAACGGGGCTTGTAATGATTCTTTTTTGAAGATAATTGTCGAGTACCAATATCAACATTTTTTAGTCAGAGGAAAATTATATTTTTGAGCATTTCAGAAAATAAACTATAATATCCTCAATTCCTCTTTGTAAAATATTCTTTACTGATTGGAGATTACACACACTTTTTTCTCATTAATTAGTGGCCTCAACCTAATAAACTACTTTACAGAATAGCTGAGAAACCAGCTAGCACCTCAATTTCTTTAACAAAGATCCATTTGTTGACGACCAAATAGGCAGAACGTCGGGTAACAACACTTTACTTTAGAATCAAACCGGTCATACGTCAGTGTGAGTTGGAGCTGGGTATGCATAATGTATTAGAGGATGTTAGCATTGACAACGAGCACGAGTTCTAGAACGAGATCAGCGATTTTGCGTACTGCGCATCCGTTCTGCGCATCTCCACGTTTTCAAGTCGTCCTGTCAAGTTGCACTACGACGAGTTCTCACCAAAAACTCGAAGTGGGTAGAACGACTGAGCTACGACGTTTTCAAAGGTAAATTCCGATCGTTTAATGCAGTTTCTTTTCGTTTCTAGCCTTTCTTTATCATCTTGAACATTCCTTATATTATGTTTTATGTCAAATACTGCTTTTGAAGTCGAGGAAAAGCAACCGAACGCGATATTTCCTACCCAGAGTAAATTTGCACTTACCCGGGAAAGTCTCATGTCTCTCAACAGGCCTCACGGGCTCACGAAATAACCCCGAAAATTGCCATTATTTGGTCGAAAATATCCCAACAGTCGAAGATATCAATAAAGAATACTTACTTCTTTATCCAGTGTGGTTGTTGTGTTGAATTTGATGGGTTTTAGCGTGTTTTAAGACCGGATAATCTGTGCTGTTTACATCATATAAAGCACAAAATTCTTCTTCGTCCAAAAAACCTTCCATGTAACTGAGTAACAAGCAGTTTAGAGTCATTTTTTGTTTTCGAAATTGTTGTGGAAGCGCTACCTCGACTCAAGTTTGGCGCAAAGTCATGCGGAATCCCATAATTTTATTTTCTATAAACTCGAACTCGGTGTCATCGCTAACATAGAAAGCTGAGAAAACGACTTCGAGTACGAGTACGGCTTGAAGTCGTTCTCGTGCTCGTACTCGTTGTTGATGCTAACATCCTCTATTAACGCAATCGCACGGGCATGGCACGCATTGGTAGCCGGGAGTGCTTGGGGATGATCTGCATACGTGGTTTCCGACTTAACAAGCTGGAGGTTTTACACAATCTTCGCGGTAAACTGTGTCGATGATAGGTGCGGGATTACAGGATTTAGCACCAGTTTATTTCTGCTTTTACTAAATATGGCTAATCAACAAAATGAAACTGCTGGGCCCGGTTGTTCACACGTTGGATAGCGCAATCCTCCGGATAAATCACTATCCAGCGGATAAGTATAACGCAAATCATTGGATAGTGATTTATCCTGTAGATAGCGCTATCCAACGTTTGAACAACCGGGCCTGATGTATTCTTAGAGCGGATACTGTAAGTCACAATATCATTCATTCGAAATATTTCGCCACTCAAGGGTTTTTAAGGCCTGGGTCAAAGGTGTGTTCGGAGCATATGAATGATTGCCAATATCTTGATTCCTTTTTTTAAACCGGCCACCAATTGGTCAATAATTTACGATTTTTAGCAAACTGGTCCGGACATATCACGTGACTTCTTAACAGCTATTTTACGGTAGTGGGCTTCTATGGAGGCGAATACTGAACAAAAATGTTATTGGATCGTACCATAAGGTGCATTATATCGAATTTGCCTGTATACTGTCTTACCGTACCCGGTATGCTGTTATGTCGTACTCGGTGATGTTGTACTGTAACCGGAACACTGTATTATCGTACTCGGTAACCTTATATCGTAACCAGAATAGTATTGTATCGTACTCCGATGCTCATGTATCGTACCCGGTAGTCATATGTCGTAACTTGTATGCTGTTGTTTCGTACTCGGTAACCTGATATCGTAACCTGAATGATATTGTATCGTACCCGATGCTGCTATGTCGTACCCGAAATGTGGTCAGCGGCTTTCAAAGTACGTCAAATATGATCATTATAATGTACCGTGCTTAGGTGCTTTACGTTCTTCCGTGCTTCTGGTGCTTTACTTGCCTGAGTTGCTTGAGGTGCTTTACTTGCTTGACGTGCTTTGCTTGCTTAAAGTGATTTACTTTAGGTTCCCAATAGGTTTAACTGTTAGCCGTCGTATGTGTATATTGAGCTTGCTATCATAGGGTGCTTTTAATGTAGCGTTGCCTTCATTGCTTGTGGTGCTTTGCCTACTTGAGATGCAAAGAAACAAGCCAAGATCACTTTCATTGAAAAAAAGGAAAGGACTGTTAACTTGTAGAAAGTTGGAGACCGATTTCACTTATCAACATTCATGTTAAGGTTATCCTGGTCTCAGCCACTGGGATAAAAAACGTCCAACTAAGCATTTATTCATTATAATCAAGTCGTTCAGCTACCGTAAAATTCAGAAAATAAGTCCCGGGGTTTATATTTTTCAAAGGCCTTTTTGAGGGGCTTATATTCGGAGGGGCTTATCTACGGAGGGAAATTTGCGATTGGGCTAGCCTTATAGTTGGAAGTACAAGCCGTGTCGGAAACTGGACAATAGTATAGGGCGCCAATGTTTATTTTAATCAAGACCTGTCAATCAATCTTTCAAACGTTTACCTTTATCTGAATAGCAGAGGTCACTTCGTGTCTCGTGTGGTTGTGAAAGAGATTACGTTTGTTAGTTTTCTGTCAGAAATATCGTTTAGCCAATCAGCTATGTTTTATTCAAGGTGTGCCATAGATAAGAGATAGCGCGATAGATTTTTGTAGAACTAGAAGAAGATGGTGATTTTGTAGGAGAGCAAATAGCGATTAAAACCTGGAAAGTGAAATCTGTGATCTGTTGTGGGTGTTCTGAAACCTATTTCCCACAGCCCCCGGAAGGCTTATATTTGGAGGGGCGATTTAACGGAGGGTTTTTTGCGTTACCGGTTTGGGGGGCTTATTTTTGGAGGGGCTTATTTTTGGGAATTTTACGGTATGTATGAAGGAGCGCCAATATATTAACAATATCATAGATTCTTTTTTCAATTATTGTCTCACAACAGACTGTTTTTATCTGTATAGGGGTGGTAAAGTAAGGCTACCCTCTTTTCTCCATATTTCTTTATGATTGCAGTTGAAACTTTTGCTCTAGCAGTTTGCCAAAATACAGTTATAAACGGTATTACAATTAAGCTGTGATGAAGATACAAACAATAATGTTACAGCGGCTGTTCTATTTGACATGACTTCGGCACCGACCCCTTTTAAACCCGGGAGTACTCAACAAAGTTTTATTCCGGGAGGTTCTGCCTCGAGGTCTAACCCCTCACTTTATGTACCATTTTTGACAATAAAGGTGCCACTTTGAAATTAAAAACTTTTATTGACAAATGCTGTTCTTTTCACAAACCTAGTTTAGAACTTTGCCTTCCTTTCAACTGCTGTAAATGCGCTGTCTTCTAGATGCGAGCTAATCACAAAACCAGAATATTTCATCGACTTTTTTACAACAGCGATATATAAATTCTTCTGCTGTCCTATTAGGTCATTTTATATACGGAAAGAACAGATCTTCCTATCCTTTCATATACTTCAACTTGTTGAATCAGCATCGTTCATATTCCTGAAGCCTGAAAAAGGTACCCTTTTTGAGTGGCCTGCCCGCATAGGCCATTATGTGAAGAACCTCCCTCCCCCAACCGTGGACCCCGGTTTTTAAGAATTTATCAGGACTTGTAATTAACTCATCTAAAAATGAAGGAATTTGGATCGTCTCGTCCGAAGGTAAAATCCAAGATCTTTTAGGCATAAAATGGCCTGATAAACCAATCAAAACCCTTAATTGGGTAATATCATGCACTCTTATTACATCAAACTTTTGCACACACAAAAAAGGAATTATGAGATTGGACAATCACAAATTAACGACGGTTAAATATAAATCTGCATTTTTGACGCGTAACGGTAAAAAACAACAATTTTTGACGGTTGACGAGGGTATTCGACGGCTAACGGTTAAACCTCTTGGGAACCTTAAGTAAATCACCTTAAGCAAGCAAAGCACGTCAAGCAAGTAAAGCACCTCAAGCAACTCAGGCAAATAAAGCACCAGAAGCACGGAAGCACGTAAAGCACCTAAACACGGTACATTATAATGATCATATTTGACGTACTTTGAAAGCCGCTGACCACATTTCGGGTACGACATAGCAGCATCGGGTACGATACAATATCATTCAGGTTACGATATCAGGTTACCGAGTACGAAACAACAGTATACAAGTTACGATATATGACTACCGTACGGTGGCCCACAAGGGTCACTACATAAAAAAGGTCAACTGCATATTAAACACTGCACCCTATACAAATAAAAAAATGTTGCTGCAAATAAAAAAAGTTGCTGCAAATAAAAAATGTTGCTGCAAATAAAAAAGAAAGATGTTGCTGCAAATAAAAATGTGTTGTGAACGGTTTGAACCCAGGAGTCATTTCAAAAGTAGGTTGAGTTTGATCGTCCAGGTGAACGTAGTCCTGAATAGGACTGTTGTTGTTGACACTGACTGAGTGAAGTGAGTTGTATCACGTCAGTTGATGGTATTATAGTCTGGTTATAGATCTAATTGGTCAATTACGTCGCGATGTTATTGGTCGTCTGTCAGTTAAGCCGTGATGTTATTGGCTACGAAGACTCCTAATCAGTAATTGGTACGTTTCGATACGTCTATTGTTACAGTTAAAGAGAGTCCCAGTCAATGGTGACGTCAACAATCGCATTGCTGAGCACCATTTACAGAAGAAACATCAAATTAACTGGGACTCTGTGACATGTATAACGTATTATACAGACTACTATCAATGTCTTACTTTAAAAAGCTGGTTTACTAGCTTAGAACAAACGCCACTGAATCGTAGCCAACAGTTACCAGTACCGTACAAACGACTTATTGACGAGATCAAGCAAAGCTAACTACAAGAGAACGACTGGAGAACTGACAATTTGCCGGACTAACAATAGAAGACTGTTTAACTGTAACAATAGACGGATCGAAACGCGCCAATTACTGATTACGAGTCTTCATAGCCAATAACATCAAGGCTTAACTGTCAGACGACTAATAACATCGCGACGTAATTTACCAATCAGATCTATAATCAGAGTATAATACCATCAATTGACGTGACACAACTCACTTTGACTGTGAAGATGACTACCGCACAGTTTGTCGAAACGTCAGTCACTGTGAACAACAACAGTCCTATTCAGGACTACGTTCACCTGGACGATCAAACTCAACCTACTTTTGAAATGACTCCTGGGTTCAAACCTTTCACAACACATTTTTATTTGCAGCAACATCTTTTTTTTATTTGCAGCAACTTTTTTATTTGCAGCAACATCGTTTTTTATTTGCAGCAACTTTTTTATTTGTATAGGGTGCAGTGTGTAATATGCAGTTGACCTTTTTTTATGTAGTGACCCTTGTGGGCCACCGTACTACCGGGTATGATACATCAGCATCGGAGTACGATACAATACTATTCTGGTTACGATATAAGGTTACCGAGTACGATAATACAGTGTTCCGGTTACAGTACAACATCACCGAGTACGACATAACAGCATACCGGGTACGGTAAGACAGTATACAGGCAAATTCGATATAATGCACCTTATGGTACGATCCAATAACATTTTTGTCCAGTATTCCCCTCCATAGCTTTCAGTGTCCTAGCCTTAGAGTGAACGTGATGTTCACCTTGTTTTGGTACAAACCTCCTCCCTTTTCCACTGTAGATTTTGCTTAAAAATTACTAGTTAGCATGAGAACAACATGATTTAAATAGCAAAGCAGGGAGAGTTTTATCAAAACAACGTCAACTCCAGCCTCGTTTCCACCTGTCACTGTAAATGGGCTTTTTTTTTTATTTTTTGTAACCAGCTTCACCTTACCATATTTGGAAGATGCGAGGAATATACCAACCATTCAATGGTATATTGCCTAGTAAGCCATTGCTCAACTTCGTTTCCAGGTGTAGCAACTTAGCTTTTATTCTCGAGTAAACCGGAGACGAAATAGCTATATTCTGACTTAAACTGGACCGAATAAACACACGAATAAGGAAAACCCTTTGATACTCGATGATCTGCATCCTTTTCAATGTTGAAACCGTTCTGCGAAACTGTCAAATGTTTGAAGAAAGTCAACGTGGGGTAAGGTTGTCAAAAAATTAGAAATATTTTTGAATGAATAATACAATTACGAAATTCGGCTCTCGTATGATGTGGTGAGTGATGCCGATCTCAAAGGATGGTTACACGCCTTCTCCTCAATCCCATAATTCTTCACATCACGCTCAGTCACATCAGGAGAGAATGATCTAAGACTTAGCTCATTCTCTCTTGGCCTCATTCAACAATGTTTAATTAGAGGTAGTAGATTTCTCCACAGTTTGTAGCATTTTCAAATATAGTTTCGCTGGGAATCGTTTAGAAGAGTAAATCGTACCTGGCAAGGGCTCAACCTGTTTAAAAAAAAACAAAAACAAATAAAGCACTTTTGATAATAAACTCATGAAGGTCATTTGCGTTTATTTTGCTACTCTCTCTTTCACTGCCTGTGTGTCTAATGTTGACGCTCGCGTGTGCCATTTATATTTGAATTAATGGAAGAATTAGAAAATATAGGTATATTGGAATAAATAAGATAGTGACAAGTAATATATTACAGTTAAACCTCCATTTAGCGGCCACCCTCGGGTACCGGCAAGTGGCCGCTTAATGGAGTTGGCCGCTCAATAGGGGTTCGTTATAAACTAGCATAATATTTAGCAGACATATCACTTTATCATTCGATACCAATGTTTCTTCCTTTTCATTGGCCGAGAGCCCACCACGTGACCTGCAAATAACTGCCTACAAATAATGGTGTGCTCATGCGCAATGTCGTTATGATAAATGATAAATGATAAACTTTAATAGTATCTCCTCTAAAAGGTTTTTAAGAAACTATTTACAATAAAATGAAAAACTACTTACTACAATAACTACAAATAATATTATAAGATAAGACGAAAAATCATCAATGGATACATTAATACTATATTACAATGTCGGCACTTTGTATGCTGTCCCTTAGTTTCTTTTTAAATGTCGCAACAGATGTGGACGACTTCAAAGGGCTCTTTAGGTGGTTCCAGATCTTAACCGATCTGTACGCAAACGAGCGCTGCCCTGAGACTGTCCTGAATAACGGAATGGCCAGATCGTTTCTGTTGCGTGTGTATCTTGAGTGAATAGTGGTTCTCTGATTTACGTTAGAGCTAAGATACATTGGTGTAAGGTTGTTCACGCATTTATAAGTCATAACAGCATCTCTGAGATACAACTTTTCCTTAACAGAGAGCCAGTTTAATTGGCGCAGTAATGGAGTTACATGATCAAATTTAGCTGCATCCGTAATTATTCTAGAAGCAAAGTTCTGAATTAATTGTAATTTTTTAATATTACAGGATGACGTGTTAGCCCAAACTGACGAGCAATAAAACATCTTACTAAAAACAAGAGACTTGATCATTAAAGATAGCGATTCCTTATCAAAACTGTGTTTTACCCTACTGATCTGCACTAACTTTGCTAAGCAGGAGGAGACTAGCTGAGAAATATGGGCATTGTACGTAAGATTCGGATCCAATATTACGCCCAAGTCCTTTGCAGACGTCACAGGTGATAACGTTTTGCCCAAAAAAGTCAGCGTTGGCGTGGTTGATTGTCTACTCATGAGTTGCCTAGTTCCAAAGAGCATGAACTTAGTCTTATCTGGGTTAATTAGTAGATGGTTTTGGCAACACCATCTGGCAACTGCAAATAGGTCTTCTTCTAATGTTCTTATTGCATTGTTAGCGTCAGCTAAAGGAAAAGACAAAAAAAATTTTGAGTCATCCACATAGGACTCAAGGCAGCATTTCTGAGGTGCACCTGGTAGATCGTTCAAATATATGCAAAACAGCAATGGTGACAAAATTGCTCCCTGGGGGACCCCATGAGTAATAGGAAGCGTGTCAGACACAGTAGAGCCAATTTGAACAGCTTGCGTTCGACCGGATAAATAACTTCTGAACCACTGGACTGTGGCAAGAGATGCTCCCACAGCCGCGAGCTTATCGAGCAATCGGTCATGATTGATGCTGTCAAATGCCTTAGAAAGATCGAGCAAAACAAGAGCTGTGATCTTTTTATTGTCCATGGCTTTCAGTATTTGGTCGGTTAGATAGATGTTTAAAGACTCTGTAGAATGGAACTTCTTATTGCCGCTTTGGTGGGATGAAAGCCGCTTTTTGGTTGTTAGATAGTCCGAGAATTGCTCTAAGACGATTTTTTCGCAAACCTTGGATGTAACGGGAAGAAGTGATAATGGGCGATTGTTGGATGGTATTTCGTGATCACCGTCTTTGAGAAGCGGGATAACCTCTGCGTTTTTCCAGTCGGTTGGAAATGTGGATGTAAGGAGCGAGCAATTTATGATTTCGGTCAGCGGACCTACGATGACAGGAAGTGCGTCTTTCAAGAGCTCGGCTTTCACCTTATCTGGGCCAGGAGACTTGTTTGAAGGCATGGATAAAATAATGCGCTTCACGACCTCACACGTCACAGGTTTAAGGTTAAAGAGCTCGGAAACGGGTAAGAATGGTGAAATGGGAGGACCACCACAGATGATGTCATTGTCAGCTGCCAGTTTGGCAGCCGCTTCGGCGGCGTTTTTTCCGACCGCTGAAAAAAAGGTATTAAATTCATCGGCAACTGTTTTGTGATCTTTTGTGTAAACTTGTTTTTCCCGCTCCCGAGATGGTATTGCTCTGTGTATGATTTTCCAAAGCGATTTTGGGTTGCATTTATTTTGCTGTACTTCGTGGTAGGTGTGGTCTTTCTCAGCTTTTATAAGTGCCCTTTTCACAGTGTTGCGTGCCTCTTTGAAATTTTCCCAGTCTTCAGTATCACGCGTTCGGAGAAAGCGCCGGTGAAGACTGTCCCTGATTTTCATGATTTTCTTGATGTCATTAGAAACAAACGGACAAGGGCGGTTGCGCAACTTGATCGTTTTAATAGGAGCATGATTAGAGAGAGTATTTTGAAGAACGGTGTTAAAAATGTTCAGCTTCACATCGATATCAGAATCTTTAAAAATAGACAATAAATCATCTGCTTTTGCGGCCAGATCAAAGGCGAAGGCATCAGGTTCGTAATTCTTGAAACTCCTGGTTGAGATGTAATGAAGCGTTGGTTTTGGAGGCTTCACTTTGAGTTCCGCGAAAACGGGAAGGTGGTCGCTAATCGGTGCATTAATCACGCCGCTATTACGAACAAGGGATGGTGAGGAGACCAAGATAATGTCCAGTAGGGATTCTGTGGTGTCAGTAATCCTCGTTGGTGATAAGTGGTGAGAACAAGCAAATTTGTTATATTCCTAGACTTTCAATCAACTAAACAGGGGCTGTCATTGGTTGATTCCTGGTCACGTGGCCTTGACTAAAATCAAATGTATCCCGATCGTGATACATTACGCAATGTACCCCGCTCGGGATACATTACAGCACGTGATCAAAGCATGGTGGAAGGTGGTGTGACAGAAGGCGGGAAAAACACTGCCAGTTTTCTTTTTCGCGAATGAACACAACAACGCAAACACGAAGCCTCAAACTAAAAAGTAACGATTCTTAAAGTCATCCTAGAAGAGAAACAGCAGCTAGTGGAGGAAAAAGATGCAGATAATGTAAGGAAAGTAGTTGTAAATAATTCATTCAGTGGTTTTGAGAATTAAATTTGTGTTGTCCTTAAATAATGTGTCGACTGTTCTGGTTCGCTCCAGTTATTCTTTTGTTGCTGTTGAAATGAAAGTCTAGAAATATAACAAAACACTTAATGTCAGTTCCCTCGGGAAACAGTTAGTTTTGTTTTCCCTCGAGTCCTGATGTTTCCCGAGACGAAGTCGAGGGAAACATCAGGACTCGAGGGAAAACAAAACTAACTATTTCCCTCGGGAACTGACATTAAGTGTATAATATCAGCCTGAGGATGTTATATTGATATAACCCCCAAATACTCATATTTAACATTCAATAAAATGTATAGCAGTCAGAAGCGAGAATTCAGCTAAACGGTTAATAAAGGTGGTCGCTCAATGGAGGTTTAACTAGTGGTTCTAGCTTTCGTTTCAGGCAATCTGTTCTCATAACACTCAAATAGATGGGTAGAAGTAGTTCAACAGGTCATGCAATGAGTTAGGTTGTGGCATGAACTGTCACTTCATTGTGCCTAACACAGAATCTCGGCCTTCAAATAGAGCGAATCCCGATCCCATAAAACTTTTCGGAAGCCTGTCTTTTCATTGAATAAGAAAGAAACTTTATTATACATTTCACTCACTATCTTTCTCCAACAGTAGACATAAGCGGATAATTATACCGTCCACCTTGATTGTTCCGTATACCACAAAAATCTCATCCAATAAAAAATAATTTTAAAAGCTAATGCCACCTCAGTTACTTCATGCAAAATATCTCAAGGAAACAACACTACCTACCGGCTGAAGCGTGAAACACGCCACAAAAGCCAACGTTAGAATTACGACGGTCTTCATGATAGCTGTAACTACACATTTAAAGAGTATTTAAAGAAAGAAAAGATTTTTTTAGAGTTAAGTACCAAAACGTAGGGATATTTTGTTTCTCCAAAATGTCCAAAAACAAAGATTGATAGGTGCATGTACATTAAGACATACATAACCACAATAAAATCCAAATGAAAGAAAGAAAAAAGAACCCGTATCGGTGACAGTCAATAGATACCTTAGTTGGTGGTTTAGATTGCTTGCAAGAGACAACTTAGAAAAAGGATTGCTGGCTGGAGTGACCAGGATACTGCAGGGATAACCAACAGCTACCAACAGCGCCTTTATAGGTCTTTATTTAGCTTGCTACGCTTTGTTGACATCAGATGACTCGGCAAAAAGCCTTGGTAAAAACTCAATTTCAGGGTAATCAGGCAACTATTAATAAAGGTAAGCGTGGCGCTATTAATCAGCTCCAGCTAGGAATTTGACTGAAGAATCAACTAGGTTCACGATGCATTCAATCAAGAAATAGCCTCACCTCGCTATATAGGCCACGTACCTCTACCCCCATGGTGACCGTTGTCTAGATTTTCGATCCATGAGTGGAGCTAGACTGTATATGTGGTATTAACTACAAGTTCACTTGTTGGTGCGTTTACATAGCAAACGGAAAGTCTTGAAAGGAGGCTCTTGACATATTACTACTTTTTAAGCACGATCAATTGATGCTATGACAGAGATATAAAACCAATACCTAACCACCTCTAAACTCTTCTTGCCCATTTTTTGTCGTTATAGGTTATAACCTTTGAATTTTTATATCACCATTGATTTTAGCTAAGGTTGTAGTTTTGCACTTGCGATAGGCTTAAAAATACTGGTAATGTGTGGATCAGCTTCGGTGTAGCAAACGTCCCCAGGAAATAATTCCTTCGGTATTATTAGTTGTTCTACCGATTTTCCGGAAATTTATTTTTAGGCTAAGAAACATTATCATAAAGTGGACATCGATAACAAAGGACAATTTAGACAAAGAAATCTTCTTAGCAAATTTAATCAACAAAGAAGGGTTACAAAACACTTGCAGTCAAATCCGTCCCTATCACCATCACAACCGAAAAAAGGTCTTAAACTAACCAGCCGATATAATTGAAACCACTAGCGGAAATAAGAACCTTTTGAATATTGCTTGGCATACCATTTAATCGGATTGGCCTATGTGTCAGAATCCTAAAAATACTTAAATGTCAAGTACGTTTTAATAAACATTTTCGCCACTTAACAAAAGCAAAACGAGGGAAAATATTTAAAAGTGTTATGTTTCTACTCTGACAGTCATATTAGCGTAGAATTTAATTTTCCGGGCAACACGAAGGCATGAGTGACTTTTAGATTGTAAAAATTCAATGTCTTTTTTTGTGGTTATTAAACAGCAACATATAGCTCTCTTAGATGTCAACTCTCACGGCAGTTGTTATAACTATTAGACGGATCGGAGACCTTGCTTTTATTACTTTTTGTTATCTGTAGTGAGTGTTACCTAGTATCCAACAATGATACAGTTCTCGTGACCGTCAATCAAGTACTGTTAATAGTCTTTAAAGCAACCTGCTAGAAAGGAAGTTTAAGAAAATTGTTTGATTTGAATTGACAGCAAGCACTGACTCGGTTATCCCGCTGAGGAATAATAAAGGGCTGCACTTATAACGCTATCGCGCCAAATATTCAAGGTGATAAGACCATCTATTCTAGAACTGAACTTGCAAAATCACTCACAGCCATTGTTTTTTTAAATTTTCATTGGTCTGTTCACCCATAATTGTCGATTTAAACCAAACTTCCATGTCATATTGATTGTCAGTTGCTAAACGTAAGTTTGTTTTTCAATGATCTGGATTCAGCTGTTTCTAATAAAAGGTTTGTTGCCAGCCCGCAATATAGGACAAACAATAAAATGTAATGTAGCTTAAAACCGATATAATGCCGGAAACATTTATGATTCTAGATCATTTGATCCCAAACACAATATTTCCCAACTTAATTTCAGGCTACGTACATGTAATAATTTCGTTGACGTAAAGAGTGTTGGACAAACAAATATATTACTATCCTTATAGTGAAGTAAAGAGCGCGTGAAAACGACGTTGACGTCGACAGACAAGAATTCGCCTGATCATGACCTCATTAAATCCACGCCCTTCCCAAGGGCAATGAAAAACTGATCATGGGGTGATTTACTACTTCTGAGCTCAGAGTTGGGCTTCCAAAGTTATAGATTCAAGATTTTACCGCTTCAAAATTCTGAATTTAAAGATTTCTTAGCTCGATCACAAACCTGAATCGTGGAACGACACCCTCTTGAATTCAGGATTTTGGAAGGTTACAATCGCTTATTCAGGATTTATATCATGCTTTTCAAAATCGCGAATTTAGAATAAATTCTTATTCCAAAATCAAGTCTCCAGGATATTGCATGGTCTTTCAGGGTTTTGTCAATTTTGCAAATGTCATAACTCCAGTTGAACAATTCAATTAGGAACCTCAGTATCATTTGTGCTAATTACAGAAATTGACCATTCAGGACTACTCCCAGCATTTTACCATGTTAAAAAAGGAAGAAAGCAAGCACATATCTAAATAGGCTAACTCAAAAGAAAGTAGTAAAACATATGAGTTTTTCAAGTTTTCGAGAAACAACTAGAACCTTTTGCTAAAGTCACTGAAAGTAATGAATATCTATGCAATCAATTTATTGCTCTTGACATGCTGATTATTTCATCTTCACATTTATTCAACGAGCTTAAAAAAATACTATCTTTCATTCTTTCACCAATTTATACCTTATAGCAAACTATGTGTACTTACATCATTATGGCAAACTTCCCGAAGCATTTAATGGCTATTTCAAAATAATCGACAGTACACACTCCTATAATACAAGATCAGCTTCAAAAATACAAATGTATTTAAAAGAACAAATTATGAACTAAAAATTTCGTCTTCAATATATTGGGGCAACTATATGTAATAGTTCACCAAATGATTCAAAGTAATTAAGATAAAGCAGCGCATTGAATAAAGCATTTCACTTAGATGTTCAATCATGCAATATTTCTCTTTGACTCCCGATTTATATAAAATGTGAAACTCATTATGCCACCTCTTATCAACTATGTAAAGAAATCATTGGCAGAACTTTTAAGAGAGCTCGTTAGAGCTTGTTGCGTTTACCTTTGCCAGCCACATTATATATCACCGTGCTATTGATGATCACGGTATGTTAGGTTGGCAATAAGCAACAAAGGTATACACTTAAATAGGCAAAGAAAAAAAAGAATAAATATAAAAATGAAAAAGAAGGGAAGAGGAAAGTAATTGCACAAGTAATGCTCACAAACGCTAGGAAGTTTACAAGAAACTCGACTGGTTGATAACATCTCTGCTTTTGCGGAAGCTAAATTACGCTTTGTCATTTCCTTAATGTTCAGGATCATTTGCCTCCCAATTGTGGAATAAATATACTTACTTACGTGTGGTTTTCATATTCTAAACCGTATCGATAGTTTATTCAATTCACAAGTTCTAACTGAATTTCGCAATATTGATATCATAAGTCTACATTAAGTGATAATGCTCGATGACAAAGGCCAAAAGAGGTTTAACTGTTTGACGTCCGCTTTAGTCGTCATTATGGGCCCATTCATATTATCCTTCCTGGATGCAAAAAGATAGCTGCTTTCAAACTCAGTTACCATATCGCCGTCAGTCACTATCTTGTATTACAATTTTGAAGGAAAAGGTATTTCTGCCTGCATTGTTGTGTGCCTTTAATAGCTCATTAACCTGAAAATGACGTTATTTTACAGAAGGTTTTTGCCGAGTCATCTGCTGTCGACAAAACGCAGTCACAATGCAAGCTATATAAGGACTTTGAAAGGACCCTGTTGATTGCTCCTACAGTATCCAGCCCAGTTCTACAATCCGGTTGCAACTCGTCTTTAGTGAGTAATCTGGACCACCAAGGTATTTTAGTGATAGCCCCAATCTGTATTTGTGTAAAATGTAAAACAAACCGGTCTAGAGTTATGTTTTTCTGCCATTTTTCTAGATACAGATCATGCCTCAGTACTTTTTAGCACTAAACTGTAAAACATTGTCGGGCTTTTTGTGAAGCATAGTTGTCATCAAGTCTGTCGTAATACTAGCGTTGGCTTTTTTGACTTTTCGGGCGTTTCACGAATGATCCATTACACTTGAAACATAGGAGGCAATAAATCGAAGAATTCATTATGCGACACTTAAGCAAATTTTAACGATTTCTTGTTCTTTTTCACGTTTCATTTTCTTGACGTCATTGTGACGTGTTATTAGGGAGCTTAAGCAGCGACGCTTTTGAGCGACGCACGTCAACCGGAAGTGAGCCTTTTTCTCTTTTAATAAGTCTTGACGCTACCATATTTGTATTGCTAAGTGTCTTAACTCTTATAGAGACGATTTGCCCAAAAATGTGGTCAAACTTACGGCTCAAGAGTGCAAAAAGTCCACTTCCGGTTGACGTGCGTCGCTCAAAAACGTCGCTGCTTAAGCTCCCTATTGTTGAATAGGCAAGTATCGCATTCCCCGACGGCCCTGGGACGAGCACGATTGCGCGGCTAATGCGGATCAACTTCGTTGCAAAAACAAAAACAAACATCTATAGGTAATTTGCCGCTGAGTCGCTGGAAAACGATAGAAACCTTATAAATAGTAAGATTTCAAAGCTTAAACTTTATCAGTAAGCCAAAGGGTTATCAAAAGAAGATGGGAAAAAAGCGACGAAGCCAAAAGAAGAAGTAAACTGTTTAAGCTTGAAAAGGGCAAAGTTTCTTAGAATGATAATATTTTAATTCCTTTAATTATTTAACTCCTATGTTAAACTGATCAGTATATCGTCTGTATAAAATTCTGTGTTCGAGCTCTTGTCGAGTGAAGTGTGCGTACGTTTTTCTTTATGGGACTGAATATTTTGATAAATAATGTAAGCTAAAATAAAACTGTAAGCTTATGTATAAATGACCATATTATATGGCTGAGTCTGTTTTCGCCATGCGATTGGTCAATTTGCGGTCCGTAACTTGCTATACGGACCAAAATTTCAACGAAAATGCTCATTTCGGAGCTCTAAATCTCTTTACCTCGGAAAAAAGGTTGAAATTAAGTTACAAGACGTCTATCAACCTTGAGGACTTAGATTTTGACTTTGTCCTTCAACATTTTAAACTGTGTTTATTTGTGAACGAAGGCGATGAAGAAACTAACTCGTAATCTTATCGAAGACGATTCTAGACAGTGAGTGAAAATTTTATCGTAGTACACAGTTAAGAAGACGAAAATCGACTGGCAGAGATTCGAGATGTTTTGCCTAAGAGAAAATGAGTAATTCCTTCGACAAATATGATAACAAACAGGCCTGCACCCGATCATCTTGACGAGCTTCTTTGTCATTTGCAGTGTTTTTCCAAAGACCAACGAAAGAAAAATAGAAGCGACTCCGAGCCAGACACATAATGTCCAGTTTTCAAAAGACTCCAGCGTCACGTTGGCGAGTGAATACTTACAATGCTCCTAGTTTTGACCGAATATACTTAAAAATATTTCTCTAAACCCTGAGGACTGGGATGTTGACTTTGCCTTTCCAGATTTTAACCTAGCTTTGTTTGAACGAGAACGAAGCTGATATAGAAACTGAATCGTAACCTTTCCTTCGAAGAAAATATGGTCCGTGTTTGAAAATTTTAACGCAGGTCACGCTTGAAGACGAGAATGAACTGGCAGAAATTCGAGAGGTTTTCCCAGAAAAATTAACGAGCGAATTCTTCGACAATGACAACAAACTTACCCTGAAAAGCTTCTTTGCCTTTTTCAGTGTTTTTTTTTTACAAGGACCAACGGAGGAAAGATGGAAACGACTTCGAGAAAGACAGTGCCCGGTTTCCAAAATATTCCAGCGGTACATTAAAGAGCTAAAACTTACAGCGCTCTTAGTTTTGACCAAATAAACTTTTTGAACATGGCGAATTTGTTTTCACCCTGGTTTTCACTTTCTCGGAAACCCTTTGTTGTGTGCTATTGTTTTCGTGAGCCAATAAAAACTTTCTTCCTTGACACCTGTCAAATGATTGTCAAATCGCGCGTCCTGCACTTGTTTCCGGTCCCCTAAACTGGAAGAAGCCATATAATAAACATGTTATTAGCCTCGTTTTTTCGGTCCGTACTGTAAATTACGGATCCTCGTTTTTGTCCATCGATTTATGGCCCGCGCGCTTCGCGCTTGGGCCATAAATCGATGGGAAAAAAACTCGGTCCGTAATTTACAGTACGGACCGAAAACTCGGCTAATAAGAGGTATTTATAGTATTTTAGTCATCTTCGTTTAAACCGATTCAACTTCCTTACAGTGCAACGAATTTATGCAGAACGTCTGCCCCGTCGGTTTATTTCGTTACTTCAACAACAACAACAACAAGGTTTATTTGAACTGCAAAATTGCTAATAATATTTAAACAATAAATAAATAAAAAATACACACAGTTGCTGGTCACCCAAAATAACTAAAAAGCTAAACTAGTTGGGTGACCACATTTATTAATTTAAAGTAAATATCCTGCTTAGAAAAGAGGCATTTACATTTTAGTCACTTCATTAAGGAAGTAGATTACAGAACAAATAATTCTTAAGCATTTAAGTACAATAAAAAAGATAGTAGTAGAAAAAAAAAAAAGAAAAAAAAATACCAGAAATACCAGAATATAGCAATTAGTAGAAAAGTTAATAGATATTAATGAAATGCAATCATGATAATTCTCTTTTAAATGAGTAAGGAGTTAGAATCTTAAATCTCTCATCAGTCTCGTTCCATAGAATAGGTCCATTGTAACGAATGTTGAATTTGCCATAGTTTGTTCGAATTTTCGGTACATAGAAGGTTGACCTAGTTGCAAAGCGAGTGTTAACATTGTGCTTATCTGACGTTTTAATAAAAAAAGAGTCGAAAATCTTTGGTAATTTGCCGTTGAAGAATTGGCGCATGAAATAAAGAGTTTGAAGTTTGATATGATCCTGAAGTTTTAGAAGTTTGAGTTGAGAAAACAAAGGACTAGTATAGGCATCAAAATCAGAAAAGGTAATTAGACGGATTGCTTTCTTTTGCATTCGTTCAAGTGGTTTAATATTATGATCATAGGTGTCACCCCAGACTATACAGTAGTATGAAAAAAAGGAAGAATAATGGCATGGTATAACTGAACTAAAATTTTGACATCAACATAATGCCTAATTTTACAAAGAATGCCAATACCTCTAGATATTTTTTTGGAAATTTGCTGAATATGTTCTTTCCAATTGAGATGACAGTCTATGAGAACTCCCAGGTACTTAACACTTTTATGCTGATTTATTGATTTATCATTTATTTTAATTTTCATAGAGTAATTTAATATTTTTTGATAAGGATGAAATATTACAAAATGTGTTTTATCAATATTAAGAGATAGTTTGTTTGCACAAAGCCATGTATTGATTTCACCGAGTTCTCGATTGACAGTTTCCTCAAGATGCTGTCAATCTTTATCAGAATAAAACAGATTAGAGTCATCTGCAAACAGATGAAAATCAAAAATAGATGAAGAATTTATAAAAGTCATTGATATATATTAGAAACAATAGAGGGCCAAGTACAGAGCCTTGTGGTACTCCACAAGTTATATACAATGTGTTTGATTCTGAGTTATTTATAGAGACAAATTGCTGCCTGTTAGTTAAATATGATTGGAACCAATCATTTGCTATGCCCGCGGATTCCATAATGTTCAAGTTTAGCTAAGAGAATGCTATGATCTACTGTATCAAAGGCTTTACTTAAGTCCAAAAATATACCACAAGAGTATAATTTTTCTTCAATGGCTCTTTGAATTTTATCTGTAATGAGCATTGTAGCCTGGATTGTGGAGCGCCCACTACAGAAACCAAACTGATTCTCAGATAAAATATCATTTCGATCAAGAAAATCAATTAACCTCTTATACATTAATTTTTCCATTATTTTATGGAAAACAGATAACAAAGTGATAGGCCTGTAATTTGATACAAGAGACTGACTACCACTCTTGTATAAAGGGATAATTCTACCAACTTTTAATTTATCTGGAACTAAGCCTAACGAAAAAGAACAATTGAATAAATAAGATAGTGGATAACTCAAAGCTGTTTTAAGAAATTTGAGCAATTTCACTGGAATGCTGTACGGCCCCAGTGCTTTGCTTGCATTCAAACTAGAAATGACATTTTCAACTTCCATAGTTGTTATTTCAGTTTCAAATACACAAAATTTTGCACTCACTCCATTACAAAAACATGTTAACTAGAAAGACGGGTTTCAGTTTAACTTGCAGGCTTTCGACAACTACGTAAACTCCAGTGGAAGGTATATATAGCTTAAATAAGTTTTAATCATCACTGAAAATAACATTAAAATGGCCATCGGGTATATTACCTTCTAAAGATTTTGAAACCTTCTTCGCATTCTCATTGAAGATCTTTGAAATCCGGCATCGACCACTATTTCGGTCAATTTCTGGTTAGGCTTGTTGTTTTTCTTAGTGATGACGAGATGATTTTCCTTTTGCTGTTTGAAAAAATGATTTCTCAAGCCTGTAAGTAAGTTTTGAGACCTCCAAAACCTTTCAACGTTTTTTAAAAAGGTTCTTTTATTTCGGCAACTCAGCCGCGGTTTTCTCGTGTTTGCTTGTCTTCTTGGTGAGAAGTGACCCGCATTAGCCTCGCTTTCGCGCAAAAACAAGCACTCGTCCTAGGCCTTATTGCTGCAAGTTGGTGAAATAAATAGAATATCTATCTATCTATCTATCTAGGCCGCCCGAGAATACGAAACTCGCCTATTTACTGGTGGAATCCATATTACAGCATTTTGTTCTCCTGAAAATAGGTAAAAAGGACGCTTTCGAAGCCAAATGAATCTGCCAGTAATGAAATTATAAGAGAAATGAACATTGTTGTAAATTGAAATAGGCATTTGTCATTGATCATCTCAAATCCAAGATTTTCCCACAAAGGCACCTTAAAAGCCTGAATTGAGTTAATGCTTAAAAATGAACTTAATAAATTGATGCTATATATAGTTTGAGGTTACAATTCAATGGAGTTTTCTCTAAATATGACTGTCAAAACTCGGGTAGCCATGGTTACGCCAATAATGAGGAACAGAATGTTGGCAGATAAATTATAGGAAAGGCTGCTATTAAGTTCGGCAGTCATTTAATTTATTCAACTTTAACGTTCGAGGACCTGAAACGTCCCCCCCCCCTCGTCTGCACGGTCTTAAAAAGGTTAATGATTCGGGTGCTTATCTTGATTGAAGAAATCTTTTACTCCTTAGAAACGATGAAGGTTGCTGTTATTGTGATCTTGGCTTTACTGTCGTGTTTTCAAGCTTCTCCGGTAGGTTATACCCACTCAGTTATTTCCAGCAACAGATATTTCTTTTCTCGATCTGAGTATGTGTCAGAGATGAAACGGGCAATTTAGCCAAGATAAGACCCTTAATACTACCATAGTGGAGATGAATTACGACACTTAGCCCAGAAAGCAGATGCATAAATGGCCCCAAGAACCAGTCTATACCCTTGGTATACACTTTGAAGAAAAGGTCTGTTCTATAGAAAAAAACACTCAACAATTGGAAAAAAGAAAGCTAACTTTAATTGGAAAATCAATACTGTCAAGACACTAGGTTTTTCTAAACTCATATATCGAGTTCCTTACTGACAGTATCTAGATCCCTCATAGACACAATTAATAAGATTATTTTCAGCTTCATTTGGGAGAGCAAGCCACCCACATTGTCTTATATTTTTTTAAAGTATTTTTGACCATGCATTTTGACTTTTAAAGTACTTTTGACCATGCAGCTTTAAAAAAATTATATCTCTGCTGTTATTTACAGTTCCATATCAAGCTATACCTCATTGCAAAGGGCAAAAATTAAACTTTCAGAAAAAAAATATTTCGGCCTCAGGATAGCCATAATATTCCGCCAAAAAAAAATAAACAAGGCATATTTCTAGATGATTATTTAAAAAAAAAAATCTTAAAGAGTGTAATTTTGCCACAAAAGTTGTATATTTTGTGTAATACAGTAAAAACATTTTTTTTTTTCTTCAATACCTTAGTAAAACAGCCTGAATATCGGTCGAAAATATAGAGCGACTAACAATTTTCTACAAATTTATTTTGTTGACCCTATCGGATTATGCACTCATTAGGTTAGCGTCTTTTTCCTTTTCATTTAGTTTCTTTTTTTCCCTTCTTTTGTTAATTTAGTTTTTTATTTTCAGCCCGCTGTGAAAACAGAAAATAGTTTGAATAGTTAAAAGAACATGTATTCGTATGTATTTGTAATATTACTTTTTCATTTTCAAGCAAATAAAATAATTTAAAAAGAAAAAAGTAAATAAAAGAAAACAAAAGAAAGCAGATGCATGGGGAAAAATGAAGAATATTCTTAAAATGGGGGTTTCAACCATATTTTTGCAAATCTGTTTCAGCTGTTTGTAAATTTGATCTTGGAAAAATATTTATTTGTTTTGAATCGAAGCTATATATGGCTTAATCATTTGGATCGTACCTTTGTGGCGAAAACATGTTTGAATTGAATTAAATGGACTCAACTGTACGTCGTGGGTTAAAAATCTTTACTCAAAAAAATGAAATCATGTAAATGCATGTAATTGTCATCTGACATTTACCACACAGAAATCTCTTTACTCACAACTCACAAAAATAGGACAACTTCATACAAGTGTTTCCAAACCAAATTTACGTATTTCTCTTTTTTGTTTATTTCCACAGGTTGGTGGACATAAGATAATAGGTAAGTAGGGAAAAAAAAGAAAAAAAAAGAAAGTAGAAGTTTCCAATGAACGCTTGCAGATGAGGTTTGCCTCGCTAGATCCTTATATTGCTGGTTTTCAGTGTCACGCCGTTCAAAATAGATCAGAATAAAAATCAAAACTGTTCAACAAATAAAGGCCAGAATCTGGGAAATGAAAGGAGGTACATATACAAAGACCCCCGCCAAGATTCAGGTCAGAGGAATGTTTCGTATACGAGATATCCGAAGAAATGTTTTACCCAAACTTATAGAGATTTGTATGGAGACGCCATGCTGGTGCTCACCTGGATGAGCTCCAACATGGCGGACGGAAACCAACAGAAACATCTGTTACCGAGTTTTGCTACAAAAGCGTGAATTTATTCTTCGAGAAACTTATAAACATTAAAGTAGTACTTTTTCTAACACATGAACTGTTTAGATAGCAAAATGTCCTGAAGTCAGTAATTTTTTAACCTACTGACAGCTCTCCTGGTCGTCATGTAAATGCCGCGTCACGCAAAAGCTTAGAAATTCAAGCGTACTCTATCTTAAAACCAAGAACCCTTTTGAAGCGAAAATTCGTATGAAAATTAGTTTTTAGTTGCTCTAATGCATCGTGAAAGTAAAATCTCGGTAGGATCAATAGCTTTTTAGTTTGAATTTTAGTGACGTCATGTGAAAACCAACAATATTTGACACACGACTGCTTAACTACTGTCTGAGAAAGAGGTGGGAAGAAAAAAGGCAGTTTTGAGGGTTTTTCAACCATGTAAGAGTGCTTTTTCGGGATCAGTCTGATAAGAGATCGTAATTGAACAAACCTTTTCCCAGCTTTTGGGAGTTTTCTGAACGTGTTTTAAGAATTCGCTAGAAACGAGTGATAATCACCAGAAATTGTGGAATCTCATAGTGCGTGCTTTATTCCAAAGGATAACATAACTTTAAACAAGACTCACGTCCGAAAACGGTGAAAGGAAGCTACGAGTTACTAACATTATGGTGTACACAATAAGAATTTCGGCAGGCCAAAGTGCTAGAGTCGTGCATATACGACAAAGCACGAGGTCATTTACCTGGTAATAACTTGCTCAGAGATGTCAACATTGCAGTCGCTGCCAGTACTCAACATGAGTACCAATGTCAAAAAATCTAGTAGGCTTGGTAGAGAAAATAACAACGTTTTTTAAAAGATACAACGGCCGTGAAAAAATATTAAGCTATGTGAATAGCCGTCCCTGTTATTTGAAAGTGTTGCTAATATTCCTATGTGTCTATTTGCTAACAAAAATTACGTTGCGTGATATTTGTCACGATAGTGCGCACCAACAGTACTCACTCTAAAACCTTAATAATGTGTGCTTTTCCTATAGAATCTTAACATCTTAGGGATGGTGAGGGAAAATTTATCTGTAAATACATCCTTTGATGCTTTTATTTACAGCGAAACGCAATTTTTAGCTCTTTAGTCACAGTGCTCACTTTGAAATGGAGAGAAAGAAGAACAAGATAATTTTTCCTTACTGAATCAAATGAGTACTGTTTTATTGACTCTACGAGATGGCCTTTTTGACGCATATTATTTCAAACGCAATTACATTTTGGTTGAAATATATCTTAGCCGTGTTTCCTTAATGAATTTGTTGCGAATATTGATAATACACTGTGCGCAATGCTCGAAACATCATGCCTGACCAACTTCCGCTGTACTAGGCTCCAGTTTAGGGGAGTGGGCCCGATATGGCTAATCAGGGAATTGCTTTGTAGGCTTTCTATGTTGAGAAAATAGTTTTAAAGGTCATTATTATTGCATGTGATCACCTACTTGTCTCCAAAATGCCTAAAAAGCGTAGGAAAAATGAAGAAAACAGACTTTTTTCACCAAAACCAGGAATCAGACAATCCTGGACAAAAGTCCTTGGGACAGCACTGCAATATGCATATTTTTCCGTCATTTCTCGGTTCCCTCTTACAACAGTGCATCATTTTCGAAATTTTCTTGCAGTTCTCCCTCCCCCCACCCTATACAATGTTGAATCTCGGAAAAAAATTCTGGATACACGTGTCCAACATTGTTTGTGGGGTGAAAGGGGGGGTGGGGGGGTTGGACCTGTGTGAATTGAAAAACGCCCCAGAAAAACAAAAGTGTCCCAAGACTTTTGTCCATGATTGTAGGTATCTTAGCGAGAGATATTGCCAATCAATTTTATGCTTTAAACACATCTTGCACAACCTCTTGAGTATTTGAAAATTTTCAACGTCAAAAAAGTGTCAAACGATCCTTTGTAACTTTTTTCTGCCTGTTTGTATCATCCTGTGCTTTATCAGCCGTAAGTATATTTGTTAACTAGCGCGACCTTTTTAACTTTATATTTATCATGACGGTTCATGATAACACATGCATGGACATGGTTAGGAGGCGGCACTTTATAGCCCCTCACTGGGAGCCAGAAGAGAACGATAAAATAAGGCAAATACAGTTTTACTCAGTATTACTCATTCTTGATGAAATAGCGTATACTACGAGGTACGTGACTTTGAGTGATGAGTAAAAAGTTAACTAAATGAATGCAATCGTGGCCCTAAAAAGTATTAACGCTGTTGTAATAAGACCTGGGAAGAAATGATGTGTAATTTCATAACACAAACTTTCGAAAGAGAGGCTTAAGTACATAGAGGCACCAAACAAAAATGGTAAGGTATGTTACCATTTCCAACAAGTGCTATGTAAACTAAGCGATATGTTATGTAACACTAGTTTTCTTCTTTTATTGCAGAGTTTGGTCCTCCTGGCTGCTGTCTAGCAGAAAGCTGTGCCTCTTGTGACGGCTCGATATGTTCTGACCCAACACCTGTATGCAGACCTTGCCGCTGTGGCTGTGGATATGAATGCGTTGCACATTAAATTTGGAAAGAAAATCTTTTTCAATGGCGTCACTCTTCCGACGACACACAGCAGTCTGATCGAATAGTTAATAAATTTTTCAATAACTGTAATTTTAAGTATTCAAAGAACATTAAAAATAATTAAACCAGCTAAAATACCGAATTGCTCTTTTAAACAGGTGAGAAATAGTGTCGGCGTGTCAATTAAGACTTGTAATCGTATTAAAGGCGTGTTCAGGTAACTCATGAGGACCCAGATCACACCGCCTCACACTTTTAGCACGGCAGAAAATGGGGGAAAAAATGTATGGCTGGCAGCTGTTATCGTACCTTAAGTTCCTGTTTTCTGTACTTCCCAAAACAGTTTGTGACCCCTTCTTTGGCTGGATCAGGATTTTTTTTTGAAACCGCGCAGCATAAATTCCAGTCACTTACGGCTGTCAGGTCAGAGGAAATACCGTCAGCTAAACATCAATTTCCCTTTTATTTAAATTGATTAGCTTAACCCTACTCTGACCGGGTTTTTTTGGGTACTGCGACCGCTCATGATACGGCCACCAAAATTACAGAGAATAATTTGATCATCATTTCCAACATCTAGGGATAACTTCATTTAAAATAATGACATAATTTGACATCATTATGACGTCATTTTGCTGAATTTATCGGACAGAATCCAAATTTCCCTCACAGTAGCCATAAAGCAAAAAAAAAAGGATTCACAATGTGGCGGGAAAATTTGGATTGCCGTTGGATTGCCGTTGCTACGGGCAACATTCACATGAAAACGAGTCAAGAACAGAAATAAGACGCGAACCATTTATACGAGCTGTTTTCGTCTTAAATAAGACATGCTCGTATAAATGGTCCAGTTCGCGTCTTATTTAAGGCGCGTCTTATGTAAGACGCGTCTTATTTTTTCTCGTATAAATGGCCCTAATGTCTCTATCCCTGAAAACAATGGAAGGGCAGATTAAAGGGGACCAGACTTTCAAAAAAGCTCTTGTGCCTTATTTTGTTTCTTTGTTTGTTTTTCCCCGATGAAATTTCATTCTCTAGTATTCTAAGAAATGAATTAAAACGATTTGCTTCGCGCGCCATTCTATCCTTCGCGAAAAAACTCTCAGCTAGCTTTAGCTTCTAATTTTAAACTGACGCGTACACCGACCATATATGGAGAGCATGGTATAATGGCTCATATACCATAATGGCTAAACCAATCGAAACGCTAGAATTGCATTATCAAATGTTTCAGTTTTTAATAATGAAACATATATAATTCTAGATCATTTGGTCCCAAACACAATATTTCCCAATTTAATTGCAGTACTTCGTTGACGCAAAGAGTGTAGAACAAACAAATTTATTACTCTCCTTACAGTAGATTCAAAGGGAAAAAAGTCCTGAAGATTATTGGATTAAAAAGGAAAAAAAATGCGAAGATGTTTCTTCAACTCACTGCTTTCTATTTAACTAAAAGAAGGCTATCTATTAACTGGTACATTGTTGCAAACCGATGATAAAAAACCATTCAGGTACCAAAACACCGCTAAAACGTTTTTAATTATACATATTGTAGTCCTTGATTTCAAATTTACAAGCCTTTAATATTTTTTTTATTTTATTTATTCAAACTTTTATTAAATACTCCAAAGCGTTACAATACTAACGTTACAATAAATTACAAAATTAATATATTACATTACATTACACTATGAACTTAACGGTAAAGTGACTATACAAAAAAAAAAAAGGAAAAGAAAAGAAAAAAGAAAAAAAAAAAAACGTTTCAAGTACAGACAACACTAACGTCTTGTAAGGTCAGACACACGAATTCTCTTGTCAATGTGTAATAATAGTATTGAAATTCCTTCGAAAACTGCTTGGTGTGTCTGCATTCGAAAAAGATGTGGTAAAGGCATCCCGAATCCGTTTTGCATAGTGAACATTTATCATCTTGAATATAACCTATTTTGCACAACTTTTTATTGGTAAATAAAATTGAATTAAGGACTTTGTATTGAAAAGTACTAGTGGCTCATATATACAAAACCTTTTAGATAAGGTTCAAACGCTACCTCATGTGGAAAAAGGAATACTTTTTTCAGCTGGCCTTGGGTTAGACTGAAATCTTGACACAAATATTTGGAGTTTTTTGGACACTGGGCAATTATTCTTTTAATTAGCATGTGGTAATCTTTAGATTTCTTTTCTAATATATCAAATTCTTTGTTTTCGATTGTCAATATTAAACTTATTTCTGAGCGAAGATAATTGCTATTCTTTAAATGTTTTGAAACAGAGTGACGAAGCCCTGCCCAAATTAGGTAGTTAATCTTGCTAATTTTTTTCGAAACAATAGTAAAAGAATTTGCGATGTCTAATTCAAACAAAAGATCATTTACAAAAGACATCTTGTTCAAAACATTTTTTATAGAAAACAGGCTTATTAATTATCAACACTTATCTCTTTGTTATTCCACAAAATATATCGACATTCCCTTCTACTATCGAAAACACTACGAAACTCGAACCACCTTGAAGTAACTCTGAATAGAATTTAGAGGAAATACTTATCTCTTTAAAGTCATAATTACAATGAAATAAAAAGAGGCCCCCAAAAGGTTCCAACAAAAACCGTAAAAAGTTTCTCCGAGCACCATTGTTGCACTGGAAGATCCTTTTCAGCCAGGCTAGTCGTAAGGATTTAATCATATTTTCCAGATCGATCATTTTTAAACCACCGTTTTCAAATTCATTAATTGTGGAAAGTCTTGTCACTTTATCGGTTCCTTTCCACAAAAATTTAAATATCATTTTATTTAACTCTTTAACGATTTCCTTGGGGACCGGCAGAAGCGAGGAAATGTA
>JBBMOI010000005.1:21045000-21147500 GCA_038088405.1 Porites divaricata | reverse complement strand
TAAAATGGGGCGTGGTTGATCACGTGATGCAGTTAAAATACTTTTAAAAATGAAATCGGAAGATTCCTTATGATTGGTCTTAAATCGTTAGTCACGGGATAGCTTGAAAAACTTTACATTAGACCATCCCCCTTTTAAAATTCTGAGTAATCTTTAAATCCACTTGAAGATGTACAAATTCTCCGTTTGTGGGCGTGGCTGTGATTTCTTTTCTCTCCAGACTTAACTAATTTATAACAACTTGTTACATTTCCTATAACACTTTTCCTTTTGTTAGCTTTCCCCTGGCTTCTATCGTAAAAGCTACCAGGATAATTTTGACGAGACACTTTACAACCCCAGTCAGTCGTCACTCTTTGAAGAGTGTCTGTAAAAAGTTCTATAGACGACACACCGTTAGCATCAAACAGAGCCGTCAATTTCAGGTTACCTCAAGGAAGACATTTTCGACATCACTGACTATTTCGTAGGTTAATCTCTACATATTCTGGTCAGTCTTACTAGTTTCATAGCCACACCTGGCCACAACGCCTTCAATAATTTCCATGTACGGCTGCTTGCGCTTGCCAGTCATCGATGCTACATCCAGTTCTAAGGCTGAACAGATGTTCTGCAGTGTTCGTATCGAAAACTTCGCCAACCTAGACTGACCTACGATCTCACAGATGTTGTATGTTTCGTACATGATGAGAGGCTGAAGAGCTAATGCTTTCGTTACTTCGTTGGACATTTTTTTGATTGCCTTCTCCGTTATCAGTTCATTTCTTTCTATACGTTCATTTCTTTGCTGACAAGCGAGAAAAAAAATCCTGTTATTTGTAGTTGTGTGAAGTGCACTTGTCGAAGATATTAGAGCCATCACTATGCTTTACTCTTCGCATTGCCTTTGAGACGCCCGACATTCTTAATTAAATTTATTTGAAAAAAGTGATAGCGACGACGTTTTTATTATTTCACAAGGTTTTTCCCAAGGGCAACACCGCAATTTTTTTTTTTGTTTCCTCAGGTAATGATTTTTGTATAGCGATCATATTTGTCACTCTTTTGCCTTCATTCGTTTTTTAGCAGGTTTCTGTTTGTCTTTCCTTCTTTTTTAACTCAGATATTTGATAAAAAAAAAAAATGCTAAGATCCACTAGTCACTTGTTCCATGTTCCAATCCCGTTTTTTGTAGTTGTAGATTTCACTTGAATGAAGCGGTATTCCACAACGCCCACGTGATAACATATGTGTTTGACTTGAGGTCTCTTGGTTCCACTTGGGTTTGCTGCTCAGTTCAAAACTAATGCTGCGGCAAAGAAGACTTACGAAAGGCAATCTAAGACCATTATGACGAAAATGGAAGCAGTGAATACGCACAACAAAAACGAACCTCCAAAGCATGCAAAACAAACAATGCCACCATTCCGCTGTCATGTCGTGGGAAATGATTTTGAACGATTGGTTCACGAACGAAACGAGACCTGCAGAAATACAGTTTTCTTCATCATTGATTTGAAGACAAAAAGGTTAGATTCTATACGTAAAATAGACCTCGACTTGCTGTATTCTGCTTAACTTTTTAGGTGCTTCTGTCAAGTGTAATGTGCGTTGCAGTGTCATGTCACGCGTGGGACAAGTTGAAACACGGAAATTTATCCAACTTTAGAAATCGATTTCTTCGCTCTGAATCATTTCCCCAGAAAACCCTTTGGAACTCTAAAAGAACAACTCTTGGACTTTTAGTCACTAGGTTTTGAACGAATTATATGCAGTACCACAAGCTCAAATAATAAGCTAATTTTAGATAAGATTTCTTCTCGATAAAAATAGGTCGGGCAAATTAAATTAGATTTTAACAGTAAATAGCGGAGAATTGATAAAAATTGCTTTAACGGTATTTTTTGACATTGGTCAACAATATGTGGTAGATTTCATTGCTCTAGAGTGTTTTATTTTGTAACGCGAGGCGTCGTAAATCGCCCTAAATTTCACACTGAAAAGGCGGCGTTTTCACAAAATTCAGTGATTATCGATTTTCTCGAAAACTAATCGATATTTAGCCAAAAGAACTATGCAGTGTTTTGTTTTACATTAAGGTCTACCTACCATGAGATTATGAGCCAAATTGATTTTTGAGCTGTTGCCACGAAATTTTGAAAATGTTTGATTTTTGGTAACATTTACTCTTAATTGGTTCATCAGGCCATTTTATACCAAAAGGTTTTGAAGTTTTATCTCTAGATGACCCGATCCACATTCCTTCAGTTTTAGATGAGTTAATTACAAGTCCTGATATGTTCTTGAATACTTCGAGAAGATTAAAAAGGGCCTGTGCCGAGTCAATGTCAGACAGAACGGCCGTTGTGTCATCAGCATATTGAAGGAGTTTTGTTTCTTCGCCACCGATTTTAATACCAATTATCTGTGAGTTTTGACGAATTGCCAAAGCAAGAGTTTCAACTGCAACCACGAACAAATATGGAGAAAGCGGATCACCTTGCCTCACGCCCCTTTCCAGAGAAAAAAAGTCAGTTGCGAGACCATTTTTGATAACACAACTTTCAATATTGTGGTACAGTGTCCTTACCCACCAAATAAATTCCGGACCAAAACCAAAGGCTTCTAAACAGCTGAAAAGAAAGCTCCATTCTAAGCTGTCAAATGCTTTGTGGAAATCTATAAATATCATTAAACCTGGAATATTTTCTTTTAGACAAGAATTCCATTAAATCAAAGATCGATCTAACAGTTTCACCTATAAAGCGGTCCTTCACGAAACCACTTTGGTTATGATGAATTATGCTCGGTAGGACGTTTTTTATCTTGGTAGCTAAGACTTTAGAGATGACCTTGGCATCAACGTTGACAAGTGAGATCGGTCTCCAGTTTTCTAAAAGAGAACGGTCCTTTCCTTTCTTTTCAATGAGAGTGATCACAGCCTGTTTCTGGGAGCGTGACATTTCACCACTAGTTAAAATCTCGTTGACACAGTTGACGAAAGGTTCGCTAATAATTTCCCAAAATTTACTGTAAAATTCGATTGGAAGAACGTCATTACCAGGAGCTTTGTTACCCTGAGAACTTTGTAAAGCCTTAACACACTCCTCCTCCATATAGTTGCCTTCACACGAAAGCTTTTGTTCATCTGTGAGGCGTGGGATATTAAAACTATTCAAAAAAATTTCTGTTGCTTGCTCGTTACCCAAATTCTTCCTCGTATATAATTCTTGGTAGAAACGTTTTTCCTCGGAGAGAATTTTGAACGGATCAGTATTGATTGAACCATTAATCTTCAGTTTTCGCACATGTTTTTTGACATGGTTCCTCTTCTCCAGTTTAAGAAAATATTTCGTACTCTTTTCACCGTGTTCACACCAAGTACAAGGTACAGCTATGGGAACAAAAATGGCAGTTGCATTTGCTAACATTTTTATGTCTGCAATAGAGACAGAAATTATTAACAAAAGTCCGCACAAACCACTAGTGTGGAAGAGATTTATCGATGACATATTCTCATTGTGGAATGTAGAAAAAGAAGAAGTATACTCATTCATCGAACTAGCAAATAACCACCACCCGACCATAAAATTTACTGCTGAAGTTTCAAAAACAGAAACCGCCTTTCTGGATACATGTATTTACAAAGGAGAGAGATTTAAGAAGGAATCAATCCTAGATGTGCGTACACATTTCAAACCGACAGAAACTTTCCAATACACGTACTTCTCTTCATGTCACCCCCCAGGGGTAAAGAAAGGATTCATAAAAGGCGAGGCCTTAAGATTACTCAGAACAAACTCTTCTGAGAAAACGTTCAAAGAGAACATAACTAATTTCAAGCGAAGACTCCGTATGAGGGGTTACAGAGATAAAGTGATAGATAAACACCTATCAGAAGTCAAGCATCACGAAAGAATGTCGGCTTTGCAAAACAAAACAAAAACGCACAAGAAAATACTACCATTCGTGACAGAATATCGCCCCTCAGTACCGAATCTAAAAAAAATCATCATGCACAAATGGTATCTTATAGAAAACCAACCGTTGCTAAGAGAAATCTTTAAAGACCCTCCCATAATATCTTACAAAAGAGGAAAGTCACTACAAGATATACTCGTAAGAGCTAAACTATGAAGGTAAGATCAAAGCAACAGCAACTGAGCCAAAGATGGACGTGAACAGCCTGTCAACATTATGAACAACTCAAACTATTAAGCTTTAAGGTCAAAGATATACAACAACCTGGCCAAAGGGAGTCGTGTATGGCCTGTCAACATTATGGAACGAATTTTATTAATTACCATATAGAATGAATCAAATTCGTCCTGTTGCGAAAAACCCCACAATTCATTCACGCTCTCACTATTTGCTTTGAAATTATGGCTTTTTAGATTACAGTACATATTGAAATTAAGAAAACATACCTTTATAAACGTCGACAAGTTTTTCTAGCCCTTGCTGGACAAGCCAATCCGCCACAAACTGCTGATCTTTATCTCGGAAATTCTCCATGTCGACCACGTTTTAAAGTTAACCACGTGCGTGTCAAAAGCCCGAGGGTGCCCCCGGGGTTGGCCAATGCCCGGCCCCCGGGTCGCGCTAAATTAGCTAAAGACCCTCCTCTGGGACTGACAAGGCTGGCAAATGCCCCGCGGTTGCCCGGGGGGGGGGGAGGGCTGGGCGCAGGTGGAATTGACTGATGCATTAGCATTTTATACTGTGTTTATTTGAGAACGAAGGCGATCAAGAAACTAATTTGTACTCTTATCGAAGATGATTTAAGTAGTCAGTGTTTGAAAATTTTATCGTAGTACGCAGTTAAGAAAACGAAAATCGACTGGCAGCGATTCGAGATGTTTTGCCTACGAGAAAATGAGTAATTACTTCCACAAATATGATAACAAACATACCTGCACCCGGTCATCTTGACGAGCTTCTTTGCCATTTTTAAAGACTAACGAAAGAAATATAGAAGCGACTTCGAGCCAGACACAATGTCCAGTTTTTAAAAGACTCCAGCGTCACTTTGGCGAGTGAATACTTACAGTGATCTTAGTTTTGACTGAATAAACTTTGAAATATACTCTGTAAACCCTGAGTACTGGGATTTTGACTTTGCCTTTCCAAATTTTAACCTAGCTTTGTTTTAATGAGAACGAAGCTGATATAGAAATTGTAATCTTACCGAGAAAGAGAATTCTAGTCTGTGTTTGAAAATCTTAACGCAGATCACTATTGAAGACGAGAATAAAATGGCCGAAATTCGAGAGGTTTTCCCAATAAAAATTAACAAGCGAATCCTTTCGACAATGACAACAAACTTACCTTGAAAAGCTTCTTTGCCTTTCGCAGTGTTTTTAAGGAGGACCAACGGAGGAAACATGGAAACGACTTCCACAGTCCGTGTAGGGCCTTTTAAACGAACAAAAATAAGACGCGTCTTACATTGGACGCGACCTAAATAAGACTCAAACCATCCCGTATAAACGGCACATTTCGTTTGAAATTTAGCTAAGACGCGTCTTTTCTAAGAGCAGCCCCTAACACCTGTTCTTCGCTAAGACGCGTCTTTGCTAAGTCGTGTCTCAATGTTCCGTTTATACGGGGTAGTTTGCGTCTTATTTAGGACGCGTTTAATGGAAGACGCGTCTTATTTTCCCTCGTATAAATGCCCCTAGTGTCCGGTCTTCAAAAATACTCCAGAGCTGAAAAGAGCTAAAACCTACAATGCTCTTATTTTTGACCGGATAAACTTTTTCAACATGGCGAATTTGTTTTCATTTTCTCGGAAACCCTTTGTTATGTGCTATTGTTTTCATAAGCCAATAAAAACTTTATTTTTTGACGCCCGCCAAATGACTGTCAAGTAGCGCGTCCTGCACTTGTTTCCGGTCCCCCAAACTGGAAAAGCCATATAATAAACATCTTATTAGCCTCATTTTTTCATTGCGTACTGTAAATTACGGATCCTAGTTTATGGCCCGCGCGCTTCGCGCTTGGGCCATATATCGATGGAAAAAAAACTCGGTCCGTAATTCAATTACTGTACAGACCGAAAACTTGGCTAATAAGATGTTTATATTCTCAGTGGGGCCATCTGCAAACAATGCCCATACTGAACTATAAGATATAGGAGACTCAGTCCTACGGCGGTAAGTCTCCTGGTACCTCCTTTCAAAGAAAAATCCATTCCTTGCCTCCTGACTAACCCCCTTTCAAAACACATTCTTCGCGACGTACTTAAATTTTCTTTAAAAGTAAAAGAGTATGACCCACATGTTTCAAGGCTGAAAGCCAACATTGGAGGAGCAGAAATGAACCCCTGGAATTAAAACACCATGGCTATATCGAGACCTCCGAGTATCTAATAACATAGTTTGTCACATAAATTATGCCACATGGTTCCAACAGGGGTCTTTTTTGCATGAGCATGCGCGGCCGCTGACTTGACAAAGAGCACGCGACCAGTGACAGCGACTGTGGTGCATAGTCATAGGAGCCAAATTGTTCACTTTGAAAGCTTGCTTGAGATTGAAATGGTAGCAGGAACTTAGGAAAGACCTTTCGTTGTACAAAATAAGTAAAGATCTGGTGATTAAAGACTGATGCGCTGAACGAGGTGAAAGAGCATGTTTCTCAAGGATGTCTGACACGAACATGGCTGCTTGTTATTGTTTGGCGCTCGACTCGTGTCTTGATTCCCGTTCAAGAACCGCAAAATTTGGCATAGAATGCATTGCTGATGCGTCGTTATTGAGCAAAATGTTCTTTATTTAGTGTTTGTCTATAAATCGGATGTAAATTAGTTTCTCGATACCGTAGAGGATTTCTGTCAATAATTTGTTGATAGCTTATTTAGCCATATCTCGGGAGTGGATTAATAACGATCAGCGGGCGACTACCACGCCGTTATTAGTTGGAATAGAAAGTTGTTCCCTTAAGTATTTTAGCGATACAAAGTTTGTTTATCGGAAAATTGTAGAACTTCTTGTTTTTGCGTGGACTAACATTGTAACGCATTATTAACAGGGATATTCATTTAGCGAGAACTTAAGTGCTGTGATAATTTTTAACTTTGGTCGGCATCACATGTTTACAGTACTTCTTGGGAAACCTAACCGTTTGTTTCATCAAAATCGGTCACAAGATTCGACTTTAATTTCGGTCCCATTGAATACAGTTTTGACTGTGTCTCATTGATATTCATTTTTTCTATTTTTCGAGACATACAGAGTGACTACCACCAACATCTCACCAGGTAACTAATCTACGTCTCGTGTGCTCTTAATTTTGTAGCTTTTAAGTGCTGGGAAAATTGTAGAACATATATTAATTCACTGCTAGCGCTGAACTCAACACCGGCTTTTGCGCACTTCGAACCCGCTCGCTGAAATTTGCTATTTTTTTTTTGAATATTTTTGTTCCTTTCCCAGTTCAAAACGAAGAAAATTGAAAGTGTTTAGTTGCATCAACAAACGTTTCGGCACTTTGTTTAGACTTTGATGAGATTAGCGCAATCCTACAGGCACTACATATACGCGTAATGTTGTCCAGGTCAAGTGGGGAGATGAAATTTGATGGTAGCTCGTGTATGTTAAAGCCGGTCTACTTCTCTTTTGTTAAGACCATGTTACAGTTGCTTTGCAAACTCCAAATTTTGTTAAATCACGAGCACATTTGCCAAGACCAACGAGAAAAATAATCGCGACGATGGCTTTGAGACGCACCATTTTTGATGAAGGCAGACCCTGTGGTGAGCCTCCATGCACATCGCTTGTTCAGCGGTCGCGCATGCTCATGCAGAAAAGACCCCTGTTCGTGGTTCCAGTTATACGCTAAAAGCTTTTCCAGGTGAGCTCAATATGCTTAATATGCAAGATTTTACGAAGGTTGGCAAGGTGAGCAAAAGCCATTCAGCTTTAAGCAGCAGACATGCATTAACCTGAGATCAGGCTCTATTTTTGTTTCGCTTTGAAAATTACATTCAGGCGGGCAAGGCGAAAGATAGAATGTATGAGAACCGCTAAAATTGGGCCAGGCTGATGTCAGGTTAAAATGCATGTACTGCATTCATATGTAGACCTAGCCTGCGAGCAAACTCTCCTATTTGGGCAAGTGAAGCGAGTCTCGCGAGAACGCGCGAGCGAGCGGCCGGCGAAAGGAGAGCTTGCAACCATCCCTTACAAAGTTTCATTTGTACTTCGCCCAGACGAAGGGAAATACCATTAGCTGAAAAATGACGTTCCGGAAATCAAAGTTGATTGATAACAGGCTAAGCTGGCACCCGCTTCGTCTGTGTGTCAAATTTGGTTCTCAGGGGGATCAGATTGGTACCGAGAACTTGTTTCAGCCCTCAAAGCCGGGCTCGTTTGATGTAATTCTCGTAAAGAGAATATTGCGAGCAGAGGATAAGTCGGATCGAGTTTGTAGTTCTTGTGGACGGAAAATGAAAACCCTTCATCACTGAGTTGTATTCGTTTGTGTCAAGCACCTTGTTTAGTCCTGAAAACCGGGAGAGTGAAAGTGAAGAGTGATTCAAGCGCTGTTTTCCAACATCGGTTTCGTCGCCCGGTTGAGTTCTACTGGGTAGAAAAATTCAGAAACATGTACTTGACAGTGTAGCTGTGTAGCGTGACCGTAAAGAAGGAAAAGAGAAAGAGTTGGAAGCTACTGGAGTAAAACTTAAGAGAACCAAGTGCAGGAAAACGCTATTCTCCAGTTCCAGACGGACAAATATATGATGTTTTTGTTGGTGATTGCGATGGGGAGTAGTCTTCTACACTGCAGTAGGGATGATTTTTCAAAAGTAAACGAAACGAGAATCAAATTAGTGAGTTCTTATTCGAGCGGACACGTTAAAGTTCGATGTCCCCGTGGAAAAAAAACATATAAGAACATTGCTTTGATGCTGTTGCGAAAGCGATTTATAAATAAATAAATAATTCTACGCGTCCTCGGCTGTCTTAACTTACTTGACAGGCGGTTGTCACTTTTCTAATCTGCGGCACGTTTGCAGTGATAGTTTTCACGCTTTGCGGAGTCCCGGGCTTTCCGGGATGGAAATGAAAATTTATGAGAGATCGTTGCAAGCTCTCCTTTCCTCGGCCCCCTCGCTCGCGCGTTCTCGCGAGGCTCACTTCGCTTACCCAAATAGGAGAGCTTGCTCGCAGGCTAATGTAGACCCTGTCCACACTAATTCGTTTTCAAAAGTTCATTGTCATCGAAAACGGATCAATTGATTCGCTTTCACACTGTCACTGTTGTTTTGATGCGTTTTCGAAAACGATAGAATTGCAAGCGTTTTGACGTAAGTTGAACTCTATGTATATGCTAGAAACACGCGCATGCGATATTTCACAACCCACTTAGTTCATAAGAAGTCATCGCTTTTATTATGATGCGTTTTCGAACCGTTTTGACTGTCCAGAAATACGATATGTATGAGTTTTCGTCTCCATCCACTTTCAAGAGCGTTTGCAAATCGATGCGTTTTCGATGAAAACGCTCAGCGTATGAGTGTGGACGGAAGGCCTAAACGCATCAAAATGTAGGCGTTTTTAAACGAAAACGTATAAGTGTGGACGGGCCTTAGTAACTAGGCGAGAACTGCACGTCCGTTACAAATTAAATCTCAGTGGCGGTAAGAATTTTTGTTTTTCAATTTATATTTTTTCAAATCTAAAAGCCTGAGCTATTAACATTTTTCAGGGAACACGTCGTGACGTGTATGTCAACATTGGTGCTACCACTGTAAAGGAGTTTTGACAGCCATGTTTTTGAAAGTTTGCATTTTTTTCTACAAAAAATTGTTTTATTTCTTTTTATACTTTTTGAATTATGATATTACATTTTATTAAACATTATTTTATAATTATGTTAAATAGAACTGCTGATGTAATTATGTTTTTTTAGTGACTAATTTGAGAAAGATTTTAACTTTGGATCTTAGGTGTTGAACTGATCGCACTAAACGAAGGGAAATTGTACGAGGTGTGAAACTGTCTATTCCGGTATGTAAGCTTATATTTATAAGCTTTCAAATGAAGAATGATCCTCTCAGTTGTGAACGCAATTTATGCAATTACGTAAGAAGCCTGGAAAAAAAAAAAAAAAAATCAGGACTTAATCAACGGGATGTGAGCCCGTGACCTCGCGACACCGGTGCGATGCTCTAAACAACTGATCTATGAAGCCACTGATGTTGGCAGCTGGTCAATTTTGTGTTTATATGTTCCCGTGAAAGAGATGAATGTGATAGATGTATATGGAATGAAACATAAGAACTACGGGAAACAAAAAGCTAAATATTGCGGATGGCAGGTCATTAGTAAATATAGTGAACAGGGTCGAACCCAGATTCGATCCCTGCGGTATACCAGCTGTTATAGGTATTGGCTCCGATTTCACTCCGTTTAACACAGTGAATTGCATTCGTCCTCCCAAATAGCTGTCTACCCATTCTAGTAAACCTTCTCTGATTCGAAAGTTCCTTTCAAGTTTATTCAGCTCTCATGTGACACACTGTCAAAGGCTTTCTTAAAATCCACAAAAGACGCCGCTAAGATCAGCTTTAAAAATACAAATGTATTTAAAAAGAACAAATTAGAAACTAAAAATTTCCCCTTGAAGCAGGAGTGGCAATTAAATGCAATAGCTCACGAAATTATTTAAAAGAATTAAAACAAAGCATCGCATGCACATCCAGGTAATATTGCTCTTTGATACCTGATTTATATGAAAAGTGAAACTCATTATGCCACCTTTTATCAAGTATGTAAAGAAATCATGGGGGAACTTTAAAAGAACTCATCAGAGCTTGTTGTGTTTCCCTTTGCCAGCTACATATATCATTGTGCTCTTGATGATGTATGTTAGGTTGGCACTGAACAACAAAGGTATATATTTCGATTTAAGCTGTTAAGATGGTAAATGGCAAAAGCAGCGAGAATAGATCTTTTTACTGGTACCTCATTTAGCAAATTTTGACCAATCCTGGTAGAATTACAGACGAAAAAAAGTATAACATTTGGGGAAAAATTCCACTTACCTACTACTATTGCTGGTTTTCAGTGTCACGCCATTCAAAATAGATTAAAATAAAAATCAAAACCATTCGACAGATAAAGTCCAGAATCGTGGAAATGAAAGGAGGTAAATATACAAAGACCCTTGCCAAGATTTGGGTCGAAGGAATAATTCGTATACGAGATATCCGAAGAAATGTTTTACCCAAATTTATAGAGCTTTGTATGGAGACACCATGCTGGAGCTCATCCAGATGAGCTCCAACATGGCGGACGGAAACCAACAAAAACATCTGTTACCGAGTTTTGCTACAAAAGCGTGAATTTATTCTTTGAGAAACTCAAAAACATTAAAGTAATAATTTTTCTAATACATGAACTGTTTAGATAGCAAAATTTCCTAAAATAAGTCATTTTTTTAACCTACATGACAGCTAGCTTGGCCGTCATGTAAATGCCGCGTCACGCAAAAGCTTAGAAATTCAAGCGTACTCTATCACAAAATCAAGAATCCTTTTGAAGCGAAAATTTGTATGAAAATTAGTTTTCAGCTGCTCTAATGCATCGTGAAAGTAAAATCTCGGTAGGATCGATAGTTTCTTAGTTTGCATTTTGGTGACGTCATGTGAAAACCAACAATAGCAACATAGAGCTAGCTCTCTTAGACTTCAACTATCACGGCAGTTGTTATAACTGTTACTCGGAGACCTTGATGCTTTTCTTATTTTTTGTTATCCATAATGAATGTTACCTATCCAACAGTACAGCAGTTTGGGGGCTGGCAACATAGAGAACCTTTTTATTAAAAACAGCTGAATCAAGTTCATTGTAGCCTGCGTAGCAAGCGTTTCCGTGCGGTTTAGGAGCAAAGAACGAGGAACGAGAGTCTAAAATGGCGCCAATAAAAGAGCTGGGAGGGGGTGGGGAAGAAAGGAAGGAAACGCTTGCCGACAAACCCTGGGATTTTGAAAACCGCCCATTTGGCCTGTCATGCCTGAGTTCGCGCACCGACATTTGATGCTGTCATGAGCTGTCATAATTGACCAATAAAATGTTTGGCTTTCAGTGGAGCGGAAATGAACTTCAGAGGACGCGTGTGTGCGAACCCAAAATATATTTTTTTTTGTAAAAAATGCTGTGGCTATATGTAAAATTTACTAAGAATAAAGAACTGTCGGCCATTTAGTGTTTTGAAAACCTTGACCGGCAGTCGAGCTGAAAAAATTCCTGTCACAAAACGTGATTTCCTCCTCTGAGCCCAGCGCAAACCAAATACTAGACCAAAGATCTGTAAAGCATTTCAGGATCGCTTGACTTTTCTAAATCGACATATGATAGTTTAGATTAGCTGGAATCTTCCGATTTTGTGAAATTTACTGAGAATATAGAACTGCCGGCCATTTAGTATTTTGAAAACCTTGACCGGTTACCGGCCATATAGTTGCAGCTTTTGTATTTTGAAACACATGGACGGCGTTTATGTTGAAATATCAATGAATCCGAACCATCAATACAGGCTTTGGACACTTGTCTTTTTAATCCATCTAACAGAACAGTCTGTAAATCACCATCACCAGAATTCAACATCCCTCAAAACGAGCTGGACCCAGCATGACACATTGCAGGAAACCACCGCATTCGCGAACAAAAGAAAATCGCTTTTAGTTATTCAGATCCAGGAGGCACTTTGGAGAATTAATTAAACGACCTGAAACCCTTATTTAGTCGCAAGAAGAGGCTTACGTTTCAAAAGAGGTCAAAGAAAATGCTCTTGCATTGGATCGCAAATCTTGCCGACCAGAATTTAAAACAAAAACAACTGAAAATTAATATGCGTGTCACGTACCATACAGTCATCTCCGTATGAAACAAACCTTTGATCGACACATGTCAACACTGTTCGATTAGCCTAGCCAATCAGGCGCTGCGTTCGCTGGCGAACGCTGGTTTTCAAAATCGAGGGGTTTGTCTGCAAGCGTTTCCTTCCTTCCCTTCCCCCTCCCCCCACTTTCATTTTTTGGCTCTTGTTTCATTTCTCGCGCGGCCAAAACCTAGAATACCGTTCCTCGGTCTTTCTTTGCTCCGAAACCAAACGGAAACGCTTGCTACGCAGGCTAAGTTCATTGGAAAACAAACTTATGTTTAGCAACTGACAATCAATAAGACACAGAAGTTTGGTTTAAATCGACAGTTATGGGAGAAAAGACCAATGAAAATTAAAAACAATGGCTGTGCGTGATTTTTCGAATTTGGACTCTTTGAAATGTTTCTAGTAACCACTAAATTACTGCCCGGCGTCAGATAAAGGCTTCTAGCCAGCCTTTGAATGATGTTTTGTTGTTTTAAATTGCCAAGTAGTTGAATGAGATGATTTTTCTGCTAACCCGGTTTTCAAAAATCCAGGTATAAGTAAGTCGCGAAGAACTTTCTTGATGTGTTTTAAAGATGATTAGTACATTTAGAGGCAATGAATTGATTTTTCTTTGAAAGGAGGTAATAGAAGAATCTGCTATGCCTTATAGGTCAGTATGGGCATTGTTTGCGGATGGCTCCACCGACAACATGTTACTTCACTCTCTTGCGATTACACAATGTATAAAATAGTCTTACACATCTAATTTCCACTTTCATATTGGCCATAACCACCCTTCCCTTCCCGCCCAAAAAAGCATGAATATTGTTTCCAATCTCTTTTGGCACTCAGATACGTCACGAGAGTAATTGAAAACAATGATGAAGCAAATTTTTGGGGGCAGACGGGGTGAATTATGGACAATGAGCAACTGTGTTGGATTGCATAATCCTCGCACGCCGCATACAGTCCCCTTCTGTGGTAATCCAAAAAGTGCCCGCGCCAGTGAACAAGAAACTGCTGGGCCGTAAGTAGCCATTTACGCCAAGGGAGTACCTCTCCTTGGGGGGGGGGGGGGGGGGGGGGGTGGGGGGGAGAGATGGTGTTAGAAGAAAATCAATTGCCAGGCAAAAATCTCTCGGAGAGAAGTAAGTGTACTTGTGCAAGAAGAACTCGACTTTAGCATTTTCATGATGGAAATATAGGATACTTTGCAAAATTGGCTACGGGCGCGATATCGTTTATACCGTGCTATTCCTCTTTCCTTTTAGTATCTATCAGTCTCAACACTTCGTCAGAGAAAAACTATTTTATAAAGCATTTTATTTAAGAAACTACAGTATCCGTAATTCCTCTCCGTAAAATATTCTTTTAGAAAACTAGAAGGATCTACATTTGTTACAGCTGCTAGCGGTGAAGATAACGTACAAAAATAGACAGAATCAGTGCTTTCTTGAATTGATGAAATGATGAATATATGAATTTCGTATACTGGAACTGCGGAATTTAGAAATAAATGCAAAGAAGATCATCGGCTAACAGACTTGCAATTAGCGAGTTCCTTCGTCAGTGTTGGACTCCGCATAATCGTAGAAAGCAACTGTTGCAGCAGTTCGTGCATGATTGTTCAGAACGGCATGGTCTATTTACGCATCCAAAATCGTCTGGGCAATGTAACGGACTACGACAACTGATCTTGCAAGACAATGCGTCCACTGCAATTCAATAGATAGCAGTTAGTAGTCCATATCCTCAGAGATTCAGAAGTAGCCAACTAAAAGGACAGGGTTCTTATAACGACAGAGGGCTGAGTCAATACCAGGAGCATTTGAACTTTTTGTTTCTAATTGGCCAAGGGACGACTGAATCTGCGTGGGCATATATTATGTGAAACGGAACTGCCAATACAGTGTTAAAAATGGTATCATGACGGTATTTTCAGAAAACAAAAACGATTGAAAAAAAAACAAAGAAAAAAACATTGCCATTTACAAAAGCGCAAGTTCAAAACAAAAACAAACGACCGCGTTGCATCAAGGTTGGCGATGGGCCTTTAAATTTTGGAGTGCTGGTCTCATAAGTCATGTCAACTGGGCTCTTTACTGTTTCAAAATTGTAAAATAACTGTACACTCTCTAGGTTAAGTTTGACACTCAGCTACGCGCCAAAATAACTTAAAATAGCTCAGAAGAGTAAATCGTACTTTCCAAGGGCAGTGGTTGAACCTGTGGGAAAAAAAACAGAAACAGAATTAACGAGACAACAACAAAAAGAAAAAGCCGGAAGCAAATGAAACAAAGTTTGCCTTATTTTGCTCCTTTCTCCAATTTTCCATTCGTGTATTTTTGCCATTTAGTGTTGCATCCAACCTCGTTCCCAGGGTTCTCTCCTATCTCTCGCTCCATGGGGCGGGTAGAAGAGAACCCTGGGAACGAGGTTGTGGTGCATCTTAAGGTACAATTTTACTTTTCTTGCATCTTTTGTGCATGTTTGCTACAGATTAATTCATTTAACGCTTCTTTAGCTAAGTCAGTTCTAGAATTCGTATATGAAATGAAAGATATTTCTTTTAAAACAAAACTGAGGCAAATTACACATGAGCGAATCCAGAATATTGATAGGCTCACCCTAATCCGCCAATGTAACATAATGAAAGGAATAACTTAAAATTATGTTTCAGACCGTTTTTCAGATGACAGGCGTTAAAAGAGGAAGCGGAAGGGGTTGTCATGATGGAAGATAAACAAGAAAATAGTTGGCGGTGCAAAAATTATTCGATAGATCAAGCCGCAAGATAAGATTTTTGCACGCTCTTGAGTGTTAAATGCGTGATCAGTAGTTAGAGTAAATTTAACAGTCAAGTTATATAATGCTACCCTAGTTTGTTTAAAAACACAACTATTACTTACCGGTTCAAGGAAGAAACACGCCAAAAAGGCCAACGTCAGTATTAAGACAGACTTCATTTCAACTACACATGACAAAAAACACGTCGATGTTTTACAGTTTAGTGTCAAAAAGTGATAACGCATATTCTGTATCTCCAAAAACGAAGAAGAACATAAATCGCTTTGTTTTACATTTAACACAAAAACATATCGAGCACAATCACTGAAATACCTTGGTGGTCCAGATTACGTCCAGGTTACTCCAGTAAAGACGAGTTGAAACCGGATTGTATGAGTGAGCAAGATACTGTAGGGGCAATCAACAACGTCCTGTAGAACGAGTCCTTATATAGCTTGTATTGTGACTGCACCTTGTCGACAGCAGATGACTCGGCAACTACTAAAATAGCTCATACGTTTTTCTTTTAAAATTGTGAAGGAAGACGTTTACTGATGGCGATATGGTAACTGAGTTTGATAGCAGCTATCTTTATGCTGTAGCTAAATAAAGCTTAGTCTTCTCCTTAATGTTCCGGGTTATTTGTCCCAAAATTGTCAGTTTACATTTAATTTACGGTGTCTTGTTTCTTACAAAACATAATAAGTTTATTTTACAAGTGTTTGGTTTCTATGTTTCAAGTAGAGGTAATCTACGTTGCCAAATCTAAGTTGATATTCTTTTGAAAAACAAACAAACAAAGAGCTTGGATAGATATAAGAAATTTTAAGTAATGTTACCTGAGAAGCTGACATAACAAAGCGCATTTTTACTTCATTTGATAAACAGAACAAAAAACAAAATTGCCCAACGTTAATTGCACCACAAGTAGCAGAGGAGTTATTTTCCTTAGTAAAACGCGGGGCCGGGGTCTACTTTTTTTTAAAAGAGTGCTGTTTTGGGGTTAAGGTTAGGGTTGACACTAACCCTAATCCTAGCCCTTATCCTAAAACAGCGTTCTAGGCCCCGACCCAGCGTTTTACTGACACCCGCTTTTTTCTTTAGTTTATAAACCTGCTTCATGCTGAATTTAGTACATTGTAAATTCGTAAATGGCCAATTTCAAACAAATTGGTAACGTGACTGTGCTAACCTTTTGCCGTCATTCAAGTTTTTAGGGAAAAACCAGATTTTGGACGAAACGTTCCTTTTTAAACCGTTTTTAGGTCAGTTAGCAAAAAGAGATTTCCAACATTAAGACATAATTTTCTGCTCATTGGATGTTTTAAGCAGGGTTTTTTGTTTTTTGTTTTTCGCGCATGCCCATAAGCCAAAATTAGGACTTTTCTCGTGAATCTATTTCAATGTTTTTTCTTACTCTCTTCTTTTTCCCTTTACAGTAGCTTTCGTTTTGTAGCCACTTTTGCTGCCCACTTTTTCGTCTTTCTTTCACATAGAATTATAGCTGGCTTCTTTTCAAGAATGGGACAAATATAATCTACAATAGCTGCAACGAGTATTAGGTATGTGGAATTTTTCCCCAAACTGATGTTGCATTTTTTTCTCTGTAACGTAACTCCGACAGGTTTGGTCAAAATTTGCTAAATGAGGTACCAGTGGAAAGATCTATTCTCGCTGCTTTTGCAATCTATCATCTAAATAGTTTAAATGGAAAACTAATTTGTCCAAGGCAGGATAATATCCATGAGTCGGTTCATATGGACCAAGCCGACGTCAAAGAGTTACTTAATGTTCAGGATCATTTGCCTCGTGATTGTCGAATAAATATATTACATGTCTCACGTGTGGTTCTCATATTCTGAACCGTATCGATAGTTTATTCAATATCATCAATTCATAACTGTTAATTTCCCAATATTGATATCATCAGTGTACATTACGCCATAATGTTGATGACGAGGGCCAAAAAAGGTTTTATTAAGGAAATGAAGAAGCGTAATTTAACTTCCGCAAAGGCGGTCAGGCGGCTCTTGTCTGTGGACGTCAACGTCGTTTTTCACTCACGCTCTCTACACGTATTAAATTATATGAACTAGAATATGTGTTATTATATCTATATGTCAAGTAGATTTTCTGAGAGGCCTAATTTTTAATAGATATATATGATTTCGATCGTCGACAATGCCCCAGTAAATAGATAGCCTTGTTAAAGTTCTGAAGATTTTTGAAGATTTTTTGTTTCATATAATTTAATATGTGTAAAGAGCGTGAGTGAAAAACGACGTTGACGTTCACAGACAAGAGCCGCCTGATGGCTTTTGGCCCTCGTCATCAACATTATCGCGTAATGATTGCAAAATTAACAGTTAAGAATATATTGAACCACACGTAAGACGAATTATATTTATTCTGCAATCAAGAGGCAAATGATCCTGAACATTATAAGTAACTGTTTGACGTCGGCTTGGTCCATATGGACCGACTCATCGATATTATCCTACCGTGACCCAATTAGTTTTCCATTTAAACTATTTAGATGGTAGACGGCAAAAGCAGCGATAATAGTTCTTTCCACTGTTACCTCATTAACCAAATTTTGACCAATCCTGTCGGAGTTACAGACAAAAAACAAGCAACATCAGTCTGGGGAAAGATTCCACATACCTAACACTCTTTGCAGCTAGATTATATTTGTCCCATTCTTGAAAAGAAGCCAGCTATAATTCTATGTGAAATTAGAAAGACGATCGATCAGAAAAAAGGGCAGCAAAAGTGGCTACAAAACGAAAACTACTGTAAAGGAAAAAAGAAGAGAGTAAGAAAAAATATTGAAATAGATTCACGAAAAAAGTCCTAACTTCTATCTTTTTTTTTAAGAATGCTGTTTTAGGATAAGGGCTAGGAGTAGGGTTAGTGTCAACCCTAACCTTAACCCCAAAACAGCACTCTTTAAAAAAAAAGTAGACCCCGGCCCCGCGTTTTACTGACACATGAAAAAAGCAATCTCCATATTGACGTTAACAGGTCAATCCGTGTTGCATTCTTCTAAGGAACTGAAAAATTAAACTGCAATCAAGGTCGCAAATAACTCCTCTGCCACCTGTGGTGCAATTAACATGGGGCAATATTGTTTTTTTTTTTTTAATCAAATGAAGTAAAAATGTGCTTTGTTATGTCAGCTTCTCAGGTAACATTACTTAAAATTTCTTATATCTATCCAAGGTCTTTGTTTGTCTGTTTTTCAAAAAAGATATTAACTAAGATTTGGCAACGTACATAGCCTCTACTGAAACCAAACACTTGTAAAATAAATTTATGTTTTGTAACCAACAAGACACAGAACTTTAATGCAAACTGACAATTTTGGGACAAATGACCCGGAACATTAAGGAGATGACTAAGCTTTATTTAGTTAGAGCAAAACGATAGCTTCTATCAAACTCAGTTACCATATCGCCGTCAGTAAAAGTCCTGCATCACAATTTTAAAAGAAAAACGTATGAGCTATTTTAATAGTTGCCAAAACATCTGCTGTCGACAAAGTGAAGTCACAATGCAAGCTATATATTAAGGACTCGTTCTACAGGACGTTGTTGACTGTCCCCACAGTATCGTCTTGCTCACTCATACAATCCGGTTTCAACTCGTCTTTAGTGAGTACTCTTGTCCTAATCTGGCCCACCAAGTTATTTCAGTGATTGTGCTCGATATGTTTCTGTGTTAAATGTAAAACAAAGTGGTTTATGTTCTTCTTCGTTTTTGTAGATACAGAACATGCGTTTTATCACTTTTTGACACTAAACTGTAAAACATTGACGTGCTTTTTGCTATGTGTGGTTGAAATGAAGTCTGTCTTAATACTGACGTTGGCTTTTTTGGCGTGTTTCTTGCTTGAACCGGTAGTTTTTAAACAAACTAGGGTAGCATTATATAGCTTGTTAAATTTACTCTGACTCATACTGATCAGGGATTTAATAAACAAGAGCGTGCAAAAATCTTATCTTGCGGCTTGATCTATCGAATAATTTTTCCACCGCCAAACATTTTCTTTATATCTTCAATCATGACAACCCCTACCGCTTCCTTTTTTAACTCTAGTCACACAGCCTATTGTATATCAGCTGGCAAACGGTCTGAAACATAATTTTAATTTATTCCTTTCATTTTGTTAAATTGGCGGATTTAGGGTGGGCTTCTCAATATTCTGGATTCGCTCATGTGTAATTGCTTCAGTTTTGTTTTTAAAGAAATATCTTTTTATATAAGAATTCTTGAACTGGTTTAACTAAAAGAGCGTTAAATGAATTAAGGGACCGGCCATTATTTATCGAGAGGGGGGAGGGGGGGGGGGAGGGGCTGGTGCAAATAAGGGGTGGGTCACCATTTTTTATGCAGAAGTTTAAGGGGGGGGGGGGGGGGGCCACAAGAAAACATGCAGATGTATAAGCCAATAAAATGTTGAGCTGCATCCTTATAATTAAATACAGCAAGACAGGAGAGGACTACTATTAAAATAACTTCTAAAAATCAACATTTATTTCCACTAACTTTATTTTACTTTGCTTATTTCTTAGTTATTGCATGTCCCAATTTTTTATCTTTTTTCTTTGGGGGGGGGGGGGGGGGGGTCTGGAAAGTCATGCTTAAGGAGAAGGGTGGGTCAGCAAAAATCAAACAAGCCATATTTCATATTGCACCAGCCCCCCACCCCCTCTCGATAAATAATGACCGGTCCCTAATCTGAAACAAACACGCACAAAAGATACGAGAAAGCCAAAATTGTAGAAAGATGCACTGTTAAATGACAAAACACACGAAGCGAAAATTGGAGAAAGGAGCAAAATAAGGGAAACTTTTTTTTTATTTGTTTCTTTTTCTTTTTGTTGTTGTCTCTTTAATTCTGTTTCTGTTTTTTCCCCACAGGTTTAACCACTACCCTTGGAAGGTACGATTTACTCTTCTGAGCTATTTTAAGTTATTTTGGCGCGTAGCTGATTGTACAAACTTAACCTAGAGAGTGTACAGTTAATTTACCATTTTCAAACAGTAAAGAGCCCAGTTGACATGACTTATGAGACCAGCACTCCAAAATTTAAAGACCTATCGCCAACCTTGATCCAACGCGGTCGTTTGTTTTTGTTTTGAACTCGCGCTTTTGTAAATGGCAATGTTCTTTTCTTTGTTTCTGTCAATCGTTTTTGTTTTCTGAAAATACCGTCATGATACCATTTTTAACACTGTATTGGCAGTTCCGTTTCACATAATGCCCACGCAAATTTCTTCCATTGGCCAATTAGAAACAAAAAGTTCAAATGCTTCTGGTATTGACTCTGCCCTCTGCCGTTATAAGAACCCCGTCCTGTTAGTTGGCTACTTCTGAGTCTCTGAGAATATGGACTACTATCTGCTATCTATTGAATTGTAGAGACCGTATTATTGGGCGTTTGCCAGACCATTTGCACTAAGCCGTTACTTTGTCCAAACGGTTTTGGATGCGTAAATAATCCATGCAGTCCCGGCGAAGCATGCACGAACTGCTGCAACAGTTGCTTTCTAGGAACATGCGGAGGCCAACACTGGCAAAGGAACTCGCTAATTGCAAGTCTGTTAGCCGATGATCTTCTCTGCATTTATTTCGAAATCCCGCAGTTCCAGTGTACGAAATTCATATATTCATCATTTCATCAATTCGATAAAGCACTGATTCTGTTTATTTTTGTACGCTATCTTCACCGCTAGCAGCTGTATCAAATGTAGATCCTTTTAGTTTTTCAGCCAAAAGAATATTTTACGGAGAGGAATTACGGATACTATAGTTTCTTAAATAAAATGCTTGATAAAATACTGTCTTTTTCTCTTTTTCTCTTACACGGGGTTACAAGGGATTACATGGGGTTACAGGTGGTTACAAAGGGTTACAGCATTTTCCCAAAGAAAAAATGAACACCAAATCTAAGTCGAAAATCCGACACGCATCCTAACTCAAAATGCAACTCGAAATCTTAACTTGGCGATATGGTACCCTCCTTCATTACTATTGTTTTTGCTTTGAAATTGCGGGCCTGAAGAACTATTTGCTTCTTGTCTTACTTTAGTTACAGCGTTTTCGTCGTTTATTTATACCACTAAATAGCAGATATTGCAATTATGAAAGCATACAAACCAACTGCATCTCACAATTTCCAACTAGCTTTATATTTTCGTTCGTTGGGCAGCAAAGTCCAAAAAGCCAGGTTTTGCGCCGAAAATCATCAAAAATTACACCTTTTCGTCACAGATGTTTTAGGCAAAAAAACTGATTTAAAATTCGAGAGAGTCTGCATTTAGAACAATTCTCAAGGCCATGCCTTGGTATCGAGTTGGAATTTTATCTCTCGTTATTTTCGCTGGACATGCTTCAGGCGTTTTGCGTTTCTTAACTTGGCTCGTTCGTGTTCGAAAGGAATTCTGGGTAATTCAGTCATACCGTGAGCGTAGAACGCTTCCTATTCCCATTTCCAAGATTTTTTATAAGTGTTGGACCACCCAGTCCTACCAGCGAAATACTTCGAATACGTTGCCCTAACTACATGGATAACAAGGGGTTACATGGGCCTATAAGGGGTGACAGAATTATAAGGCGTTACAGCAGATACTGATCTATGGTCCCGCGGCATCTGATTGAACAGGAGCATAACCCTGACATTGCTTGGGATATATGGCAACATATGTTCTTAGACATTGCTGATAACCATGCACAACTAAAGAAGAAGAGAGTGAGAGGAATCTCTCCCCCCCCCCCCGGATTACTCCGGAGCTAAAATTGCTAATGTTTCAAAGAGACAAACTCAAAAAAATAGCCTCAAGGTTCCCGACAGATGGCAATTGGACTTCTTACAAACATATGAAGAATAAGGTTAATTATGAAATTAAGAATGCTAAAATGAATTATTACAATGCCTTCTTCAAAGATAGTCGCAGAAACATAAAGAATACTTGGAAAGGAATTACTAGGCTAATTGGAAATGAATCTAAATTCAGTAAGATAACTCAGCTGGACACTGGGGATACTGTAAGTACTGACCTCATCGAAATCAGTAATATACTCAACAGACATTTTTCCAGAATATGACCTTCCTTAGCCTCTGAAATTAAAGATATATCCAGTAATTTTACTGATTATATTACCTCCGCAGAACAAATTTTTAAGTTGGCGGAAGTATCATGCCATGCAGGAGGTCTTCAACTTAATTCAGAAAATACCGAGTAATAAAGCCAGTGGTCTTGATAACATCTCAGCACGTCTCCTGAAAGAAGCGTCTCCCATAGTTACTCGCAGTTTAACTTTTATAATAAATCTCTCAATTGCCACTGGTATATTTCCAAATGCTTGGAAACGAGCTAGAGTTTCCCCAATATTTAAAGAGAACATCAAGACTGATCCTAACAAGTACAGACCTATCTCAGTTCTGCCTGTGGTAAGTAAATTAATTGAAACAGTTGTTTTTAACCAACTACATAAATATCTAAATAATAATAAGTTGTTAACTGAATGACAATCTGGCTTCAGACCTATGTTTTCCACTGAAACAGCTTTACTTGAGGCTACGAATGAATGGCTATGGAATATTGACAACAATCTCTTAAATGGTGTGATATTCCTGGACCTGAAAAAAGCTTTTGATACCATGGATCATGCTATCCTACTGGGAAAGCTTAAACTCTGTTGGGTCAGTTCTCTTAACTGGTTCCGGTCCTATCTATCTGACCGCAAGCAACAAACGTTTTTGATGGAATTCAATCTGATTTCTGTAACATAACATGTGGTATTTCACAGGGGTCTATTTTAGGCTCTCTCTTATTTACTATTTATATTAATGATCTCCCTTCATGTAATTTGTTTTCAAAACCCAGAATGTATGCAGATGATACTACCCTTACCTCATCTGCAGAAGACCCATGTGTCCTTGAACATAAAATGAATTATGATATGAATTTAATTCAGTCATGGCTGTCAGCACACAAATTAGTTTTGAATGTTAAGAAGACTAAATACGTGCTTATAGGGAGCCAATTTAAGTTATTCCAAATAAATAGTGACTTCACAGTCAAAGTCAATAATACACCCTTAAAAAGAGTCATTAAACATAAATCCCTTGGAGTTCAAATTGATGAATCTTTGAACTGGCGCCCATACATTAATAGCATTTCAAAGAAAATGTTCGCTGGTATTGCTATCTTAAAGCGTAAGTCATTTTATACCATTTGATACTAGAGTGAACATGTACAAACCACTGGTAATGCCATATTTTAATTACTGTAGTGCTGTATGGGGTAATATCAATAAGGGACTAGCATACAAACTTCAAAAAATGCAAAATGGGGCTGCTGAAATGCTCACCTTTTCTAACTATGAGGTTCTCTCAAGTGTTTTGTTGGATGAGCTTGGCTGGGAAAGGCTAGAATATGTAAGACTTAAACAGGATGCTATGACAATGTATAAAATCCATAATAATCTTTCCCCGTCGTATCTGAAGCAGATCTTTACCAACACCTCAAATGTACATTCACACAATCTGAGAAATTCTGAGTTAAATTATGTCCCCAGACCCAGAGATTAGAAACCTGCCTAGTTTAAATGTTTTCAAAACTTCAGTTCATAGGAAAATTATTTTAATACACCATGACTCATTGTAACTCTTATTATTAATAACGTAAGTTTTTGTATTTTTAACTTTATAGTCAAATACAGTCCGACCTCCATTAAGCTGCCACCCTCCATTAAGCGGCCACTTTCCAAAGTCCCGATTTATTTGTCACTAAACTGCTGTATTTGATACCTCTATTCAACGGCCACCTCTATTACTCAGGTAGATTAAGGCCTGGGTCTAAGTCATTTATAGTTTTCATGTACAGTTTCCAAAAACTATGGTTAAAGACATCCACGAGGGACGATATATGGTAAAAAAAACTAAACTTCAAAAAACTTGAAAAAATAAATTTAGATTATTTTGTCACGTGATCAATCACGCCCTCTATTGTTAAAAAATTGTAATCAACGATTCCCACCGCTTCCCAAACGAGTAGCTCCAGTTTCTCTGTATCAAAACATTGTCCCTACAAAGTGTCTACGAAACGGAATGGTTCGAAGCATTACAATTGGAAGGTTCAATTGGTGTTCACTGACTAGTGCCAGTCCTCCTCTAACTAAAATTATCGACAGGAGAAAGACGTTTATTGACCTCGCCTCATTCCAGTTGTTTTTACGAGAAGACTATTAGTAGCCACTTTTTGGACCTACTAAAGGAAAACGGTTTACTCTCCTTCTGGTGGGAATTTCGACTGAAAGGATTTCTCGATAAAACAGGGCGTGGCTGGTCACGTGATGCAGTTGTAAACAATTTTTAAAATGAAATTGGAAGATTTCTTGGTTATGATTGGCATTAAATTGTTAGTCAAGGGATATCTTGAAAATACTGTACGTTATACCACCCCCCTTTAAAACTAATTCTGAAAACTCTGTAACGACCCAGGCCTTAATCTACTTGAGTAAGCGGCCGCGGCCACCTTTTTGCTGTCACAAATGTATTATTTATATCGATTTTACCTCCATTAAGCGGCCAGCAAATTATCTTTCCATGAAATATCTTGAGCTAAATTTTTTCACATGCTACACTGTTGATGCAAAAAGGCCTAAGAAACTTGTCAAAGATGTTTTGCATTTTTTTCTGTACATTAACAGCCTGAAAAAATACTGTACATTTCAACTACGTGCCCTCTGTGTTAGAGCTAGAACTATGCATGGGCTGGGAATTCACTTGATGTTTTGTTACAATGAATTTTGGATTTATCTTCATATATGTTCACCTTTTAAAAGCATTTTGCTATTTAGAGTCAATAAAATCATGTTTACTGCCACTCCTATCCAATTTATATTGTACCTCCATTAAGCGGCCAACCTCTATTAAGCGGCCACTTTTCAAAGTCCCGAGGGCGGCCGCTTAATAGAGGTCGGACTGTAGTTCCTTAGGGTATTTTAGTCTAATTCTAAACACTATTCCTAGGAAGACCATGTAAAATGATACGATTTCGTATATAAATAAAGATTGATGATGATGATGATGATGACAGCGGGTTAAAGGGGGTTACAAGGGTTACAGGGGGTTACAAAGCAAGGGGTTACAAGAGGTTACAAGGGGGTACAGGGAGTTACAAGGGATTCAGGGAGTTACAAGGAATTACAGGAGTTACAAGGGGTTACAGGGGGTTAGAAGGGGTTACAGGAGGCTACAAGGAGTTATAGAGGGTTACAAGGGATTAAAAGGGATTACAAGGAGATACAAGGGGTTACAAGGGCTAACAGCGGGTTACAGATAAACGTTTTCTAACTAGAACGTCCCCAGAGACTTTTTCTTAGTCTGTTTTGCATAACAATAACATTCGAATAAATCTCAGTTTTTGTACGAAAACGGGGGTTACAGGGGCTTACAAGGGGTTACAGGGGGTTACAAGGGGTTACAAGGGGTTTCAGGGGGGTACAAGGGTTACAGGGGGTTTCAAGAGATTACAAGGGGTTACAGGGGGCTATAGGGGGTTACAAGGGGTTACCGGGATTTACAAAGGTTACAAGGGGTTACAGGGCGTTACAAGGGATTACAGGGGGTTACAAGGGGTTACAGAGGAGTACAGGGAGTTACAAGGAGTTTACAAGGGATTATAGCGGGTTTCAAGGGGTTACCAGGGTTTTCCAAAGGGTTACAAAGAGTTACAGGGGGTTACAAGGGATTACAGTGAGTTACAGGGGGTTGCAAGAGGTTACAAGGTGCTACAGGGGGTTACAGGAGGTTACAAGGGGTTGCAGGGGGCTACAAGGAGTTACAGGGGTTACAGGGGTTTTAGGGGGTTACAACCGAGAACAGGGAGATTGAGGTTACGTTGGGTTACAGAGGGTTACAAAGGATTGCAAAGGGCAACAGAGAGTACAGCTGGTTCAAGGGGTGAGAGGGGGCTGCAAGGAATTACAGGGGATTACAAGGAGTTAGAGGGGGTTGCAGGGGGTGACATGGGATTAAAGGGGGTTACAAGGAATTACAGGTGGTTACAGATATTTTAAGGAGTTAAAAGCGGGAACAGGGGGTTACAAGGGGTTACGGGGGGTTACAGAGGGTTACAAGGGGTCCAGGGGGTTATAAGGGGTTACAGAGGGTTACAGGGGGTTACAACGAGTTACAGGAGATTATTGGGGGTTACAAGGGATTACAGGGTGTTACAAGGGATTAAAGGAGGTTACAGAGGGTTACAGGGGGTTACAAGTTGTTACAGGAAGTTACGAGGGATTACAGTAAGCTTAAGAAACGCAGTGGCCAGATGATTGGAAGGCATATAAAACTAAAAAGTTAACGGTTAACAAAAAAGTAAAAAAGACAAAAAAAGGATTATTACAAACATCAAATAGAAGGAGCCTCTGGTAACCTGAAAGCAACTTGGAAAATTCTTAACGACCTGATGGGTAAGAAATCAGACAGCACACATTAATGATTTAAAGACAGAAAACTCGAGAAAATCGCTGAATGATTGAGTATTCACTTTACAAACGTTGGTCCGAAACTTGCATCTAAAATCCCAAATTCTCCAACTCCAACAATCGAGATCAGGTCAGATTTAGCCTACTCTTGTAAACCTTTGCACGATTCGATCGCTAACACGAAAATATACTAGCAATAAGTAACCAGGGGAATTTCAAACGCTTAAGTTTCGTTGCTTCCAACTAGAGAACTCACATTATGTAGGAGCTTTTGAAAATCCGCAGTAGAGTTAATAAAAACAACATCAAACATGGCGACTCATTCTCCTCGTGTTTGTTCTAAGGCCGCTACGCCTTATGGCAGGCACAGGCTTCCCAACACTCGAATAGGAAATTGTTTAACAAGTAACAATATTCGGTAAAAAAAGGTTACAACATTCCACCCCCCCCCCCCCCCCCCCATGAATGCACATGTTAAGGGCAAGTTCATAGTCGTTCGCTTCTGTATCAAAGACTTTCAGTTCACAGATTTTTTCCAGAACCTAATTGTTCCAGCAAACAAATCTTGGTAATTGGCCTTCTGTATGTTGACCCTTTGGTCTTTACTTCTACACTTCTGACCAAACCTTCAGATCCAGGAAACACATTGGTTACTCGTCCGATTGGCCCTGATGTCGTAGGACATTATCGTCAGCAATAATTGCTAGCTCTCCAGTTTGCAATTCCTTTGTGTCTTATGCCACTTCTGGTATTCTTGTAAAGAGGGAATGTACTCTCTGAGCCAACGCTTCCAATCGTGGTTAGCTAGGAGCTGTGTCTGGCGCCATCGCTTTCGACTAAACTTGTCGCTGTCATCAACCATTTCTGGGGGTAGATTAACCGTGGGACGAATGTTAAAAAAAAAGCCGGGGTGTGTGTTTTCATCGTCATTCGGACTTGAAGAATTTCTTGTCAGTGGTCTGGAGTCAGCAATTCGTTCAGCTTCAGTAAATACTGTTTGCAGTACCTCTTCGTTGATAAAGTCTTTACCAACGATAGCATTCAGGCTCCCAGACCCCGGACGTGCGCGATGCACCTGGAGGGTGGAACACCCACTTACAGCCTCGCTGCTGCAACTCTCCTCCCACTGACAATTTGTTCAATAGCCTCTTTAATTTCCCAATCGGACCCAACGAAGTTTGATCCATTGTGGGAGCGAAGCTCCTTCACATGCCTTCTTCGATTGAGAAATCTCATCAGAATCAAGATGAAGTCATCTGTTTCCAGGGACTTAGCGACTTCAAGATTGAGAATTCAAACATACAAAGATCGCTCCCTATCTCTTCTCTGCAACCTTTCCCCTTCCTCTCTTCACGTAAAAAGGGCCAAAATAGTCAACTCCTGAATACGTAAACGGTGGCTCGTACGGGGTCAGCCTGATCTTCGGTAATTCTGTCATTTCTTGAGTCATCCTTGGCGCCATTCGTTTCTTGCAGGATACATATCTCCCAATAACCTCCTTCACTGCTGCTCTTCCTTTAATCACCCAGAATTGCTCTCGGAGAAGGGACAATACTTGCTCGACTCCACAATGTCCATTTTTCTCGTGCACATAGCGTATCAGAATCGTAGTGACATGGTGATGTTTTGGCAGGATCATAGGATTCATCGCATCAGGAGCTATAGGGGCTCTCGAAATCCTACCACCAACTCGCAATACACCATCATTCGTGATCACTGGTTTAACCTTCACTATATTGCTTGATGCCTTCACTTGCCGCGCAACTTTGAGGTCTTTCAATTCTTGCGGAAACGTTCCCTCCTGTACCATGATCACAACTTCTCGCCTCGCCGTCTCAATTTCTTCTTGACTTACACTCCGTGTGATTTCATATGTGTTTGTCTCCTCCTTTTTCGCAAACCGCTTGAACCACTGCAGAAACTTCAGTATCCAGGCAAATTTGCGAAGAAGAATGTTCCAGCTAGAGTATCGGAACAGAAGGCAATTCAAGGAAGCTGTTGGGTTAACTGTGGTGACGTACACTTCCTTCTTTACCTCAAGTTTCTCTTCCGTAACTTTCTCGAACTTGGTTTCTGGCCAGTGATCCTCACTTCTATGCAAGAAGGATGGGCTTTTCAGTCAGCGCTCATTTTTCAGAAATTCATTCATCTCAAGGCCTCGACTAACATCATCAGCAGGTTTCAGTTTGCCAGGACAATGTCTCCACTGTTCTGCTGCTGTGAGGTCTCGTATCTCTCCAACTCGATTTGCAACATACGTTTGTGGATATAGTTCAGAGTAATCATAGAGCCAGTCCAAAAGACCACTCGTTCAAACTTAAAGTTCACTTCCTTTCGCACTGCAAGAGCAACACGTGCGGCCAACAGAGCTCCCTACAGCTCAAGGCGAGGAATGCTGACAGCTTTGATCGGGGCATTCCCGGACTTTCCCACAATAAATGCACATTCTATTTTCTCATCAGGGTAGGCAATTCGTAGGTACGTAGAAGTACCGTAGCCAACTTCGCACGCATCACAGAAATGATGAAGCTGCAGTGTGGCTCCTTCATGGTCAGTCCGACAGAAGTAACATCTGGGGACTTTCATGCTTGCCAGAAGAGGTAGGTTATCTTCCCATTGCAACCATCTTTGGAGGAGTTCTCCTTCGAGGGGTTGATCCCACGCCCTTTTCATTCTCCACAGATCTTGCATGATTTCCTTCGTGGGCAACATTACAGGCGTAGCAAGGTTCAGTGGGTCGAAGACCTAGCAGATTGTCGATAAAACTCCTCTCACCGTGTTTCTCTTCCCCAGCTCTAAGACCTTAAACTCAAACGTGTCTGACTCCATGTGCCAACGTACTCCAAATGCTCTGTCGACGGGTAACTCATCAAGATTGACATCTAGAGATGGGTCAGCTCTCTCTGCCCGAGGTATAGCAGACCAAACCTTGCGGTTGTTGCTTACGTTTGTCAGATTAAATCCGCCCTTAGCACAATGTTCTATCAATTGCTCCATAAGCGTGATTGCGTTTTCCGGCGTAGGTACAGCTTTTAAGAGATCATCAACATAGAAGTTGTGTCTAAGAGTGTCTATAGTAGAAGGGTCAAAAATTTCTTTATTGTCATCAGCTATTCTCCAAAGGATAGAGCAAGAGCTGAGCCAGGTGAGTCTGTGGCTCCAAATTTGTACTGCAATTGCGTACTCCTGCGTATTGTGTACTCTAAGGCAGCATCAAAGACTAACCTGACTTTTTTTGGCTTGTTGCTGCTGGTGACTGCAAAATGGGGAAGATACCAGGTTCTGAGACCGGATTTGGAAGCTTCTTCGTCTGACAGTTTACGGGTGTATCCCTTTGCTATGTAATCTTCCATGGTAGCACGATATTTCTCTTGAAGACTAGAATCTCTATGGAACTTTCATCTTAAACTTTGCAATCTTATTTCTGCTTCCCTGCGGTTGTTCGGCAGCTGAACATCATCTCTTCTCCACAACAGCCCCGTCTCACAGTGATCATCAGCACTAAGTTTCGTTGTTCTCTCTAGGATGTCCACCGCCCGCACATCCTCTCTGGACAAAATGAGGTCCCAACGACGACAATCTGCTCCGCCATCCGTTCCAGTCTTAAACGCGCCTTTCGTTCCAAACCCCTCAACTTCCTAAACGTCTCCACTTGGTCATGTAAATTCTCGTCACATGTGACAAAGTTTCCTCAAATGTTCCTTTGGTTCTGTAAACCATGAATTGTTCCTATTATGACCCAGCCTAAAGGGCCTCGCAGAGCTTGCAGTTGGCTATCACGCTTATTCGACCTCCGAACTTCAAAAACTTCATGTGCTCTACTGGCAGCCTTTCCAATGAGTACTGACACCATTCTCAACTTCACTAGGTGTTAGTGTGATCTCCTGTCAATATCTTCAGGAAGGTACTTCTCTGCGATGTTGAACCTCTCTGTTACAAACCCTTCTTCAACATTGATGACTTCTCCTTCTCCACTAGCGGACTGCATGCAACTTGAATTCCACAACTTCAAACTCTTCATCTTCTTGTTGCAAAGGCGTGCTAACAGACACTACCTCCTTCCGACCTTTCTGGTCAAGTTCCTTGGCGACGTCGGAACTGATCATGGTTCCACGCGAGCCATTGTCTATCAATCCGTAAGTGGTGATGGACTTCCCATCTGACGATGAGATTTTTACGGGTATCACATGAAGCAGGATAGTATTCTTCTTGGTTGGCTCTGTCACGGTTGCATACTGCACTGTGCTCCTAATTTTAGTAGAGTTCGGCTGCTCACCATTTCCTGTAGTTGGTGTCTTTCCGGAAGGTTGTTGTCCTCCTTCACAGGTTTGATTCCCTCCGTTCGTTTTAGCAGTGTCTCTCCTTTGGGGGTTGTGAAGAAGTCTGTGGTGCCGTTTGCCACTCCCACACGGACAGAACCTTTGGTATTCACACCTGCCTCTATGATTGCCTGGTCTCATACAAACATGACACAACCTATGACGTTTCACAATATCCCAGCGGCTTTGGAGATCTTTGTTTTGTAATTCAGGGCATGAAGCCAGTTCGTGTGATCCTGAGCAGCAAACAGTTCTGCACGCCGGGTGGGGACTTACTCTGTCTATCACCTGTTCCAAGTCTTCTTCCAGTGTCTTTAGCGGTGACATCAGTTACAAAAGATGATGTCCGCCTTATATTTGGAGGGTCATCTGTTCCGTTCGGTGTTTTTTTTCTGTTTGCTCTTGTCTCCGTGGGTTGTCATAGCATCAGCACCTGCAAATCCTGGGTCAATCTTAATCGCAGCTTTCGTTTGACAAACTTGGCAAGATCCTCCAGACCTAGTCTGGATTCTTTCCTTTTTCTCTAATGGAATATGATACGTCCGCCCACTTGTTGATCAAGTAGTCAGGCAGTCTACCAGCAATTAACTTCATATTCGCAGTGGTACTTTCTTCGCGTTCATAGTACCCCTCTAATCTCTTGGTGGCACACTGGAGTTGTTCTGCAGAGGTACGTAGACTCTTGAAATCTCTATTTCCCAGTTTTGGTCCCACTGTCAACTCTTGAATGCAGGCAGCTGCGACCGTAGCTGGTTGGCCATAGCGATCTTCTAAATTTGCAACAATATCTTCTGCTGATCTTGCTACAATATCATATGCTTCACCTATCACAAACTTCGGTAGAAATTCGATTTTCCGAGCATCACATAATAAGCTCTCTTCCAAGTTGCCTCGAATCCTTCTTCTAAAGACTGGAGAGTCTGCTGCACTTCCACTAAATTTTACCGGCTACATCGCTTGAAGTGTTGTGACTCTCAGCAAAACTGTCTGTGTTGAATTCGTGCCCAACTGTGGAACAAATTCAACGGCTTTAGGGTTCAATGGCTTAAGTCTCCTGTTGACAGTTGGCAACCCAAGTGGCTGTTCGTTCCTGTTTTGGCAGTTGAGGACTGATTGCACTGTCATAATCCTCTAAAGCCAGCAAATCAATCTCCTTTTCTTCTAACTGAACTTTAAATCTTATTTCTCTGGCAATTTTCTCCTTTTGCATTTCGATATCAATTTTCTCTTCTCCATTTCTGCTTCGTACCGTGCTAACTCTAATGGCTGTTTAGCCATGAGTTTCTTTAATTCTACATTTCTCTTCATTTCCCTCAGTTTTGAAGATCTTGAAGATCTGGACGACTTTGACTTACTTGAAGTTATCGGTGAAAATGTAGGTTCCACATTAGAGGATTTTAAACTACTCCTTGAAGAGCGAGGTGAACTTGGGCGTAAATAATATTCAACTGTCTTTACACATCGAGAGTAATCGTCATAAATCCTACTGTAACGCTGTTGAACACGCTCAAATTCCTCAACAGGCAAGTTTTTTAAGGATATAACTCTAGTACGTGTCACTATATCGACCCCATGCCCGCTCAAGGTTCTTCCCAACTTCACGAACTTCCTCACATTCACGTGGCTCGGCAATACTGATTTTAACTTGATTTATGACTGTACTTACTCGAGCCAAATAGCCTCCAAGCGAGCGCCTTGTCTGATACAATTCTTCGGCGTCAACATCTTCCCGGTCTTGCACATTTACCCTTCTCGTTCGCCCAACTGGATCCAAACTTCTCTCTTTCTCGGGATCCAATTTTGCATCCTCGATCTCTCCGCCATGTACATTCATCTCCGTGTCGCCTTTATCCTCCTTTTCCCTGCGCATAATCGAATGAAATGTAGTCGCAAATCCACAATTTATGTCATTTATTGTCAAACTCCAACAATCGAGATCAGGTCAGATCCAACCTACTCTTCTAAACCTTTGCACGATTCGCTAAAACGAAAATGTACAAGCAATAAGTAACCACGGGAATTTCAAACGCTAAACTTTTGTTGCTTCCAACTAGAGAACTCACATCATGTAGGAGCTTTTGAAAATCCGCAGTAGAGTTAATAAAAACAACATCATAAACATGGCGACTCATTCTCCTCGTGTTTGTTCTAAGGCCGCAACGCCTTATGGGAGGCACAGGCTTCCAACACTCGAATAAGAAATTGTTCAACAAGTAACAATATTCGGTAAAAACAAAAAAAAAAGGTTACAACATCTTACTTTGGTCACAACCTTTTGGTCATTTTTTTTTTAATAGCACGAAGTGGTAGATATTGCATTTATGAGAGCATACAAACCAACGGCAACTCCCAATTTCCACTTTATGTCTACGTTTGTTGGGCAGCAAAGTCCAAAAAGCGAGTTTTTGCGCAGAACATCATCAGCAAAAATTGCACCTTTTAGTCATAGATTTTTAGGCAAAAAAACTGATTTGAGAATCGAAAGTCTGCATTTAGAGAAATTTTCAAGGTTATACTTTAGTATCGAGTTGGAATTTTTTCTGTCGCTATTTTCGCTGGATATGCTTCAGCCACTTCCTGAGAGCTGGTATCGCTTGTATAACTTGGCTCGCTCGTGCACGAAAGGTATTCTGGGTAATTCAGTCATACCTTGAGCGGAGAACGCTTCCTATTCTCATTTCAAAGATTTTCTATAGGTGTTGAGTCACCCAGTCCTACCAGCGAAATATTGGCTTTGTTTTTTGTTTACAATTAAAAAGTCGCCCGAATTTCCTTGGTAGGTCCTGGAATCCGTCCACAAAACGGCCAGAGAGATGACTTCACTCGTGAACCGCCATCATGTTTGCTTCGTAGCATGTTTGGCGTCTCAGTTAACGCGAAACCATCTCTCACCTCTGTATTCTTCAGAGGGTTGCCTTTACCCACATTCTAGCTTAATGATGCCAGCATGGGGGCTTTCGCAGACTAAAGTGGCCCCGAAAAACACTTATGAGGGTGACGAATGGTCTTTGCGAGCATTCGCGTGCATGCAAGCACTGTTTTTTTTTGCGAGCACGAGCAGAGATAAAAAATTTGCTTTGCGAGCAGCGAGCTTTTAAAATAAAACAGAAAATATTTCAAAACGGGGTTTTAATTTAAAGCGCATCAAGTTCTTTAAAGGTAGTTTGAGTGACACCTTATGCCTTTACTTCATCACGCGCGTGTTGGTATGGATCAGAAAGCAAGGTAAAAATATCCTCTCTTTTTAACCATATATAGCTAGATTAGGGAAAGACCATTAGAAAACACACACACACTATACTTTATTTTCATACTCATCATTTTGCCATCTCCACCCGCAAATAGCAAAAGTTAGACGAAGCGGGCAGAGAGGAAACGTTACAGCATTCATAACAGATGATATTGTAAAGTCACCTAAATAAACTATGGGGATAAATAGGAATTACAGAAAAACAAGCCAAAGTTACAAAATATATAGTCTTACAGAATATTACAAGACAAATTTACTACTAACAGAACCTATCAATTATTAGTTTATTGAGTCGAGGCTGCAGAATTTGCCATTTTTGTAGGAGAATGGGCACTTCAACATAATCGTCCTCTGCTTCCATTATCGAGAGCAAACAGTCATGAAAATTCTCGTAAAATCTCCATAGGAGAGTTGACGAAATTCCGGAGATGGGGTGACAATTCCTAAAAAAAAATTCTTGCTAGGAAAACTTGTCTGCAAACTATCGGGATAAGGGGGGGGGGGGGATTAGCATAAAACAATGCCGAAAGATAAAAAGAATTGAAATTCTTAATTCGGATTTTTTTGGTCTCATTCGATTTACTTTGCTTTTTAAAGAGGCCTTTCAAAAGATTGAGTCATTCAGGACTTTTCTTATTGTCTTTTTTCTTCTATGCAATGTTCCATAAAATACGACGTCCTCTGTGAGTGGTCGTTATCTATGCTCTTTTAGTGTGGCGATCAGTCTTGAAAATGTTTGTCAGATTTATATTTCGGATGGAGCAAGGGAAGGCCTCGAAAAATGGTTAGCAGCAAATGTTTACAAGTGAAATCGGGACAAAGTAATTTGGGGCGACTTGAAAAATGCCTTAGAAAACAAATTAAAAAAAACAACAACAATAACGATAAAATCGAACTTCAAAGCAGTTGTCATCACTTTTAGACGAGGGTGAAAACGGTGAAAGAAAATTTTTAAAAAAACTGTTTACGAGTATCAACAAAAAGAAGGAAAGAACGGCAGCATTGGTGACTGGGAAAATGCCTAAACTGGGTAACAGTTACAATCTGCTACTGAAAGCGTGCTACGAGGCACGTTTGCCGACTTTTTTTTCTGTGCCTTGGACAGGTCTTTTTGGTAATAGGGAGCTTAAGCAACTACGACGACGACGACGACTTCAAAAAACAATAGGTTTAATGATCAAAACAACAGCTCAGCACGTGCATTATGCTCTTTAGTACATTTCTTTGACGTCCACTGCACGACTACGACGTGAAACCTCCTAATTTGACGTTTTATGGAGGACGTGGACATACGACGACGAATTTTCCTTCCTCTTTTTAAACTTGAATAAATTCCTTAACAATTCAACTCCAGGAAAAGTCGCCTGCATTTGACATATTGAGCGAGTCCAGATAGACACGATTAAGTCTGAAAGACCGCAAATTCATTTTTTTAGCGACGTTTTCACTGCCGTCGTCGTCGTAGTTGCTTAAGGTCCCTAATAGATCAAACAGGACGTCAAAATTTCTGAGGCTCATGTGCCAAAACACATTTTAACATCATCGGTTATTGATTACTAAACAGACACACGGCAAAAAGGAACCAAGTGGTAAAAATTATAATACGTGCATCTCTTCGACATTATATTATGATATAAATCTTACGTAAACCGTAGATTAGTTACAAAAGAAGAAATGTGTGGGAAAAAAAATTCGTGCAAAGCTTGTGCCTCAGAAAAAAAAATCCTGCAGACTAATGGACTTTAAAAAAAATCATATACGGAAAATTTTTCACACCCCCTTCCCCTCCGTTCTCGCTCCCGTTATTTCTAATGGTCCCTCCATTAGCTAATTTATTTTTTAACGTTGTCATTTATCGCGTGCATTTCCACTGAACTCGAAAGCCATATTTATAGGAATTAAGCACCATACAGAATTACATTTACTTTAACCCAAAGAAGGATTTACAAAATTTCGAGCAATACTGACAAGAAAGCGAGCATACAAGCAACTGCAAAAATTTAGGGAGCACGAGCAAGCGAGCACTCGTCTAAATTTTGCGAGCAAATCGAGCAAAGGTAAAATCTTGCGAGCAGTTAAACATTTTAATGGACCGTTCATCACCCCTATTAATAACGCCACGAACTCGCAATAGTCAACGAACCGCGACCGGTACAAAAGTTATCAACAAAATATCTTTTTTAGAAAAAAATTCTTAGGTAATAAAGCTAAATGATACAGTAATCAATGTATTATTATTAAAGCTTTGATACAATATAAACGGCAAGACTTACGAATTGAAAACTATTTCGATAATTTTTTAATGTTCGTATCATTCGGTCCATGCAATTTTCTTGGCTCGTTGCAATCTAACATAACATCTGTAACATATCACAGGCCTTGCCGATGCTCTGGTGGATCACGAGGTAAAATGTGAAAAATTGGATACGATCAGAGCCTTAATGCAGCTTTAATAAGAAAACAAATTATAATGTTTTCAACACTTAACTTTTCAATTAAGCTACACAAAAAAGCACTTGGGATTCGATTCTACCCACACAAAAAAAATAGCAAAGATCGTAAAGAGTAATTTCAACGAGCACTTAGCTAGGAAGGCGTATGTGGCCGGGCGGCTAACACCTCGTCGCGTTGTTTCCTTAGACAAGAAACTTTACTCCACTCTTTCCCTCTTCACCCAGGTGTATAAATGGGTACCGGCGGCATGCCGCTGGGGGGTAACCCTGCGATGGACTAGCATCCTGTCCAGAGGGGAGTAGAAATACTCCTAGGCTTGCTTCAAGCTACGGAAACCGGAAATAAGCTCCGGCTGTGTGGGCCTTTGGCTCGTGTGCGCCAGTTTACCTTTACCTTACTTAGCAGCTAGAATTTATGTTTATTCTCTTTTCCCCCCAATATTTCACCGAATCTATTGTTAAAAGTTTCCGAAATAGAAAGTTCAGTATACTTCGGATCTCCTATTCCCGCTCTGGAAGATTTTACTGCCGTTTAACAGAGGCATGCGCAGAACAACCGGAACCGCACGATTTCTGCGGTCGAGATTTGATGTCCCCAGAGTCTTCCCTGGTGATGCCCCACTGGCCAAAAAGCCAGAAGACTCTGGGTACGAGATTGGTCCTTTACTATAGGTGAGGAAGACTGCTGGCTGCATTTGCTAGAGTTTCGTTTTGCCCAAATGATATTTAGCCACATTTAATAAGGTGTATATCACTGGGAAATAGCCAGTATTTGTGATCATGTTTTCGAACTGGAATGACCTGGGGCCGCCTTGCCTTTTGATTTCCAAACTATAATTAAGCATGGCTAGAGAAGCTATCCTTCCAACGTCGGCATGGTCCGTGCTTCAAGTATAACACCTGCAAAGTTTTGGAAACTTAGCCTGTTAGTTATAAGGTTTGAATATGTAGTACAATTCTGGATCTCAAATTGTCAACAATAATAGTCCGTCAATTCCAATTATTTTGTACATTCAAAATTCCGAAAAATAGCCTGCCTTCTAATAACCTACGTCTCAGACGCTCTAAACCTTCTGTTTATAGTGCCTGCGAATTAGTGCACAATATCGTGTTCGACAAGGACATGTGTCGTCGTTTCTGATTGGCTGGTTTCCTACGCAGTTTGTTACTCCGTTTTGAAATTAGGTGTTGACAGCCCAGACACGACTCTTAGCTTGTGACAAGAGAGAATGAGCTCGTGATAGTGTGAAACGTGACCTCTTTTGCGTAGATTGTGCAGTGCATACAGTTTAACTGAGGGAATTTAACTGAGCAAATCATATTTTTGCCGCCCTGAGTTTCACTTTTAGAGGTTAATATATAGATTTAGCCAGGGCTAAAAGCGAAGCTCCCATTAATAAATTTATTATTTAAAGCAAACAATAAACTTGTAATCCACAAATCAGTTAACTTAAGGGGAAATTCATATGGGAAACTAAGGCTAAGTGATTTTAGAGTGAAACATCTTACATCGAGTTGATAGCCATATAAAACATCCAAACATAGCAATCATCTTCGATCACATTCAAGAGCCGTAATGGTTCTTGATCACAGTGGATTATACCTGGAAAACAAATTCTTGGAAAACAAATCAGGCCGAATGTTTTGCTTTCGACAAGTTTACTTTATAAAATCTTGCCAACAAATCCGGGGATATGTAAACCAACCTTTTATACTTTTTACACATCACATCTGAGGTGAAACCGTACTATTTATCATACAGACCTCGAGCGCCAAATTTGCAGTGAACATTGAAAGAGTTATGCTTCAACATAAATAATTTATTGTTTTTTTTTACTTATTTAAGGGTTTTATAACGATGTGTAATCTTGAAAAGCGTTTGATACGCGCGGCAAAAAGATAACTCCTGCAAGCGATGTTCATGAACGACTGAAAAAAAAAGCACAGCGATTTAAATTGCAAGAGAGACTACTAACAATCACAAAAACAAATATAATTCGGTTAAACATTTACAGACACAACAATTTTCATTCACGAAGATAAGTATTAAAGGGTTTCGAAAAATCCTGAGTCTTAAAGCTTAATAACTTTATGTTTTAAGCCGGCCTCGTGGTGTTTGCTTTTCTCAAAGATGAACTCGAGGCAAGAAAATCGCTCAAAGTTTTCTTTCTACAGCCAAATTTATAACTAAATATTCTTCGGAACGTTTTCTTTCTATTTGCGATGAGAAAATATATCTAAAGGCTTTTTTAAGTTCTGTAAGCTTATATCAAACCTGATATTAGGTCGATTCATTGTCTCAAATCTTACAAACGTCAGTGAAACGTGCATAAACTTGCCGCATAAATTGTGCTCGACTACATGAAATTAGATATAAAAAAAAAACAAACATCAAATGCAATCATTACTCAGGCTTACCTTTCGAGATGCGGTTCCTAAAAGCTATCAAGTAACGCGAGAGTCGCTTGAGAATTTTGAATCCCTCTTTAATACGCATCAAGCAAGGTGAAAAACGAAAACGATGCCATCCGAAATCGGATTTCCAACTTTGACAAGCGACGCATCTCTCAACCAAAAAACCAATGAACAAACTAGCCATGAATAACAGACTTGATAGCAGCTGTATTTCATTTTGTACATCCAGTGGAAAAAAACAGTTAAAAACATCACAAGTTTACACAAAACTCTGTCAGCTTCAGCTGTCAAAGTAAACAAGTTTCAAGATGCTGCATAAATTTTCCGCATGAACTCACCTATTGATCACATATGCAGTTTACCAATAAACGGTATTACTTTCCGTAAATAACTTTATATTTGTTAGTTTCTTTGGTTTTCTCAGAAATGTCTGGACCTGAATAGCTACATGTGTGTAATTTATTTTTCTCCGTGAATATCACAATTTCCAGATTTATTTTGAATCTAGCTATTGTCGGCGAGATTGAAGAATGCGCGGCAGTGCATCTGCAGCGATTGGAAGACGCTGGAAAACCAGTCGGCAAATTTACAAACACATTCTGGTCTTGAATGAATTCTCTCAGAGCATTTTTGTTTCTGTCAGGAAGAACGCTTTCAAGTTCGAACTGCTCTTTCATTGTTTACGGTAAACGCTCTTCGAGTTTGCCAACTTCCTTCTTTTCACATGTCTATGCCCAACCGTCGCACACACGTAAGAATTGGACCAATTTTGCAATCGTGAGGTGCGACTAAACCCTTAAGAAACCCACCTATCAGAAAGGCTCACATATGTCCTTGCGACTCTGCTGGATATCAGTACGAGCTTTTGTGCACTAATTCGCAAACAGACTATAAGAATTTTTTACGCGATACGTGGGTCGGCTGCAACGCAGGCTCGGCTTCTAGATGAGATGCTTAAGATTTATAGGTTTTATCTTTTCGTAGCAAAAAATCGTCCGCTGAGAGGACATCTGCTTACTGGCAATGAAAAGACTGTACAATGAAAAAGGGTTATGAACCTCGTACGAGTCGTTCGCGTGGCACACATTCGCGTAGCTTGGCTTGTTTACATGGCTTGTCTACGTTCGCACGTATTGCGTGCCTATTGCAAGATTGAATGAAAACAAGCGATCTCGAAAACTCTATTTGGGCGACGCCCAAGTAATGATGAGAAATCATGGCCTAAGGCGCAATAAGTTTCGTAAGTGTATCGATGAGGAAGTCTTGACATCAGTTCGCACTATTACTACGTTACTAGGTAACAATCTCAGCAAGTTAAATGATCCAGCAAGCATGATATGCTTGTTCTTCCCAATAATAATGCCACTTATCACATTGGTTTTAAAAATCGTTTGGCAGTAAGTGACAAATGTACTCAGCTCAGAGAGATGATCGTAATTGTACTCTGGGTATCGTTTGCCCTCACCACTTTTGTTCTGGAGGAAATTCATGAGTCAATATCCCAATGGTCTTGGCATCCTTGTATACTGCCCAACAGTACAATTTTTTGCTCAGATACATACTCGTGCCCATCATTCCGCACTCCATTATCAAATGGAAAAGCCGAGGCTGATTAACGACCATGAAATCCACGAAGCGGCTGCGATCGTAAATTGAAATCCTTGCTTTTTCGGGATTGTAATCATCACTGATGTATCCGTTTCCATCAAGGCAGTTTCCACCTGCAACCAATCCCTCACATGTTTGCAGTTTTACAATAAAACGACTCCCATCTCTTGGGGGAGGGGACGCATAGGCTGGACCGGTAGGTTCCAAGCCCGGATTTGTTGAAGACACCATCATACAAGTTGTTTCAAATGATAAAGAAACTTTGATAACATTTCGGTGACCTGCAGCTTCGCACGTGTATTTATGTCTTAGCCAGTGCAGTTTCTGGCACCCTTTTCCACAATACTTTGCTGTCATACAACGTTGACAAGTTTTTAAGGGAACGTCGCTTCGAAAGCAGTAAGCACAGGACATGCTTGATTCTGTTCTTTTTAACTGGTTTTGATTTCTGTAATTTTGATAACATCGATTACTGGAAATGAACTTGCACTTTACAACATTTGGTACTGACATCTCAACATCAATCACCATATTACTTTGGAGATCTGCCCCTGAATGGTCGTGCCCCTCAGCTACTGAATGCAGTTTTTCCCGTCCTTCACAAAGCTGATTTATAAAAAGGGGTTTCAGCTCACTTGGAAAAGAATAAAATTCAAAATAGCGCAAACCTTCATGGAAGGCTGGTCCACAGTTGTCATGAATAACATTGTTTTCAATCACACAGGAAAGTTTGCCTGGACTCTGTTTTCCCACTCTCAGGCCGCCCATTTTATTGTTGCAAATAGTATTTCCCACGTAATAGCCACCAGAATTGCACTGCACCCATACTCCCCACCAGTAGTTTTCAAACACCATGTTCCTCTGAAAAAGCACGCGATTTGCACAAAAAGATACACGGACGCCAAACCCTCCATTGTGGAAAATTTTGTTCTCTTGTATATTAACTACGTCTGAGGTCATATCTGGAGATCCAACAACAATGATACCCTCGTACCTATTGTCATAAATATCACAACGTGTCACTTTGGCCTCTTTGGCTAACACACCTTCTATCCGAGTGCCATCGACGTGGATGCCTTCAGTGTTTCCATAAATAAGACACTCCTGGACAGCCAGACTTCCTTGTGCCAATACTTTGATTCCAGCTGAAAAGGTTGGTTTGCTGCCGTTACCCCTTACGTGGCATTTTATCAAGGTGGCAAATGCGGAAGATCCACACACTAATATGCCACCACCCTTGCTGTCTTCTATTTTGCATTCCAACAAAACAGCCTCTCCATTAACCGTAACTGCGTTCCCGTCAGTTGCGGTGGAATGGAATGTACAGTGGTTGAATTCGACACTTCCATAGGAGTGGACAGCAACAGAACCCTTGGACTGAAAGCTTAAGTTTTGCAAATCACAAATCCCTGCGAACAGCAGTGAATTACATGTCAATGTGACGGCCACATTATTAGTAACTGCAACAAGACTGGTATCCAGGATTGAAAAAGAGTCCTTTCGGATCTCATACTGGTTATTTTTTAACAACAAAATGGCTTTTCTCTTAGAATAATTCATGTTTTGGCTTAAGGCCTCGTGAAGTGTTTCTGTTGAGTCGACAACAGTCCAGTGTCCGTCCAAACCCTTAAAAACCTTGATAAAATCCCCATAAAGGCAACAACCTCTTGCATCGTGATAATATGCAATGGCCGCGCAGCAACGGGCAGAACGCGTCTGTCCAAGCCCATTTAAAGCCAAAGCCTTCCTTGTGTATCCTTTCCAACAGTTTGGCAGGGTTTTAATGTACTCCTGGGAATCTTGAAGACATTCTTCGTATTTGCCAAGTTTGAAGTACGCAGTTGCACGGTTGTTAAGTAGCCGAGGGTCGAGATGTTTTGTGCCCTTGCTTGCCTCAAGTGCTTCTGTGTACCTCTTGACTGCCTCATTGAAACGTCCCTCTTTAAAAAATTGGTTTCCTCGAATGCGCTTCTCATCTTCCAATTCGTGGTGATGCTCTTTGTAATTTTTACAATTGAGGATCTCAACTGGAGGTCGAGATGAGTACAGAATAGTTTTTTGGATGAATTGGGGAAGAGGCAGAGTGTGTGGAAACAATTTTCGTACCTCTTCGGTACCTGAGGCCATGTTAGTACTTGTGCTAGAATCCATGATTTGAAATGCAAAATGTTCCGTTTCCTTTGCCTTCTCCTGGTGACCATAGACACTCAACTTCACTGCGTTTTCGTAAACAATGCGAGAGGTCTCAGGTGTTAAAACCAGTACCTTAACATCCCTTCCGATGCCTTGCTGATTAAGAAAGGTTTTCACGTGTTGTTGCACCTCTGAAGCATGACTGGTTAACTTTAACCAAAGGTGGAACCGCGAAGGGTTAGTCACAACAGAGGAAGGTTGTTTCTCCACACTTTTTGTAATATCCAAAATGATCTGATCGGGTGATGGGCAGTCATGAAAAGATTGATGAAGAATTTTCACCGCTCCGTGTAATGACAAGGCAACTTCTTCAACGGTCATTCTGTTGCGAATAACCTCCTGCACGAGACGATGTAAGCTGAGGGATTTTGTACTTTTTCTTTGAAAAAGTGAGAACTTAGTTAAAATTTCAACGATATGATTTTTTATCAGAGGAAGGTTCCAGTTTTTACAGGATGGATCTTGAACAGAAAGCAGCGGTGGGACAATAAGATCTTCGGGGATTTCAGTGGGTTCTAAAAACGCTGCGATGTGCATGAAACGTGATGCCATTGGTCCATGAGGCGATCTTTTGACGTATTCTAAGTTCATGAGCCATGTGGTGTGCACTGCCAGTCGACTTTTAGACTCGTAATCCCAGGCTGGTTTTGAACGCGGATGCTGAGATAACAAATTTACTCGCTGAACTTTGTATTCCTGGAGATAGGTACTGATAGAGCACTCAAGGGCTTTGATATGGGCACCAGCTTGTTCTAAAGCAAGAGGAAGGCAACCAAGCTCTTGTACCAGTTCATCTAACTGATCCTCTCTTTCATCTGCGGTTTCACCACATCGTGAGATTAGAAATTGCTTTGCATCGTTTTTTGGAAGGGCGGAGATTTCAAAACAGCAAGTTGGCTCAAGATCAATAGCCTCGCAAACTTCTTTTGGTTCACGTCTTGTTGTTAGTAGCACATGACCACCCGTTTTCCTTTTCCACGTACCAGAGAGAACTTTGTGCATTTGCTCAGAGAGGACTAACTGGTCTACATCATCAAGAACCAACAACCAGGGCTTTTTTCGTACGGAAATCCATCTCAATATTTTTGACAACGTCAAATCGAATGAATTTGCCAGAATTCCTAACCGCAACGCGAGTTCAGCGACAGAATTCTCAAACTTTTTGTCGTCCTCCAAGGAGAACCAAAATACCCCTCCCTCATATTTCGTCTTGCGTTTCCATGAAAGATGAGTTGCCAACGCGGTTTTTCCACAACCTCCAAGACCACACAAAGCACACATCTTAAGTCTTCCAATTTCATCCAATGAAAGGCATTTTTCAAGGCTCTCTAATTCGTTCTCTCTTCCTACAAACCATTTGTTACGCACAGGGGCATCAAACACAATCTGATTGCAATCTTCGGAAGATGACATGCTGTTTGCTATCGCCGTCAATTTGTCCAGATCTCTTTGCATAAATGAGCTTCTGTTTTCCAACTGTCTACAGATGCGTTCCAATTCCTGTGTCGTTTCCCAGTGCATCTTCTCTTCGTTCTTTGTACACATTATCTCTTGTTTCATCAAAACTTGATTGTCCCGAAGTCCCTCACAAGTTTTCTCCAAAACAGATTGTTTCCGTTGAATTGACACAACTGCCCTATCGAATACCGACTTAAATAAATCAATGGTAACGCCTATCTTCTTATCTTGCTCTTCTCTGTAGCCATTTAAGGAATCAGAAAGGAGCTGCACATCCTGGCGTATGAATTGCAGCACGGCGTTATCCACTGGTTTACCAAGGCATATGGTAAGCCCTACGGCAAACAGAAAGCAAACATTGGTCAGGGGGAATAGAAGCTTGCAAAAACGGGTAAAGAACAGGTTTTAAGAAAAGGATGGGTTGTTTTTCCGAAACTTCAGTTAATTCAAAGGACGAATGTCAACAGTTAAACCTCACCATTAAACTAGAGGTTCCATATAAGAAGTGGAATGCTGCCCCATGTAGAAAGATCAAGGGGTCTCGAGTGTTTTAAGACATGGCTCCTCTCTCCACGTTCGGCTTTTATCATTTTTTCTTGATTTGTCTGCCATCTCCTTTCAATTTTACTTAAACGTATGTCCTTAATATTGGAACCATTTTTGGAGCCCCCACTTTGCTTCTTAAGGTCACGAGACCAACCACGCTCATAATTATGCAAAACTTTAGTATTTCCAGATTGCGGCAAGAAAATGACTGTTGAAGCTCCCGTATATTTTTCCATAGTGTTAAGTTTAAAGTCAAATGAGTCAAATTAAACGGGAAGCGAAGGTAGCAAATAACTGGGAAATAGTTTATTTTCTTAGATGATTTCCCCTCTTTATAAGGGGAAAATCAGTGTCAGAATGGCCTGGCCTTAGTGACAGTGACATATTGTGCGTTTTAATTCTATTAGGCAGTCATTTCTCACTAAAGTATAGGTATCATTAAGGCGTAAGGTATACAGTAACAATACGTACCATGATTTTTCCACAACTTAAGATCACCCAGAGTTCTTTCCTCCTCGGAGTCCACGAAACCCAGGTTCTTGACCAGGTTCTCCATGAGATCAAAGCAAGCGTCATAGTGCACCTCAGTCCAAGTTATGAAATCGCAGTGTGCCCATTCATTACGAACTTTCAACCTCACATCCTCAGCAATCAGTTGGACCGACGCGAATGGTAAAGCTCCACAAAGAACTGCAAGCACTGCTGAAGAGTCAAAGGAACTATCAAATGCATTAAACTGCGCCATGAAAGGTTTCATAAAAAGCTTGGCCAAAGACACTTCATCCTTTACACAGTAGTCGTAGAGACTACGGTGTTTGGCAGTGTCGTTGTTGTTGATACTGTCATAGTTTAAGTTTACCGTGGAAGGCGGAATGTTCTTCAAGAATTTCGAGTACGTCTGTTTGTCCAGGCCAAAGCTCCGCACCAGATGCTGGTAGAATGGAGTCATTTCGGCTTTGATCTTATCTCTGAGGCATGGAGTGAGGACATGGTGAAGAGCAATGCCCACCACTAACCACCGGCGCTGTTCCTGGGATGTGCCTGATAAGGAAGCCATTTCTCCTTTATGCTTCTTTGCCTTTTTTTTTTTTGGAAAAAATTAAACTTAAGTAGAAAGAATGTGATAAACATGCTTTGTGATAATAATTGTAATTGTTGTACTTTGGAATAACAAATGATAATAATAATAATAATAATAATAATAATAATAATAAGCATGTGATAAACTAAACAAGTTGTTTTGTTATTATGGGAAACGAACCTGTTGGTACCTAAGCCGTCTGTCCACCATCTTGGATTTACTATTGCTTTGTTAAAAAAAAATCTTAGATGAAGATTTTGCTGCCATCAGTACTACCTTTGAGGTGTTTTTTGTTGGGCCCGCCCTATGTTCTTCCAAAAAGTGACCAAGAAACCGCAGCCGAACAGCATTTGAGGCGTCACGAAAAATGGAAGAAAAATCCCGCGAAAAGCGAGCTCTTTCCATTAGGGTAGGGAGATTAGAAAAGTGTAATTTGGAAAAGGGAACTTTCAGTTTGCACGAAACTTATTTCCTACCGCATTCCTGAACATGTTCTTTCCTTCGACATATACGTCAACTATTAAGAATCATTGTTTACTTGGGGTTTCAGGGGAAGAGTAAACTCCGGCATTGCGTCAGTAAACGAAAAAGGCGAGAATATGAAATAAGTGGTTAGCCAGATTAAACACATATCAAAAGATACAGTACTTGCTTATTCCTTTTTCTTCTTTTTATCAGTACTGACAAAATGGAAGAGAAGGAAGTGTGCCAGTGCAGGTCTAGGTATAGGTGAGTTGAACACATCGCTTACTTAACTTTATCTCGCTGTTTTCTACACTTTTCAAAAGCAACGTCAAAACAAACCCTTTTTCCAACCTCCTTTATCAGTTTAATTTTTAATGATCCGTTGCAAAGGCGACCGTGTCGACCACCAACATTTGAGTACGGCGTTTGCTGGTTTCTGCATATCAGGGATCTAGCCTCGAGTCCGGGGAGTAATTTTAATTATGATGTTTTATGACTGAAACAAGAAGACGCCCGAAGGCGTTTACGCGGGATGTGTTGGTGGAAGAAAGAATTACCGGTATGTTCAATGGCAATGGAAAGTTGAGTAGTGCATGCAAAAAATGTGTGCAGGAGAGACGGAGATGTTCTGTTAAGGACCAATACAGTAGAAGATGAGTTACACACAAGGGTTCCTTTGCTACTCAAAACAAAACTTACATCAATATTACCACCATATATGTTAGGAGTATGGGGTAGTTCACTAAAATTTGCATCCTTTACTAATGTCCTCCAAAAATGCACTTCCACATTCAACAATAGCATGTAATGTATCATACTTCCAATAACTACATGCATGCAGGGCTGCAAGGCTGTACTCTAAGGAAAATTTCAGGGAGCCCTTCGCGCTCCCCAAGCATTTTAACTGGGGTGCCCGTTCCTCCAAGTTGGTCGCCCAAATTAATAAATCAGTGAGCTGTTAGTTAATTATTAAAAATTAAACAAATTGTTTTTTTTTTTAACAAGTCAAGCGGAATTTTGTGAATATTTTTTTTCATGAAAAATCACATCCCTTTAACCTCCTGAGCGTGCGAAAAAAAAAAAAAACCCGCATGTTGTCATATGAAAGTAAGTTTTCGCGCCATATGAGAAACATGGGCAACACCGCCGAATATTTCATGTTTTTAAATGGGAAAGTAAGATTCTGGTCTGTTTATGTATTTTTAATATAAAAAAATTGGGTTCAAAAATAAGGGCACTATTCTTTTTACTAATCATTTTGATTTAGGTTGAAAAGAAAATTCGCTTATTAAGATTGACTGAGATCCCGTGGAGCTTTCCAGGAAAACTGTTATGATTTCAACGAAACCGCGGTGCCCCCCCCGGGGGGTTACTTGGGTTAATTTTTGCTGGGTATGTGCCGCTGGCCTCTCAGAGCCCCTACCCCATTATAGTCTATTCTCTGGCCAATTGTAGACCCCATATTAGTCACTTTTGGGCAAATATGTAATTTTTGTGATCCCAACTTAGTCACTTTCTATTTATGTATCTACCTTATCAATCCTTTAAATAGGTCATCAAAAAATGAATCGACCCATTTTTTAATAAATTAAGAAGTGCCCCCCCCCCTACCCCAAAACTATTATCTCTTTTGAATATATCATCTTGTTGTAAAGTCGTCGTTTAAGCGCAGAACGGAAGTATTTTCTTTCTATATTATCGGTGAAATGTTCAGGACAAATAAACTTTTGTGGATTCGGTTAGCTTTTGCGTATTTATTATTTGGGTGGGGCCCCAAATAGAGTAATGCAAACTTGTTTATTTGGACGCAAATGTGCAATAGGCACGCAATATATGCTAAGGTAAACAAGGCAAAGTAAACAAGCGAAGCGAGGCGAATGTCTGCCATGTGAACGTCATGCAACACTACATATTCTCCTTGATCGTTTTCGTAAAGTAGACCAAAATCCATAAAACATACCTTCGGAATCATGTAAGTAGAAATCATGTTAAAATGTAGTTAAATCCTCAACACTCTCTGGCGGAATCATAAAAAAAAAACTTTTCTACCATGTTGACACATGCAGAGTTTAAAAATAGAATACGTTCCCACGAAAAACCTTAAAACTTAGACAAAACGTGATCAAAACATGTTCGTACGGCGCCAAACATATGTAAATAATGTTGCCAATTTCACAACAAAGATTAACTGATAATGTTTCATTGGCCAAAACTGACAGATTGAAATGTGAAACTACGCGCAGAATGGTATAATTTGAAAGCAGCAGGAAGAAGCAGTTTGGATAAAATGTTAAAGTATGTTATCGAGGATTAAACTTACAAATGCACACACTGTTCGCGGTAGGCCCACACTAAAATAACACCGAGTGTTTTCATAATGGGCTGGTCCGCGAACTCAAAGAAAAATCAAGGAAATTGTCAAGACATTCAAAGACCACATGCATGGACCTCATAGACGCAATGACAATCGGAATATCACTGAAGAGTGTACGTGAAAAATCGAGTTTGAACAGGAGCATGTGTATCAGGTTTGAGAGTCGCAAGATTTGTGTAGCTGGTAATTAGTGTGACAATAATGATTTTGATTTTCACAACGCGGAACACAAGGAGTTACCTTTGATAAAAATCTCTTCCGATGAAGGAAGCTGAGACTGAGAAGATTGTCAACAATTGAAACCAAAAGGGACTCAGGCTTGTTTGGGAACTACTGATAGCGGTAACAATTCTTATTCGGTCAGTTTTGTTTAGCAGAGTGACTGTTAATATACATGTGCCTTGTATTTTTCATTTGTATATTGTGATGCGGTAAGGTACGGTAATGTGCCGGGCGTCGGGATTTTGCATTATCAGCAAGTTTTGTGTTTAGAGTGTTTTGATTCCAGTGAGGTGACGACAAGAAAAGGTAATGAGTAAATTGTACGGGAGGAAAATTGTATTGTGGAGGAAATAAAAGAAGTTGAATTGAGATCTCGTCGTGGGAAATTTATTTATAACAAAACTTACAATCCAGTTGGTTTAAATATAAGGTTAATCATTTTTCTTGACGCGGTCGTGCACCTAGCAGACTACCGATGAAGGAATTAAAATCTTTTTTAAAGAAAACACGGATAGTGAAACTTTCTGTATGGAAGGGAATTCTGAAAAATACACCATTGTCATCTAAAATTTACTGTTACTTTAACAATAGAAATAGTTTATACTTAAACCGGTACAGTTCTAAGTAACTGTAAGAGTGCGAGGTTTTTACTAAGTGCAAGTCCAAAATTTGTTCGAAAACATGGGAAGGTTTATCTGTCGTCTAAGCAAAAAAGAAGAGGCTATTTAGGTGGGGTGAGGTATCAAAATAGGGTTTTAAGTAAGTATTTGTCCCTCTGATTCACCGGGTTTATTTTGGCCAATTTAAGCTTTCAACTGATGTCGAGAAAAATCCAGAACCTTCATTTTATGTCGCGCTACAAAAACGATTCATGCTCCGTACTGTCAAGGAAACGTTGTAGTATTGGGGGGAAATGCGGAACGACAATGCTTCAGTCGATGATATGATTGAAATAATGATTGTTGGTTATCAATGATATTCTAGTCTGTCATAGCTTGCAAGACAATCTATTGCTCGTTTGCACGTGACGTTACGGCGGCCATGTTGGTGTCCAAGCAACCTCGTTCCCAGGTTCTCTCTCCTACCTGTCGAGAGACCCTGGTTGGGTCTGGTCACGTGTCTCCCAGAATCTGGAAGATTACAAACAAACGATTTGGGGGAGGGGTGGATAAGTGTGAGATTTGTCTCTACAAAGCGTAGACGTCGAGATCAGTGGAAACTGCGTATCCGACCTTGTCTAAAGGGTCCTGTTTTTTATAGTTTCCGGACTAGTCAAGACAAAACCTCGAACGCCGAATCCTTTGACAGCGAAAGCGTAACTTCCTGCAGAATATCTGGATGTTTATCGGATGTTGCAAAGGAAATAACGGATTCACCACTTGTGCAGTCAAAAATATTTTAGGCAGTTATATTCATACCGAAACGCAGTAGGCTTAAATTGCCATTTCTATGTTATGGAGGCCACCTTCAGAAAGCAAACGTATGTATTTTCAAAACTATGATTATGCAGTTCGAAGGGGGCCGAAAAGATGTATCAAGCGTCGCTGTCCTCACCGACCTCGAAAATATTAAAATCAAACAGAAGCAACAGGAAGAGAGAATAGGCCGCCCGGACTCAGTTTGATTGTTCAAATGAAAATAGGTAAACAGAATCTTAGAAGAGTATATTTTTATCCAACGGCCCTGTTTTGTATTTTTGTCTTCGTTTAAAATCAACAGAATAGCCGCATAAGTTTCTTTGTTAAAAAATATGGCTTGCACGACTGCCAACCGTTTATTGTTCTTTGTTTAATTTTCTGGAGGGTTAGGTATATGCTTTAGAGGATTCAAAAAAATGACTGAGCTACATTTGTTTTTTTAATAAAGCTTTCATTTGGACCATATACAAGAAATCCTTTCGCTTTGGAAGGTTATCACTGGGTTATGTTGTCTGTTTTGTCTTTGTTTATACAGCTTTCCGTTAAGTCATTAGAGCTAAAATATTATTTTGACCGTGAATGTAAAATGAATCCTCTGCTCTCAACGTAACTGCTTTGTTTTGTCACCGCTAATGGTTTAGGTTTTGCATGTACTGATTCGGGCCGATTACCGGCCGCTGTCACCGACAAGCATTGATTCTTTCAAAACAAGTTCAACGAACAGGATTTTCCCTTCAATGCGGATAAACACGCGCTTGTGTCTTACTCAGGATCGTAGATTTTAGTATTGTTGTCATCGGTTTAACTGCGATAACACGAGTTTCTTATTTCTCCACTGGTAATTCGCTTGTTTATGTGGTGATAGCTCTGTTTAGGCAGAAATGTCTCGAATTTCAGTTATAGTTGGAGGCTTAGCAAATCTGTCTTGCCCTTTCGATCATTGCGTGAACGGTGAAAACGAACCAGACAAAAAAAATTGAGAGACAAAGGACTCCTCCCTCGGAATTAATTTTGTTCTGGGACCACGTGACCAGACCCAACCAGGGTCTCTCTCTCTCTCGCTCCGTAGGGACGGGTAGGAGAGAACCCTGGGAACGAGGTTGGTGGTCAAGAACCAAAAGCATATTTCTCCTCTGGGAACTAAACTCTATTTTCATGTAAATTTTTCGCGCAAAATTTCTATTGTATTGACCCCCAATATGGCCACCTTGTCACGTGGTTGCAAACCAAGAATAGGGGTGGCGAATGGTAAAATCCGAGACGCCGAGATCCTAGTTAGAAATCCGAGCCAGAGACTCTTTGGTAAAAAGTTTCGAGACTCAAAAAAAGTAAATACAAACCATGCAAAAACGAGACTTCGAGACTTATCAAAAACGCTTCCGAGATTTCCAGATCCTGCCAAAATTTTCCGAGACCCATGTTTTTCGAGGTACCATTCGCCACCCCTAATCTATGTTAATGTTAACAGAATTGCCAGAAATTGTTACAGTATTTGGGCGATTTTTCTAGCTTGAATACAGTGAAAGTCACTGAGTAAAGCATTTAAAAAACTCTTGGCTCTGAACTACAACTCATTCATTTTAACTGTGGGAATTATTGGTGTTGATTCTCATGCTAGAGATATGTATGGTAACAGTCATAGTCAAGGTACATGTGTATTGTTGGAAATACCATCCATGTAGAAATTAGTACAATATTTTCAGTCTATATCCGGATACATGTGGGAATGAGGACATATAATGAGCTTATAAGGGTGTACATATTGTCAACTTTGAAGTTGATCTTTGTACAAGCAGTGTTGAATACTGTAGTATATCAAATGTTAGTATGTTAATAGTTTTTACAATGTTCTTGTAAACAGTGCTGTGCTATAGCAATTTATGCAATGTGTTACTCTGTTATTAATCCATGTGGATACTGGACTTAAGGAACTTTATCCGCCCTTGCTAGTACTGGGAATACACTGTAGAATGTGATGGGGGTGAAAAGACATATTATGCCAGTTGATCTTCCTAAAAGTGAGAGTATCAGTGGAGCTGAGATAAACCTTACTGTTTGCGCTGTAAACATTGGTGTCCTATGTTGGAATTTGGCTGAGAGCAAATCTGTGTTAAAGATGTGCTTTAAAACATTGTCATAAAGTGAGAGGATTTTTGTCGTGGACTGGAACATACTGTATATACTGTGTGGTTCAGCAAAGAAGTAGAGTAAAGGATTTACCTTTTACTATGATGAAAGTTAGGTAAAGTAAGACTTGTTAAAAGTTGAAGAAATTTGTAAAGTTACGTGAAGTAAGTTAAATTGTCAAAGACTACAAGATGAAATACACTTTGTATTATGCTCATGCAAAACTGAAAGCAGTGAAAGGAAAAAGTTTGCGAGGAAACACAGGTATAGTTCATTTCAGTATTGAGATGAAACCTCTTAAAAAGAACATTTAGTTACAAGTAGAAAAGAAAACAGGCAGATTGGGGTATAGATTTTTGCATTGAACAGTACAGTGCACAGTCTTCCTTTGATGGTAAACAGTATGTTTGTAAAACCACGCCCAAATATACGCTACCACAGCGTCTTGTTTTTAGTACGTGATACGTAATGCCTTGTCACGACACGAAAGTTTATAGATTTATACCCGATTCTAAAACAATCACAATAATAGTCGTCTCGTTTCTTTTTTATACATCGTATTTTACTGGAATAACAATCTTAGTTATGTTTTAGCCTCGCAGACACAGCAGTAAAAAACAAAAGGGTAAAAATATTTAATTAACATAAAAGAGCGACTCCCGTGTTTATTCAGTGATTTTTCAAAATACAAGTCTATTGTTTTGCGTCGCCGACCGTACTTTACGCCTGTCAGTGCAAAAGCAACAATTTGTTTTGAAAAACTAACTAATGAACCATCCTAATTTGAAGAAAAAGTTTCAATGTTATTATGAAAAGCTCTTACTATTGAAAACTGTGCAGCTTGTCACGTTCACAGTCAAGGATTATGTTACATGAGAATTAACGTGAGACGACCTTTGAATATCAACGCGTGCCCGCTGCCCGATTTAACAACACTTTCTTAAAGCTTTTTGATAGACATGCTACATATCGGCATACAAGTCGACCTCAAGAATTTCTTAGCGAGCGGAGCGTTCTTTTTTAGGCCGCGAAGCCACCGAGCGAGCTACGATTTCGCAAGTAATAAATTCTAGACATTCTTAGGTTTTTTGACTGTAAATCAAGAGAATCAAGAAACCAACACCAGCAAGTCGCCCGGCTGGGCCACCTAGACAATATTTCAGTCGCCCGAGGCCAAGTCTTGCGCCGTTAGATCTGGAGCACAGCCTTTAGTCTTCGTCCTCCTCTTCGCTGTAAGCTTACTAGCGTACTTTTCCCTTCTTTGATGACGCAGTATCTTTTTTCGGCTTGTGCAATCCAACCTGACTTGCACGTGATTCAAAGTTGCAGCCAATAAAAATCACAAAATTTTTTCGGGACGGGCTCGGGATACGGAAAAGTTAAAAAAACAAGGCAATTTTTTACTCCCAAGACGACGAAAGGAATGCGCTACCGAATTTTAGAAGCTGGCTGACTACGTCATCCCGCGTAGTCGTGGCATTTTCAATCACGCCGTAAATAAAGAAACGCCCACAGCTGAACTTTAATTCTCTTGTGAAACGCCCAAACTTACCCTGGCAAATCAGGTATGGCATAGGGTTGGGTTGGGTTTCTCCTATTCATGCGTAGAACCCTATTATATCGTGAGAAAATCTCCCTGCGGTGACTTTCTAGTTAAACTGTTCTGTATTTTCTAACTTTTAAGCAATGACTTATGGTGTTATCAACAACAACAACAATTTTTATTACGCGGGATGACGACTATTATCATGATTGTTCTAGAATCGGGTATAAATCTATAAAATCCCGCAATATCTTTCGTGTCGTGACAAGGCATTACGTATCACGTACTAAAAATAAATACGCAAAAGCTAACCGAATCCACATTTGTCCTGAACATTTCACAGATAATATAGAAAGACTTCCGTTCTGCGGTTAAACGACGACTTTACAACAAGATGATCTATTCAAAAGAGATAATAGTTTTGGCGCGGCCCGGGGGGGGAGGGGGCCCTTCCTTATAAGAGGCTAATGGGGATGTGCCGCTGGATGGGGTCGCATTTTCACGACTGGACTGACTATAATGGGGTTGCATTTTCAAAAGAGTTATTAGAGTGGGGTAGCACATTTTCGGATTTTTGGGGTAGAGTTGTTCATATTTACGTTTAGCAAACGTACCAGGATATTTGTACAGTAGGTGAAAAGGAAAGTGTTCTTCATTCAATTTATTAAAAAGTGAGTCTATTCATTTTTTGACTGGACCTATTTAAAGGATTGATAAGGTAGATACATAAATAGAAAGTAGACTGCTAGCAGTCCCTCAGGATGGTCACGCGAGCGAGGAAGTCAAGCCAAGTGAGCGAAACGGCAAAAAACAAGACGCCGAGGGGAAGCTGGCGAGGAGGCGGGAAAGGAGGAAGGGACTGCATTCTCTTTTGAACCAGACGTGTTCGGGTAACTCCGCCCACCAAAGGCGACAACCGGTTAAAAATGAACTGATCTGTCACTTGCTAACTAATAACTGCGACTCAATTTGTCGCGCACTATATCCCCACGGTTTCACGGCACTTTAATAAATCGAACGTGTGTCTTTCTTCATTAACAAAAATACACCCAAATAAAGGTAGTCCGCAAAGGGAGAGGAAGAAAGTCCAATCTGGAAGTTGAGGCCTCTGACTTTTGCCGAATATGAAGGTAAATTTTCAAAAGAATGGAACTTACTTCTCTTTAGAGAATTTATTTACAACGTCCAAGCCTGGCGTACCGCTCAGCGAGATCCTCTCTTCAAAGCTAAAACTGTTCCTTACCTGTGCCCCGAATTTATCTTCCCAATAAAAGGGGGTGGTAGGCCTACACGACTTTTACCTCATGCCAAAATGCTGCTTATTCCAATAAGGTTTTTTTTTCTCTGCTGGGTAGATTATGCTCTGGAAGGTTCTACATTTTCACTCAGCAAATGTGATTTTAGCCGCATGTTTCAAACTGAGAGGTCATGACACACATATTTACTGTAGTTATTGTTTCTGGTCGGCAGGATTTTCCCTCTGATGCAAGCGCATTTCTTTGACCTCTTTTGAAGCGTAAAGCTTTTTTATTAACGGCTGAATAAGGGTTCCAATTTTCTCCAAAGCGCTTCTGGGTCTGAATAACTAAGCGATTTTCTTCAGTCCGTGACTGTATTGTTTTTCTGCAATGCTGTATCACGCTGGGCCCAGCTTGTTAGTTTTCTTTGCAGAATGTTAAATTATCACGGATAGGGATTTACAGATCCAAAATTGTAACAATGAAGTGCAGCTTAACTGAAGCTACATCAACTTACTATGGAGAATTGAATTGTGACTCAGTAAACTCCAGCTTACTTTCTTTGGCCGCCGAATCCATCTTGTCAACTTGTTCTGATCAAAACATGCTGGCTATTTAGGTGCATCGTGTTACAATTGATGTGTCAATATGTTAGAATGTCATAAATTGCAATGACAACGCGCTGATAGCATCCTATTGTTCATCAACCAATCCAATTCTCCGATGCTGGGGCTGCGGAGAAATTTGAACGCGTCGGTTACAAAAGAGAATGCAGTCCCTCTTCTTCCCGCCTCTCTCCAGTTTCCCTCTCGGTCATTTCGCCCTCTCCAGTCCTGCAGAGCTTAGACTCGACTGACTGAAGAGGGACTGCTCGCAGTCTAATAGAAAGTGACTAAGCTGGGATCGCAAAAATTACATATTTGCCCAAGAGTGACTAATATGGGGTCTACAATTGGCCAGAGAATAGACTATAATGGGGTAAAGGCCCTGAGAGGCCAGCAGCACATACCCAGCAAAAATTAACCCAAGTAACCCCCCCGGGCAGTTTTCCTGAAAAGCTCCACGGGATCTCAGTCAATCTTAATAGGCGAATTTTCTTTTCAACCTAAATCAAAATGATTATTTGTAGAAAGAATAGTGCCCTTATTTTTGACCCCCAATTTTTTTTTATATAAAAAATACATAAACAGACTAGAATCTTACTTTTCCATTTAAAAAACATGAACTATTCGGCGGCGTTGCCCATGTTTCTCATTTGGCGCAGAAGCTTACTTTAATATGACAACATGCAGGTTTTTTTTTCTCACGCTCAGGAGGTCAAAGGGATGCGATTTTTCACGAAAAAAAGAATATTCACAAAATTCTGCTTGACTTGTTAAGAAAATAGTTTGTTTAACTTTTAATAATTAACTAACAGCTCACTGATTTATTAATTTGGGTGACCAACTTGGAGGCTCGGGCACCCCAGCTAAAAATGCTTAGGGAGCCCGAAGGGCTCCCTGAAATGTTCCCTAAGCACAGCCTTGCAGCCCTGTAGTTATTGGAAGTATGATACATAACATGCTATTGTTGAATGTGGAAGAGCATTTTTTGAGGACATTAGTAAAGGAATGCAAATTTTAGTGAACTACCCCATACTCCTAACATATATGGTGGTAATATTGATGTAAGTTTTGTTTTGAGTAGCAAAGGAACCCTTGTGTGTAACTCATCTTCTAGTGTATTGGTCCTTAACAGAACATCTCCAACTCTCCTGCACACATTTGTTGCATACACTACTCAACTTTCCATTGCCATTCAACATACCGGTAATTCTTTCTTACACCAACATATCCCGCGTAAACGCCTTCGGGCGTCTTCTTGTTTGTACTCATTCGTGCTCACCAATAAATTTAAAAAAAAAACCTATGGTGTGATCATGTGAACAAAGCTTGGTAAGCCGAGTACGTTGAAAGGTATCACTGGTGTTTGGTATTGGCAAAGTGACAATCACGAATCTCTTGTTTTGCTCGTTTGCGTCTTTTGTTCTAGAGGTTTTTCTTTCATTTAGGCAGACTTTCCTCTCGTACCCGTTCGTTTTTATCTCATATTTAGGAAATTAGATTGCCAGCATCGTCTTAAAATGCGAGTTGTTGTTAAGATTTCTGTACAAGGGGCCGACTGCATCGAAAATAAATATTTTGTAAAGAGCATTTTCACAAGTTTATTTTTTGGGTTATGAAGTCATCAGTGGGCACACCATTCTGGTAAAAATTTGTTAAATAGCCCTTCATTGCAGAATGACTTTAAACATCAGAAGAGATGGGTATTTAGTTACAAGCCGAGAGCACAATTATCCCAGAAACAGCATCGAAAAAGACCTCGTTACACCTACATAACCGATAATTAAAGAGAGACAAACGTGGATAACTTTTCTGGGGGTAAGTTGGCTCGTTAAAAGCAAGAAAGTCTCACGCGTGCAGCAGCATGCTCTGACAAGAAACATTTCGCAATACTTGTAAAAGGTCAAGATGGCTTGATATTGCATGGCCAAGTTCGTTTTTGCGTTCTTCTGGAAAGAGAAGACGATGAACTGAGGTCGATAAAAAAGGTTGGTCAATAAAGGATTTACTATATGGCCAAGACATTTTATTTCTTGCATGGACAAAACGAGAAATATGGGCGAACGATTCGCAGATGTATAGCTATAAGAGCACTTGAGAAAGGATTCTATAATCTATTATCTTGTTCGCTCGAGAAACCAGCCATATCATAAATTACATTCACACACAAGTGACTAGCAAGAAATTTGGGATGGGCATACGTTTCCTTATTTCAGACCGAAATGAGCGTTTTTCCAATGAAGCACTTTACAATTAAGCTAATGAATTTAATGAACGACCGAGAAAGGTATTCCAGAGGTCATTGGTGTGTGGGATTACTGAGTGTAGTCGTGTTTGCATGGCCACACTTTGCACAGAAAAATTTAAGACGGAAGCAAAACCGTAGGTTTTCCGTCAATATATAGCACAACTAATATCAGGATAAATCGTGAATTCATTAATTCTTCATAAAGGCAATCACCTACCCGATTAAGTTTTTATCTTCGTCTATTTCTTCCGGGGGAATGAATTGTCGACTCTGGAATCCATTGTATCTTCTCACACGTCTGAAAACGCGTCTTTCAAAAGTTTTTCAGACGAGGTTCATATAGTATGATATAGAAGGTTTCTTTTCGTGATTCCTGTCCGAGAATTCTTGGGCAGGAACGGATAAATCCAACGACTGGCAAGAAATACAGTGAAATAGAGTTAGTCACGTGATATAATTAACATCCGGGAAATAACTGTCACGCCACGAAATGAAGATGATATTAACCACAAGGGACTGCAAGGGACCGCAAACGAATATGCCGGAGAACGTAGGATCAATAAATATCTGATCAGCAAAAATAATAATGTAGACATATTAAATTCTGCAAAGAGAATACTGCAAGGCTGATCGTACTACTTGAAAATTAACTCTGCAAGACATCAACACGACACCGAAAGAACTCAAAACAGAGCGGGATTGTAGCCATAGACAGCTGTTTCGCCCTTTATTGGGGGCTCGTCAGTATGGCGCAACAACCAGAGGATATTTTTCATCAGAGCTTCCTCTGGTTGTTGCGCCATACTGAGGAGCCCCCCAAAAAGGGTGAAACAGCTGTCTATGGCTACAATCCCGCTCTGTTTTGAGTTCTTTCGGTGTCGTGTTGATGTCTTGCAGAGTTATTAAACTAGTCAATTGTAACCCCGACCCCTAAGCCCCCGGGGAATACTGGGGGAATTCACATGAGCAGCTCTGTGATTTTAGAAACTTCCCCCAGGCCCCAGGGACAGATTCAGAAGGAAATTTCCCCTACCTCTAAAGCCAGCAAATAAGTCGACACAATGAAGTTCAGCATAATTATGCCTCGTTTTAATTCTTTACAACTGGAGTCAAAAGACACTAACATGGCCATCTGCGAACAAGTACACACCATAGTACATAGTACACACCTTTTCCTTGTCCGCCTGGAATACTTCTTTCAAAATTCTTATTGTCAATAGTCGCTCCCAAATATGTGGAAACAACTCTTTCAGTTCATCTTTTTGATCATGGAGCAACAATGCAATGGTCTCCTTGTTGTCAATCTTGTTCTCTTGAAAACCGGTGTTTTTTTGTGTTAAATTAAATAAGAATCATAAATGGTATGCCACATAAATATATTATTTTCCTTGATCTACTCTTGCTATCCGTCATAGTCTTGTATCCCTGTCTCCAAATATTATGTTACACATAATAAGCATTAATGTAGTCCACCTGTCAGTATTCCTTTTTATAGCGGTTTATCTGGTGATGAAAATTCAAATACTGGCCTAGCAAAACTTCAATATCAAGTTATGTCAAAACTGCCTAACATGTGGTTTTGTACAGCCGACCTTCAAAAACCTTATCTATTTCAGAAAAATCGAATGGCAAATTTTTTTTTTTGCAACGCCAAAAGCGATAAAATAAAACCAGGATTATGTCTAAGCTTATTAAAACGAGACACAACGTACAGGGTATATTAAAATGAGACCATCACGGTCAACTGATGAAGAATGAGCCTTATTATACAGTCGCTCTAGCCTCACATGAGCTGGACACTGAGATTGTTTTATAAACTTTGCAAGTGAGCGTCGAACAGAAGTTCCTTCAATCAATTTAAATCCCGCAACAATACAAGCCATACTGAGTAAACCTGAATTCTAAAATTTCCCCAAAACATTCACTTACCAATAAATGTATCTTCTACATGCGAAAGTTTTGCTGACCTAAGCCGGCGAAACATCTCATAAATAGCTATAAATCTCAACAGCGTTCGAGTCCGCCATATATGCTTCTTTCGCGGGCAAACAAATCACGTCACCGAAACACTGAAAACCGCCACCGCCACCGCCACCCCGGGAGAAGTATAAGCCGTAAATTTCTGGTATTCCTCCAGGGCCGGTGCAAGGAATCAATGTAAAATCTCCGTATTTTCCCCACTATTGCTCCGTAAAATCCCCACTATCCGCGGGGGTTTGTGGGTCGGGGTTACAATTGACTAGTGCATAATTTTCACGTAGTACGATCAGCCTTGCAGTATTCTCTTTGCAGAATTTAATATGTCTACATGATATGTATCGACATTCCGCGCGGGAGATTCCCAGTGTATAATAAAAGAAAGTACAGTCAACACCCTCGGGACCGCGGTTTATGTCCGCAATAGCGGGTGGGAGAAAAAAAAGTTCTCATAACATACACTAATATTATAAATAACATTAACTACGTTCGTAAGGTTTAAATGTGCTGCTTATGTGAATAACAACACAATTAATCAATGCAGTTCTATAATTTTCACGTTGAACAACAAAACGTAACGGAGTGAACGGAATCTCTAATGTTGAACAATTTCTCATCAAAAACAGTGTCTGATACCACATTTAGACATTTAGACACAGAAGACTGGCAACAATTTGCGGGAAAAGGATTAACAGAGGTGGCTTTCTGGGGCTTGGGATTCCAGTTATTTATAAGCTATATGGCGACCCAAAATATCTTGCAATACTGGACGAACTTATCAACAGCACCGAAACTGCTAAGCAGTCGTTGAGAATAGAACTAGAGCCGGGAAGAAAAAAGCTCAAAAGAAGAAGTAAGGACGACTGGTCAGACAATTCAAGGAATTGATGTAAAAATAAACATTCCGAAAACCTTTTGAAATCTAATTTGGCAAATGATGAACAGCAGAATGTAATTTTACGTATTTATGTTATACGAGTAGTACAGCGTGTCCGCTTTATCGAGAGTCAAAACTGTGCAATAAAATTGTCACTTTGGTACCAAGAAAGTGTCCGTAATTCTGCAATAGCGAGAGTCCGTAATAGCGGGAGTCATTTTCAGTCAAACCCCTATAGCTTTTGCCTGGGATCTGGAATTTGTCCATAATAGCGAGCGTCCGTAATAGCGAGGTGTCCGCAAGGCGAGGGTTGACTGTAACAAGAAATCCTTTAACAATTTGTATTTTAATAATTAAAATAAATAGCAAAAACTATGCTGGCAACAATCTCGTCGACGATAACCTTGTTCAGCTGAACCTCTGCCGCTGGAGCCTAGACATTCAACACCTTTTGGGAGACACAGACAACATGATTGGCCCGAGCAAGCTGTCTGAATTGGCACAGGACCGTTGTGGCTGGAGGAAGCTCATAGTGGCCTGCTCTGCAGCCGACCGATGCATGGTGATGATGAAATCTCCAGCTTCCTATAAATTTCCCATATTTCCTGGCAAGGCAACGCCCCAGTATCAGTGTTATTTGTCATTATTTAGGGATTTAAATGTTTAGCCTGGAATTTATCTAGACTGTAGAGGAAGGATGTTCAAAGTGCTCTGGCGAAAGAAGCGTCAAACTGTGGACTTATTTCCTAAAATAAATAATTATTATTCGTTTAAAATCTTTCTCCGTTTCTGATTGGCTCAAATCCCCCGGCTAATACCCGGTAAAATGACATCAATAGTATACAACTATCCGCCGAAGGGGAGGTGAAAATATACCGAGACGCGAAGCGTCGAGGTACATATCCGCTTTCTGGGCAATTGTATATATGACTGCTTCATTTATCGCTCAAATTTCGGCTTTCAAAAATGTTTTGAAATCAGACGCCATCTTGGCTCCGGTCGCAAAACAGTGAATAGCCAAGGATATTCCGAGTTAAGAGAGCCAATCAAAACTCGCGAAAATTGCTATTCACTGATTTGGTACGAATACAGGCTTTCACTGGAAAAAAAGGAACGGCAACCGAGAAGCCCCGGGGACGAGGTTGCATTAGCTCACACGTTTTGAGAAGGCGAAATAGCCGAACCTCTGGCTAGCACGAACAATGAACGAGAGTGTAGATGGAGCCGTGATCGAATCTAAGTTGTATTAGTTGGATTGTCAACGATTTCTTTGTTACCAGTTAGACTGATTCAACTGATTTGAACTGTGAAGAGGTTTCACGAAGTTCGTACCCCTCCCAAAAAATCTTGGTTCCAACTCTGAAATAGTTGAACCTAATTTTCTTGCGTCCTAAAATTTCAAAGCAAATGGAAACTGCTTCTGTAAGTTGATTTTGTTTTTCTTTTTTCAATTACTTTACCCTTGTTATAACACTGTAATTATTGAATGATACGGTTTTATAGTGTCTGTTATCAGACGTTTGAGTTATAAGTAATGGTAACAGGACTGAGTGGAGTCCAATTCGGTCTGTAATCATACGAGTGACTAAAAAAATCGAGTCCGATTTGTTTATTCACGAGTATGATTACAGACCCAATTGGACTCCACTCACTCCTCTTACCAATTAATCAGAACTTTAACAAAATTTTGTGATAGATAAGGCTCTTTTTAAAATCAAGACACAAGAAATTCCAAGATTATTTTTGCTAGCAATGAAAAAATGCTCGCGCGTGATGGCACGTACTGTCCAATTACTTAGGTATGACGCATACTGTCCTATTAATTAAACTGCCCTATTAAGGCTGAAATCAAGGAGTCCGTTTCTCGAAAGTCCCGGCAACTTTTCGGGTCCGGTAAGTCGCACGGTAAGTTCCCGTAAAGTTATCGGGTGTTTCTCGAATCTTCCAGTTTGGTCGGTCCCGGTAATTTTCCCGATAACTTTCCTGTAAAGTTACGGGAGGGAGCTCTGGCAAAGTTACCGGGAGGCAACATTTTTGCAAATAAAAACAAAATGGCTGCCGGAGGCGGACTATTTTGCCTGGTTCGCCGACCTCGGACTTACCAAGTTCGAACAGTTTTGTTTAACATGAACGCAAGCGAAGTCATAGAGAGGTTCAAGTAGACCCTACCACACCAGACCAGAAAACCAAGCGAACGACTTTGAGAAAGTCTAAGGTTCAAGTTATTCTCGGCGGGAATAAATTGGCTCGAGGACAAGTTCCGAGGAAAACTGCTGAGAAAGCAGTTACAAAATTAAAACACAACGGTGTGCTAATTCGCCTTTTTGCTTGCTTTATTCAGAGATAATTTCTTAACCTGGCCTAAAGCCTTTTTCTTTGGTTGCCCGACTTGGCTTAAGAACTCTTCGGTCTTTCCGGATTTATTATGAGCATTTAGATGGCTTCCGATCGACGGGCAAAATATCAAATTAAGCGATTGGCCCCTGCTAAAACAAAATATGTTTTCGATAATCTCAAGAGTCGTGTCATACATTGAAATTGGTAGAAAAAATTATCAACTAGACAAAAATGCAAATGAAGTTCCTGTTCGTGTCCGCGCAAGAGTCTGGTAACGGCCCGCAATGGCCCGCTATTCGGGCCTCTTAGGTACGGGGAACGTTTACGGGTGCTTCGAGAAACGCCTCTTCGGGCCTGATAAAGTTTCCCGATAACGGCCCCGATAAGTTAATGGGCCCGTGAGTTACCTGGACTTTCAAGAAACGGGCCCCAAGGCAATTGATAACCAATCAGATTTGAGAATTTTGTTACAGTTATGATTAAGTTAGATATTAATTTATCAATGATTCATATAAGCATTTCTACCATGCTTTCGTCTTACACGTGTCGTCATGTAATACGCGTTTTGACCTGCACGTGGTTTTCCTAGACTAAAACATGGCTTCCCACAGTGTTTTCGTTTATTTACTTGTTTAATAGCCAACTTATCCTATTCCAGTTGTCCTTTAATTTTGACCAGATTTGTACACTTTATGGCATTTGGTTCAAAAGAGATGACTTCTGTTTCCGGCTTTTTCGTGTGTATGTATGTATGTTTGTTTGTTTTTCTTTCTTTTTAGCCAGAGCTATGGAAAAACGATTAGCGGATCTATTTTAAATCGCTACAGAAAGGCCACCTGGTTTTAGCATCATATCTTTCGAAACCCTTTTTTTTAGTAGACGACAATACCAGCTGAACTAGACTTTATTTTCTGAGACTCAATTTTTAATCTAATGATTCACTTAACAATAAACTAAATGACAGTTGATGTCAATACTGGATTTTGATAAAGATGAGGAACCTTGTGTTTAGCCCCTTTGAAAACATACTGAAAAACCGCTTTAAACAAATTAGTCAAAATATTTTTCTTTTTCATTCCGGTTTAGTGCTAGACATAGATTAAGTTTCTCAAAGTTATTTCGCATGCAAGCTTGAGACTGAAACGTAAAATAAGGCTTAATATTTATTTGCTCTGGAGGTAATCGTTTCTACGCCATTTGTTCCATTCTAGTTTTAGCTCTGACAAATAGGATCCGTGGCCTTATAAAATAACTGTTAACTACTGACGTCAGAAGTCATTGCGGAAAGAATTGTCAAATTTCTTATTGGAGGTAAGTTTTCACTGTCGTTTTATTGATTGTCGTTTGTGTATTTCTGTCGGGGTTGGAAAGGAAATAACCTGACCTCTCAATCAAAGAAGATTCTTGATTGTTAGTTTAAGGTTAAATTCAGCCCTTGATTTGTTTACCGAGTTTCTCACTTCATTGTCCTTCGAGGTCGCCGGCGTTGCACTGTTCTTAAAATAATACGAACATGTACAAGCGTTGTCACGGGTGAAACACAAATCGGACACGGAACATTCTTTCGGAATTTTTTGGGCTCGGGGAATCTCGCAAGGAGATGTGCTGAAGGTACGTTCGAAAGCAAATTTCTTAGCTTGTTATTATTCCATCATAACGAGCCTAATCGCAAACGCAATATTTTATTAAGGTATATGTTACTAGGAAATAGCCAGTATTTGTACGGTTTCGAACTGGGATCATCTAGGACCGCCTTGCCTTTTAACTAATTTCCTATCTCTATTTAAACATGGCTCGAAAAGCTGTACTGCGACGCCATGGTCCGTGCTTTAAATCGTACCAACATTTTAGAAAATTAGCCCGTTCATTATTAGGTTTGAGTATGTAGTAAAATTCTGTATCTCGACTAGCTAAGAATAGTTACGATTAATTACCTACCTGCGACAAGTCTTATGTTCGTCTAACCTCAGCGTTCCGAAACCACAGATACCTTCTGTCGCCCTGTTGCCTCATACCAAGTCTAAATATCTATAAACAGAAGGTCAAAACTTGGTTAAGATTTAAGACTGTAATTGATCATGTAAAAGCATTTTGATCCCTTCAAATGCTCAGTTGTATCTTACAGTGAACTTTCAACTAAACGCTCTTGCCATTTCATCAATTTCTTGTGCGGAGAAAAACGTCCACTTTTACATAGTTATAATTTCAATTCATCAAACGGATAAGTTTCAAGCCAAGGTGTTTAGAAAGAAAATGTGTTTATTAAATGTTTCAATTTATGTCACAACAAAGAACACAATAAAGGGTATCGTGGCAGTATTCACCAAAATAAACAGAGTTAAAGAGAGGCGGAAAAAAACTGGGCCCCTAAAGCTTTATTTTTATTGGATAATTAAATATTTGATCGGGGGGATGAAAACCTTACACACACGCTGAACCTGTTAAACGTTTGAACAAGTACAGCTAATGTGATTTAGGGCTCAAGTTAAGATTTCTGCCGACTCCAAAATTAAAATTCGTTTGCGTTATAACCTTTTCACACACTGAGTGAATGAAGTATGTATTTCAGTATTTCTCGTTGTTTAACGAGGTGAAGTTTGTTTGTTTTTTCGGCAAGTTGAATTTGACTATTTCTAAAATGAAAAGAGAGTCACTAATGAACCCTTTGTCGCCGCCTTGCTCTTGGAGAATGTCTGATCAAAAGTCCAGTGACAATCACTTCACGATATTACGAAAGAAAAAAAAAGAGGCCAGTAGAAAAATGACATCAGTAACTTATCCCATTAACAACAAATGAATTATCTAACGGAAGTATATTTGGATAAGCGTTTGAAGTCTTGTTAGGAAATTCCTTTCCTATTTGTGAGGTCATGCATTCCGATTAGCCTTTTCACACTTTGCACCACTGTTATTAACAATAAACAAAGAAATGCTAAAAAGAGCACATCTGACTCTTACATTCCAACTGAAAAAACAAGATCCCATCAGGATCTTTACTGGGAGACATTCAGTTTCCTAATTATGTTTAAGTATATGCTGCTTGGCATCCAGCGCTCAGGACTCACGACTCCATCAGTAAAAAAAATTACCCTTCATTAAGCCCTAAATCATCAAAATTAAAATTCTCATTTGTTCCCCCTATACTTTTCTTTTGAAATGGTGGTGGAACGTTGATGAACTATCAACCACATTCATTTTGATTTTTTAAGAAGCATTGATATCACAAAATGAATTTTGATGCTGATCATTCTTACGGCCTAAGGGTTAAGTATAACCCCTGGTATAACCGCATTTGGAGTCGTACGCTAAATTTTGTCCCTTAACGGAAAATATAAATAAATGAATGGTAAACACGGCTCTCTTATCACACATTACAAGTGTAAAGTGACCAACAATACCCTAAGTCGATCATTAATTTTGTGAAAATGCAAATCATAAACCCAACCTATTTTACCAGAAGTCTTTTGCACAATGGGCTCCTGATTTCACATCATTCTTTAGTTTAAATACGATGCTATTGTAAAGGAGTCTTATTTGTATAAGCGATTTGAAATGTTTCTTTTTCCTTCTTTTAAATGCCCTCAGCGGAGATAGGTCACTGTGATAAGAGTTTTTGTTAGTGACTTAAAAGCACGATCACCGGTCAACTTTATTTAACCCGAAAGGTATCGATTTCAACCGAGATTTCAATGCCAACTTAACATGCACATTGCAAATACATTTTAACTTCTTTGTATGCAGATGACAGGACCTGCCATGACAGCAGCTTTTTCTTAAAACTGATGCAGCAATCCTGTATAAATATGTTTCAATTATTATAATCGTGAGAGGTTGTGGTAAACAATTGTGTAGAGCGGTGTATAGAATTGGATTACTCAATAAACAATAGAGTGTAATTAGTGCGTCGCATCTATTTGCAGTGAATCATGTGTGTTTTTTATTGTTTAAATTATTATCATTATTATGGTTATTATTATTGATTACGTGATCTCCGGTATTATTCGTTAACATATATCACATCGGAATATTCAGATAACTACAAAACAACACAGCGAATAATAACAACAGTCAACTCTCTCTCTAAATAAGGCCACCGTTGGGACTCGCAGTTATCGATCACAGAAAATAACTGGAGAACAGTACGGAGAGCAACGCTGGGTGGCCGTTTTAGAAAGGTGTTTGTCTTATAGAGGCCAACTCTAGGTGTCCGTTTTAGGACAGTGTTCGCCTTATTGCGAGCGGAGTCAAAGAAAATAACTGAAGAATGGCAAGAAGCAACGCTAGCTAGGTGTCCGTTTTAGGAAGGTATCCGCTTTGGAAAGTGACAGAAAATAATTGGAAACGACAGCAACCAACTCTAGATGCCCGTTTTAGGAAGGTATCTGAATTGGGAAGCCACAGAAAATAATTGGACACGACAGTAACCAACTCTAGATGCCCGTTTTAGGAAGGTATCTGAATTGGGAAGTCACAGAAAATAATTGGACACGACAGGAACCAACTCTAGATGCCCATTTTAGGAGGGTGTCTCCCGTGAAGAAAGTCAAACAAAATGACTGAAGAACGGCAGGGACCAACTCTGGACGTCCGTTTTTAGGGAAGGAGGTGTCTGCCTTAAAAAGGGGCAAAGACTACAGCTGGAGAACGTCAGGAATCAACTCTAGGTGTCCATTTTTGGGAGGCGTCCCGCCTTACAGATGAAGTCTCGGTCAACAAACACACAACAAAAGAACGAGGCCAATATATAGCCAAAAAGATAACTTTTTCCCGCGGGACCAACGCGGGGAATCCCGAGCGGGCAAGATTGGCCTTTTTTGGACGCTTGGGTAGCCACGAACGCAGGATTCGCTTTATCTGGCTCGTTAGTGGATTCAGCTACTACAATAAAAGTTCAAATTAAAGGTAATAGCAACTGGCGGAAACGGTTTTTCACTAAGCTGCAGTTGCATAATAGGAAGCAAGAAACAGCCGATTCACTGAGAAAAGTATCTCTGATATGAAATTGGCACCACCAGTTAAATTGTCTTAGATATCGTATGATGAATCAGTGTTTTTCTACGCTACTGAGATTTTATCGGCATTTTTCACCTGACTCGTTAAGGTTCTCGTCAATTGCGGTATATAAAAGAAAAACAATAACCACGCTTGCCTGTCGTCTTCGTCCAATAAAGTTCAACCCTTAAAAATGGGTTTATCAGTTTTATTCTAGGATTACGAGATTAACTTATCTGTTAACTCAAATCTAATTACTCGGTGGGCCTCATTGCATTACAAGTTTGCTGCAGGAAGCAAGTGGAGCCGGAGTAGTGTTATCTGTGGTATTGAAGCTCGCACAACGTGAACTCGTCCGTACATTGAAGGTATGTAGCATGGTGTAGAGATGTATTAGGACTAGAGTTTACAAAATTGTTTGAAGTTGTTTTGAGATATAAATTTCGATTTAAAAAGGTCCGTTTAGGCTTGTGGGTGGAGTATATCTCCGCATTACTGACGGCACTCATCTACCTGGGATATCCCTGTTTCTTCATGGAAAATTTTCGCCCAATTAGTAACCCCAGTGTAGCACCTAAAGGCAAAAGAAAAATATTGTACAAGGGTACTATATTTAGAATTAAAGTATGAGACATGTAAAGCAATTTTGTTGAATTATAAATGCATATTCCGGGATACGTATCTCAGGGAGCTTTCTCGGGGGCAAAAGCCTTGGTAATCAGACCCTGATGTTTACCCTCGGTCCCCATGGGGTTTTTGTAAGGACGTCACTTTAGAAATGCATGGCAGTAGAATTTGCAAATATTGGCTCGAAAATAAGTATCAATTTGTTTTGATTTGAAAACAGGAATGGTGTCTTTCTACCTGGTCATAAATGAGATTAAAAACAATTAGGAATAATCTGCAATTGGTAAACAGGCCTATCGCAGTCAGGTCTACGCAAGAACGCTTGTTGAGTACTCCGAAATAACAGACATTTTTGAAATCCAAATCTTGCTCTTAGATACTTCGATTTTTTTGTAAGCACAAATGTTATCTCTAACCATCACATTTAAATGATTTGTAAGATTTTTTATTTTGAATTGTGCCATTTTTTTTTATGACAGCGATTTAGTTTTCTGGTAGCAGTAAATGTGAGATGTGAGCTCTGAGGCTACATTTTTGACCGATCCATAAGTAAACAAAACAAATTCAGAAAAAGTAAATCGTTTTAAAGGTTATCTGCGACAATCCAAATAAAATCTTGAATTTCTGTAAAGTTGGGCTACAGTTCTAGAATTAAAAATCAATCAAGAGCAATTGCTTTTTTATTTCAATCCAAATTGCTGTCAACCGAAAGGAGTTTGCGGTACGTAACTTTGATATTGAGGTTGAGCAACTCTAATGTGCATTCAATCTGTATTCAGAAATGTTAAGTAAAAGCCCAAAGGTTCAAGAGAAAGTGTATCAGTCGTTCTTAAACTGATCCTGGATTATACAAATAAAACACAAGAGAGTGGTTTTGACCTTACAGTGCTTTTCAAAGCGATTGCCATAAACAATAAGAGAGCTGCAGCGCAGACAACAATCAGCAGGAACACACAACTTAATCGAAAAGGGTGCACTTGATAAGCACCCAGGTTGGTGGCTAAATTATGAACCTGAATAAATTATCGTCAACCTGAAACATTCGGTTGTTTTTGCTGATGCTGTTGTTGTTTTATTTACTATATTTTTTTCTCTCTACTGTTTGCGGCAGTTGCACTTAACGATATGCATTAGAAGGTCGACTGTACTTTCTGCACAACTATCTCTTTACCCCCGTTTTTGGTCACAAAAAGGCAAAATGATTTGACTGTATCGCAATCATGTGAAAAAAAATCTTCAAACATGCCTTCACTTACAATCACGAGTTACAACTTTGAACTGGCCTTTGAAAATGTCTAGCAACAAGACCTCCATCATGACTAACCCAATTTCATGAGAACAAGAAGTATTTTCAATTTTGTAGGAATTTTACACCATTTTAACATTGCTTTGAAATGGTACAATTCTTGATGATCTCTGCCCAAGTCGAACAAAAAACAGTCCGCTGTGGTCTTATGTTTGAAATGTCAAGAGTGCTGTTGCGTCAGAGCGGTACCTTTATGTAGCTGAGTCAGTTAAGAATTTCAGATGGCTGCAACTAATGAAGTCAAAAATCAAACTCTTGAAATACGTTAGATAACTGGAATTGCGCCGAAGTGTCCATTTAGAGTTAATCCTTTCGAGTTATCAAAGGACCGTCAATCAGTTTAATAGAGTGTTTTGATTCCAGCACGTCTGAACTTGACTATCCAGCCTTTCCCACCCTTTGTTAGAATTGTTTTGTTAGCTGGGTATTATTGTGAAGTGCAATTAGCTACTGCACGCCGTAATTAAGATACCTTTTGGCCAGTTTTAGAGGGAGGTACCCCTAGTATATTCATAAGAGCCAGTTTAATGTTAGCACGCTGTGATTCAGAGTATTTCCTTATTTCAAGATGGTAAAAGGGCAGTGAACTGAAGTTAAAGTACTTTCCTACAGCTTTATAGACAACAACCAACAGTTCAAGTGTTTATTCGGCGACAGTGAAGAATCTCCACAAACAGTGGTCGTTTTGACCCCAACAGTCTGGGACAAGTGGTCCACTGTAGCCGACTGTAAATTACGACTAGATGAGATTCTTGGTTAGGCTATGTATTATAACCTTCCTTCAGTGTCCCTAATTGGACAGTGTTGAACAGAAAAAGAAAGATCGTGCATTATCGAGATCATGACACAGGGACAGGGAACGAGTGCTCCAAATGATTTCCGGCCATTTAAAAATTACACAGACTTAAAAGACACTCTTAAAACATCGAAATAGGTTTCATACACCATCAACTTTGAAAACCTCTGGTATATAAACTCTTGCCCTGCGAACAGATAAATCTTAGGCGGTTTTTTCATCTTTGTTGTGAGTAGAGATTTAAATGAAAGACCTTCGATTGATTGGAATTTTAAGATTTTCTCTGATAAGCATCTCATGGACCTCATAGTCCATGGTTAATTTAACTTTGTAAAATCTCTTTTTAAAATTCTTTGCCGGCCCTTGATCAAGTTACTTGATAAAACGATATGCCGAGTCAGAGAAGCGTTTATTCAAAGGTCAGCGACTTACAACAACCTCCTCTGCAGCTGATAAAAGAACTGCTTCGTATGACTCGTAGTTCTGCGAATATAGCACAACCACACTTATGCGCCGTTTTAATATTTAACGCATTATATTGCACTGGGAATTTTTAAGGCTCGGAAATTCAACATGGGATTTTTTTTTTCTCTGTCCAGGAATTTTTTTTGTTAGGTTTTCTTGGAAGCCCTAAAGAATTTTTTCGGTTTTGATTTTTGAGACGCACCGTTTAATAAGTTGTCGCATACATTCGGCAAAGCAGGATGGCTAAAGTATGAAGCTCGACTTGGTCAGGGGTGACAAAGATGATAGAAAATGGTCTTTTAAGGGGCGGAGGGCTACTTCCAATGAAGGATGAAAAATAACTTACTGAACTGAAACTAGTAACGGTCAATCAGTAGATCACTTGACGTGGATAGATACGCATATCAACAAATAGTTGGATCGGCAGATCGGAGCGAAAGAACAGTTAGATCAGTTGAAGTAATGGATCGTGGGATCCTTAGGGACAGTTAGATCAGTGGGAACAATGGATCGATGTTAGACTGGATCGATAGCGGGGATAGTTAGATCAGTGGGAACAATGGATCGATGTATCGTTGGGAACAATGTATACCGATGCACCGGTAGACTATTGTAGATCGATAGGTTAGTTAGGACAGTGAAAGCAATGAACCTATAAATCGGTAGATCAGATCGATAAGATAACTAGATCGGTAAATCCGATCGTTAGAATAGTAAGATAAGTGGGAACAATAGATCATTGGATCGATAAGATAGTTAGATCAGTGAGAGCAATGGATCGTTTGATTAATAGATCGGATTGATAGGATAGTTTGGTAAGTGGGAGCAATAGATCGGTGTATCCATAAAACAGTTAGATCAGTGAGATCAATGGATCGTTGGATCAATAGATCGGATTGATAGGATAGTTAGATCATTGGGAGCAATGGACCTGTAGATGGGATCAATAGGATGGTTAGATCAGAGAGAGCCATAGATCGTTGGATCGAAAGATCTGATTGATATAGGATAGATACGTGGGAGCAATGAATCGTTGGATCGATATAGATGGGATCGATAGGACAGTTAGATCAGTGGGAGCAATGGATCCTTGGATCAATAGATAGGATCGACAGGATAGTTAGATCAGTGAGAGCAATGGATCGTTGGATCGATAGATCGAATTGATAGGACGGTTAGATAAGTGCAGTGGGAGCAATAGATCGTTGTATCCATAGGACAGTTAGATCAGTGAGAGCAATGGATCGTTGGATTGATAGATCGGATTGATATGATAGTTGGATCAGTGGGAACAAGAGATCATTGGATCGATAAGATAGTTAGATCAGTGAGAGCAATGGATCGTTTGATTAATAGATCGGATTGATAGGATGGTTTGGTAAGTGGGAGCAATAGATCGGTGTATCCATAAAACAGTTAGATCAGTGAGAGCAATGGATCGTTGGATCAATAGATCGGATTGATAGGATAGTTAGATCATTGGGAGCAATGGAGCTGTAGATGGGATCAATAGGATGGTTAGATCAGTGAGAGCCATAGATCGTTGGATCGAAAGATCGGATTGATAGGATAGTTAGACACGTGGGAGCAATGAATCGTTGGATCGATATAGATGGGATCGATAGGACAGTTAGATCAGTGGGAGCAATGGATCGTTGGATCAATAGATCGGATCGATAGCATAGTTAGATCAGTGAGAGCAATGGATCATTGGATCGATAGGATAGTTTAAGAAAGTTAGATCAGTGAGAGCAATGGATCGTTGGATCAATAGATCGGATTGATAGGATAGTTTGATAAGTGGGAGCAATAGATCGTTGTATCCATAGGACAGTTAGATCAGTGAGAGCAATGATCGTTGGATTGATAGATCGGATTGATATGATAGTTAGATCAGTGAGAGCAATGGATCGTTGGATCGATAGATCGAATTGATAGGATGGCTAGATCAGTGGGAGCAATAGATCTATAGATCAGATCGATAGGATAGTTAGATCAGTGGGAGCAACGCATCGTTGGATCGATAGATCGAATTGATAGAATAGTTAGATCAGTTGGAGCAATGCATCGTTGGATCGATAGGATCGATAGATCGGAGGGATAAGATATTTAGATCAGTGGGAATAACGGATCGGCAGATCCGATCGATAGGATAGTCAGATCACTTAGAGCAATGGATGGTTGGATCGATAGATCGTAGCCTGCATAGCAGGCGCTTTATGAGCCAAGCAAAGCAAGCGCGGCATTTTGCGCGTAGCGCGAGACGAAGCTCCTCCCCTCTCAAACTGATGCCGCTTTCACCTCGCTTGGCTCATAAAGCGCCTGTTATGCAGGCTAGGTAGATTGTATCGATAGGATAGTTACATCCGTGGGAATAATGGACTGGCAGATCGGAACGATATGATGGTTATCACTGGGTGCAATGGATTGTTGGATCGGTATATCGGATCGATAGGATACTTAGATCATTGGGAGCAATGGATCGTTGGACTGGTAGATCGATAGACCGGATCGATAAGATAGATCAGTGGGAACAATGGATCGATAGGATAGTTACATTACCGGACGCAAAAAAAAAAGATGGATTGGTTGATCGGATCGATAGAATCGGGTGGATCATTGGAGGATCAGTGAATTGATGGAGTTTGGCTAGATCGATAGATCGATGGATCAGTGTCAAACGGTTTCCAGAAGTCGGTGGAAATGTTGATTGGATCGACAGATTAGTTGAACAGATTGATAGTTCCTGGTGATCACTAAAGGGTCCATGGATCAGTAAACGGAATGGAAGGCCAGGAACAAAGATGAACAAGGTTTTAAAAATTAACACCGGACATAAATTAAGGAGATTAACGTACAGGAATCAGTATACGGTATTTCTTCAGTGCTTAAACAACATACTACTGCTAATATTTCATATTGACGCATATTGTGCTAGCCTGCGTTGCAGCCGGCCCACGTATTCCTCTGCGACACAGGCAAATATTGTGAGCGTCCTATTGTTTACGGTTTCTTCTCTTGTGTTGTAACATTTGTTTATGATTATCAATGGCCCATCTACGGTGAACGTAATACTTTGTTACGTATTAGTTTTTCATGGAAATGTTCTCTACCCATTTAATGGCTTGGCCCCCGAAGGAAATCAAACTTGGAACATACGTTAAATATTCAACCCAGTTTCAAAATGGTGCCGGTTCAGTGAGTTGTATACTTACAGACAAATTTGGCTAAAGAAGCTCGATCAGCGAGAAATCGTCCTAAAGTTAGGCATCATTGTCGCACATAAAGAAGAAAAAGGAAGATATCAACGGCAACGTTTTTATCGAAGCTTGATGTAATAGCTCTTATGGCCGTCTGGTTAAGAATCACTTCGTTATCTTTTAGAATCAAATCCTTGGAGGAACCCCAAAGGGCTTTTTCAATCCCATCATCCCGACCAAAATTTTCGATCTATCCCGTAATCCCGATGGTTATTTTCTGCATCCCCCATCCCGTGCATACTTTCAATCCCGAGTCCCGAATCTACTTTTTAAAAGATCCCGAATACCGGCCTTCGAATAAGGCAGATCTCGCATCCCGAAAAACCTATCGGGGACCGCCTTCTCGAGCAGTGAAAGTTGTTACATGTGGATATTCTGCAAAGAGAGGAAAAAACTCCAATCTTCAATTAGTGGCAATGATCGATTTTTAATGAAATGATTCCCTTTTCGGCACCAAAAGCCATCTGGATTTTCTATACCCTATCCCAGACTAAACTTCATGAAAACCCCTTCAAGCCTGTATAGTCAGTCTATACATGGCAGTACCTCCCCCCTCTCCCCCAATCCACCCAACCCAAAATCATCCATGCAGTCTTTGTTTACATGTCTGTTAAGACAGAATTTTAAAAGGATTTTGAAAGGTCTGGTTGATGTGAACTATCAGTTTTAAATTAAGTTACCGGTACTTTTGATTCAGTTTCAGCTTACATTTTTTCGTCAATGTCACTTACCTAAGTAGAAACGCCAATTTTGATTAATTACAAGTTGACCCTCTTAAAACGTTCCATTACAGGTTACACTGACACGCAATATTTAGGTTCATGCTTGCCACCCACGATCTCTGTGCCCAATTGATCAAATCAGCAAAAATCTCAAACTTTTATTTTCCTTTAACCCTGGAAAATAAATTTGAGCACCAAACAAAACTGCACCACCGCTCTGAGGTCTTTGATAAGGCAACAGCACTCCATATCGTAATCATTTCCCTCATTTACTGTAATACTCTCATTAACCCTTTCACTGCCAAATTTAGCCAAAAGGACCAAAAGGAAATTTGGCCAAATGTCCAAATTTCATTTTGTGAGAAAAATAAATAGCACAAAGTGTAAGTACAGGCGGAGAGCTTTCATTTGAATGGTCACATCATAGGATTTCGTCCGCAGACTCAAACGTTAGAGTCACCTTACAAAACTCCATCAAGTACTCTGGCAGTGAAAGGGTTAATATCACAATCACTTTATTTTGTGGACCAATGGTATAAATGATAAATATCACTCGTATTGTTGTCGAGTATAGCTGACAGGGGTCGTGATCACCAATAAATCAATGATTCTGCTGGACCAAAAGGAAAATAACAACAACTCCCAGTAGTTTCTGTACGTCTATTAAGGGTTTCGATTCTAGAAAGTAAAACCATTTACTGTTTACATTGTCGTGATGTTTGGTGTGCTTTGTATGGTGCGATAGTAACGTACATGGTTTTTTCTGGATATTGACACAGTAAAGGCATGTCAGTGTAGTGTAATTAACAATTATTCCTCGAGCCCGAATGGGTTCTGAGTCAATAGCCAATGAGACCGAAGGCCGAATGGGCTAATGAGTCAGAGGCCATGAGGGCAAGAGGAATAATTGTTTTAGTAAAATCCAACTAGTTGGTCAGAAATATCGAGAATTAAAAAAAATTAGCTAGTTAAAGCTAGACTTTACTGGATCCTTTTTTGCCGTCAAAAAGGCCGGCGCTTTTTGCTACCAGTGGGCTATAACATATAGCCTAGTAGTAGCTCAACCAATCAGAATGCAGCATTGACAACAGACCACTAGTTATATTTTACGAAGTTATCAATAATCTCGTGTCTTTCGCCTTTTCATCGTCTCTCGGGCGGTTGCCGTACCCGCGCGCGTGCTATAATACATCAGGCGTAAAAATTGGGAAAGAAAAGAAGGGACTGACCCTTGGAAGTAAGACAAAGTAGTTCTTCTTAACAGAATTGTGGCATGAAAATTATCAAAATTCAAACAGTGAGTGAAACCTAAGAATACCGACTAAAAATATTCAAACGAGATATAAATAACACAGCAAACTCACAAAAGAAGGGGCGGAATGAAGGCGCAGAATGAAGACGCGCTGAAGTAAGACAAAGTAGTTCTTAACAGAATTGTGGCATGAAATTCATCAAAATTCAAACAGTGAGTGAAACCTAAGAATACCGACTAAAAATTTTCAAACGAGGTATAAATAACACAGCAAACTCACGAAAGAAGGCGCGAAATGGCAAACTTTAACATTGAAAGGATTGCAAGTGTAGTTTTTGAAAACTTGTAAGTCTAACAGTTTTTTAAAGTTTATTTTTGTTGTTTGTAACGTTTGATATAATGCTTGTCTTTTTTAAGCAACCGTTCTGTCTTGCAGAATTTCCGCTAACAACAGATGCACACTGAACCGGGCCGTATCACTCCGTCAAAACTGTCAAGATGGCCGCCACAGAACAGGCGCAGAAAACGAAAGAAGACCAAACAAACGTCGTCCATACTCAGGTAAACGAGCTAATTAAAGTTTAAGCACAACAGCAAAATAAAAAAAAAACAATATTATTTTTATTTTTGATGCTAACTTCATATATTTGAAAACGGGTAGGTATTGTTTGCCTATGAAATGAAGAAATGATCGTTGCAGTGAACGCAATTTATGCAATTGCATAAAGAAGCCTGAAAAAATTCAGGATTTCAACGGGGGTTTGAACCCATGACCTCGCGATACCAGTGCGATGCTCTACCAACTGAGCTATGAAGCCACTGACGTTGGGAGCAGGTCAATTGTGGGTTCATATGTTCCCATGAGAGAAACCCCGTTCAAACCCCGGGAATAAGGGGGAATGAATCAGAACCATCATAATGACATGCAATGTAGTTACAGTTGAATGCAAATGCAGTTGCGAAAAGAAAGCCTGAAAAAATTCAGGCTTTCAGGCTTGCTGGGATTTGAACCCTGACCAGTAGAGGATCCAGGGGAGGGGTCCGGGGGATCCCCCCTTATTTTTAGACCCAAAAAATTTTTGGAGGCTGCCTCCCCCCCCCTTATCTCAGGTTCTGGATGACTGCCCCCCCCCCCTTACCTTATCTGAAGGTCTGGATCCGCCACTGCTGACCTCAGTGATACCAGTGCAGCCCTCTAACCAATATATTGGATTTCATATACACCTAATTGCAATAAAGTTGTTATAGAAAAAAGCAAAAAGCCAAAATTAATGGGAATTAATTAGTCATGTGATTTACATTTTCGTATTTTAATAATTTAACAATTATTTAAGAAGTCATTCACAATAACAAGAGATAATTCTGTGATTCTGTGCTGTAAGAAAGACAGGCGCCAATGTCATTTTAGAGCCAACATTCTCCATCAAACTAAGCTTAGTTGACAAACTAAGCTTGGTTTGTGGCGCGGGGAGGAAGTGGCGGAGGACCCCTCACCCTCTCCGCCCCTGATTTGTTGCTTGAAAATTGTGATCAGATGGTGTTGTGCACTGCAAACTATACGCAGACTGGCTTTTCTACTTAGCACTAAACTACAAGACGCATCGCGTTCCTGGAATTTACCCCAGGCCATATTTATTGAAAAAAATGGAGCCATTATTTCTTTAATAGTTATTCGATGTACGTTTGTAATTCGAGCACGTTTGAAATTCGCTAGATGAATCAGCCTCGAATTGCATTAGAATGACACCAAGAAACTGATGCAAATGATTTCTCTGTGGGGGGGGGGACTTCTCTCATACTACGTGATTAATATTATACACTTCATGTCAGTTCCCGAGGGAAACAGTTAGTTTTGTTTTCCCTCGAGTCCTGATGTTTCCCTCGACTTCGTCTCGGGAAACATCAGGACTCGAGGGAAAACAAAACTGTTTCCCAAGGGAACTGACATTAAGTGGTTTGTTATATTTCTAGACTTTCACTTCAACAGCAACAAAAGAATATAAACTGGAGCGAACCAGAACAGTCGACACATTATTTAATGACAACACAAATTTAATTCTCAAAACCACTGAATGAATTATTTACAACTACTTTCCTTACATTATCTGCATCTTTTTCCTCCACTAGCTGCTGTTTCTCTTCTAGGATGACTTTAAAAATCGTTGCTTTTTAGTTTGAGGTTTCGTGTTTGTGTTGTTGTGTTCATTCGCGAAAAAGAAAACTGGCAGTGTTTTTCCCGCCTTCTGTCACACCACCTTCCACCATACTTTGATCACGTGCTGTAATGTATCCCGAGTGGGGTACATTGCGTGATGTATCACGATCGGGATACATTTGATTTTAGTCAAGGCCACGTGACCAGGAATCAACCAATGACAGCCCCTGTTTAGTTGATTGAAAGTCTAGGAATATAACAATCAGCTATATGCGTGTGTGTTGTGAATGTTGCAAGCTATGATAATTACATGCTAATTAATTCCTATCTAACTTTTTGCTTTTTGTTTTTTTGCTTTTTTCTATGACAACCTTATTGCAATTAGGTGTACCTGAACTGGGATGAAGCCTGCATCACAGTTTCATATCCATTTTAGAATGCTTGAAGTGAAAATTCTCTTGACTATTGAATTAAACTCTGTGTAGCCCAGGCTCTGAGATACTCCTAATCTTGAGGTCAAGGGTCAAGGTTGCATGTCCCCTTAAGTCTCAAAATTAAACCATTTAATCAATTCCCTTTGTTTTATGATCGCTCGGAATAACCCAAACTCTTTTCGTGGTGGGAGTTATTAAAAGAATGTTTGCTGTTTGGTCATGAGGAATTGTATGGAAAACCAAGGAATGAAGTGACTGGCACCCATTCATGGTAATTACACCATAGTCAAGTGGCTGATACCAGTATTGAGTACTAGACAAACCTTACACGTTGATGGACAACACCACCTCTTGTTAGGTATAAAAAATAATGTATAAGATAAAACGGATTGCACACACGTGCTCAGTTATTGTTGGTCATCATAAACACTTCATGACAATAATCTGACAAACACAGCTCTCAATTTAGCTCTATGAGTCTATGATTAAAACAAGTCCTTGAGACGATTTTTAACTTTAAGCTTTAACAACATGAGTCGACTTCGATCAATAATCAGCATGCTATAGCTAGCATGCCATATAAATCACATGCCGTATGATAAACATTTTTTTCGTAAAGGGGATTTCAGGGTCGCTTTAGTTTCCCCTTTTTACGCAAGAAAGCCTTTACAAATAAAATCGTAAACAAATGAATGAAAGTCAAACTTACGTGACTGCTGGCGCTACAGTTAAGTTTGCCGCCATTTTGAATTGACTCTTACGGACAGCTTGGTGAGGTCTGGAGCCGAGAGTAAATCGGGTCCCCTCTAAGGTCCCGTCGGAATGTCTAATTTTCCGGCCGACACGCCCAGGGCTCCACGTGAATGTGTGTCTAGCCTGCGAGAACAGACGCCTTTTTTGCAGGCTACGGAGCCACTGGCAAGTAACAACTTTAATGTATTGATATACCGATCCGATTTCAATTCACAGCTCGTTTTCAAGGTTTAGTCTGCGAGCAAACTCTCCATTTGGGGGAGTCGTGAGAATTCACGCGAGAGCCGCACGCGAAAGGAGACACGAGTTCTCTCACAGCTCACTTCGCTGACGTTGTAATCATAATTGGAGAGCTTGCTCGCACAGGCTAAGTTTTAATGGCCAGTTTTAATAAGCTTTTCGACACTGTAACCCAGGATTATAACAATTCCCCATTCGCTTCATGTTATATGACAAAAAATAATCTCGAACTGGTAACCTCAACTTCTAATAATACCTTTCAGCAAGGACTGGCAAACGTTTCAACGTATCAAAGTATTAAGTCCTTTGAACTCTCGTTGGTTGCAAATAGCCTGAATTTCAGACGATCACTTCGAGTCGTTTTTACCCTCTCAGGCTAGGATGCAAACGGAAACTGATTGAGGGTCATCAGACTGTCATCATGTACAACTCATCGAAAATGCAATCACAGGTTGTCCAAGGTTAAAAGCAGAGTTTTTCCTATTGGGACGGGTTGCACTTCCTCACGAAATGCAAACATTGTAAGCTGTTTTTTTTTTTTCCTAAAATAAGCCTGTTTTATTTCCGATGCCGATACACATTATCTTTACATCACGTTACGCTTACCTATGGAATGATGTAACAAACACATTACCATACTCAGTTTCTCACATTGTGGTAACTGTTGTTGCATAAATGAAACAGCCCCAATTTCTGTTTGTCACATCAGCCACCGGGTAAGTTGTCCCCTATTCTGCGGATATTAGATGATGGTTTCAATTCAGTTTGGCAGTGAGTGTCAATAATAGAGCTTGAAAGTATCTCTCATTGCTATGATAGGACTTTGCAGAATTTCATTGGTTTTACCAAGTTCTCCCGGACAATCGATATTTTCCCGATACATCTATATCTCAAACATACAGTCAACATATGAAAGGACTCAGACTTTGATGGTCCCGCGAGAAAAAAAAACCTCTGGTCCTGAGTACTCCTGAGGTGCCGGGGTGGGCACCCGCGATGATGCGAGCTCGCGTGAACCCTAAAGATTAAATAAACAACAACTGCGTGGGTTTGCTACAGCTACGTGATATTCTGATCAACTTTTCACATCGCCTGTTTACTTTGGTAAGGCAGTTGTCTCGGGGTTCATTGATCCTCCATAGAAATCGCGCCCCAGTATTCAGTAAGTGAACCAACGATTACCTTGTCATATGTACCTGTCACTGCATTACTCGGCTCGAATATTACGCGATGAATATAGCTTTTATTCAAAATTCCTCTATTGCAAAATTTCATTTGCTTTATTTTGCCTACAAGCAATAAAAAAGTTATAACTTAAGTATTTTTTGTACGTGTTCTTCAAAAATCGCATTACCTTAAGTAATGAGATTATAAAGATTTAGTCATGATATTGTAATATTTTGCCGGCTTCCTTGCACCATTAGATCACTTCCTTTTACTAATTCCGATGGACGAAAAAAATTAGGCTGTTCTTTTTTAAAGAAGAATACTTGAAGTCACAAAAGAAGTTTTCACCAATAAAGTCAATTTGATCTTTTGTTCATTTCCGGAAACCCCACCAAATTAGACCTGCAAAAACTGGTTCAGGACTTAATAGATTTAGTGACCCTTTGTGACTTTTATTTGCGGATGAAGACGTAATTTCCTTTAATTTCAATAAAGCTAGTTTTCTCAGTTTTTTATCACTGTTTTCGAGCCAAAGGGCCTCTGCTGTAGCCTGAATTTCATCCGATAACTTCGACTCGTTATTACTGCTCTGCTACTAAGCTTTCCAAAACGACGGCCGCCCGATCGCGTTTTTTCGGTTTCCTGTGCGGATCCCTCGGGTCACACTCGACGGGGAACCGATTGTTTTCGCTTTGAATATGGCGGACGATTTGGATGCACAGAACGAAATAACATGAGTGAGTTTGAAGCAAGCTTGCGATTGAAGTATGTTCGTTGGTCAATACTACGATCATTATCCAAGATACGAAGATGAGTCGTCTGAAGAAGAATGCGAGCACTGTTCAAGACAAGACGTATATTTTCGCGAACCAGTGTAAGCTGCTGTCAACATTGTTAAGATCGATATTTTTACCTGCAAGATGAATTATTATTCGTGCCACTCTTTAGTTCTGTATCTTAGCCGTTATATGCAATTTTATTTTAAACTTTCAATGACATATTGGTCTGGTTTTTAGTTTGGTGCGAATGACAATATTTTATAGGGAAAGCTATCGGTTTTCATATGCAACGAGTGTATTTCGATGAAATCGCTATCTGCATGCTGATCATGATTGCAGTAACTGTCGTCGCTTTGGCGTATGAATGCATGTTCTGTTATTTTAATTTCTTTATAATTTGTTCTCATTCCATCGGTGGAATCAAAACATAATTAAAAAGGCATCATCATTAGCACTAAACACTAAGGCTTATAAGTAGAAATTAAGTTTATCTCACTTTGTCCTGCCGTTCTGCAAAAGGTCAATCCTGGGTAATGTTTGCAAAACTCTCATGTCTTTGCTAGTTATTAAATAAACCAAACAGATTTTTACACATCAGCGTAAGAGCGCTAATAACTTCTGATAGCGATCCATAGGGCTTGTTTTTATGCCAATAGCGTGAAATTTATGTAGATTTCAAGTGGTTTAAAATTATAAAGTCCTCTCTCGCAACATTTAACTTGACCTGGCTTTTCGGTTTCAGATACGAGGAACCGCCTTGGGCCGATCATATTAAGGAGAAAGGAGATGTATTCTACATCGAACCTTTCAAAGAACCATCACCAAACGATGTCTTGGACTCAATGGAACAACTGAACATTTCTGAAAACGGCTTTGAAGATGCCCGGGAGAAAGGGAAGCTTAGAGGTTTAAACTCGGTGAAGAAAATATTTCCCGGGTTGAAGCGAGACAAAGCCGACGATAAAAACAATAATGAAAAGAACTTAAAACATTCGAGTTCTTATGGAGTCGTGGAGGGAATTAATAGTCTCAACAGGTTGACTGGGCGCTTTTTCAAGAAAGAGGTACAACTGATTGTCACTCCTCGAAAGGCTCACTCTGGATCAAAGAATGACTTTGAAACCTTGCTTGGTATTATTCCTGGGAGAGATAAAGCTGGAAAACTGTCTCAGACTGATAGCTATTCAGGATCAAGGCTCTATATCAAGGGTTTTGTTCCCGATGGGCCTGCTTTGCGCAGTGGAGATTTGAGAATAGGTATGCATGCTTAGATCCTTTAGTATGTTTATGTACATTGAACATATTTGTGACTCTTGAATTGTCACACAACACATGTATTGTGATGGTGAGTTTGTGGGCAGTTATACCTAGAAACTCTCATGGGTTTGTGTGAGTCTCATTCCTAAAGACTTAAGACATCGATCTCACACCTAACTCAGAAATCTAGTTGACGAATTGTTCTTTATCAAAATTAATGATAATAATGAAAGTTGAATTCAATTTTCCTGAAAACATTCTAAAAGAGGCACTTAACCCTTTAAGCACCAGTATCCACACACAAATTCTCCAAACTGATCTCCATACATTTCCTTAAAGAATTAGTTGAGAGAATTTGTTCAAAGATCGAAGTATTTTCTCTTAGGTGATCATTTTATTGATTCTCGTAACTTATCTCTTTAATTGAGATAATATCAATAATTGTAAGGAGAAAATTGATCTTGGACACTATTGGGACTTAAAGGGTTGGGTTAAGGGTCCTAACTGTAACACAAAATGCTAAAACTGTTGCCTTTTAAATACTATCGGAAATGCTCAAGGGTCGTCAGACATTTGGAAGTCTTCAGTAAATTGTTGGAAATCTTCAGTAGTGCCTGGAACATTTTCAGAAATCGTGGTTCTGTGACAAGACAAAAAGTTTATGCATTTAACTCAGAAACAGTTGGCAGATACATATTTATTGCTTGTGGACATTAATGTACATTTAATTAGCAAAAGTCTTGATAATATATGCCATTACTAAACTTTTTATCCTTCAGGTGATGTCCTTCTGTCACTGAATAAACTGGATCTTAACTCTAGCAACGTTCATACAATTCTTGCTGCCATCACGGGCCCAATGGAGGTAAGTTATACATGTATCTGCATAAGTTGTACAGAAATCTCTTTGATGGTTCAATTTTCTCCTTGTTTGAAATTCTATTCCCCTTTGTTTAAAAATCCCCAAGTTTTAAAAACACTCACTTTCAACACAACCAGGGGCCTATCACCCCAATAGGCTTCTGACACAACACGATTTCAACACCGAAATAGCGATTATTGTTTTTCGTATTTGGCCTGAAGATGATGATTATCGTAATTTTGAGTCACTGTCAGACAAATGACTTGGGTCAAGTCCCTCTCAAAAGTAAATCGGAAAAGTCAAGGTAAGAATATGCTAATTTGGAGTATTTTTCCCAAAGAAGGATTGGGTAAGTGGTTAGCCAATAAGAGACTTTGATGCATTAGGACATGGGCTCATGATAATCAGGTTAGGGAGAACCATAAGGATGGCACCAAAGGGAAGGGAAAGAAGAAAAGAATGACTAACATCAATGTGGCAAACTCTAATCCCTTTCCTTAAGAAAAAAGATTGATATCTCCTGGTAGGGTTAGGGTTAGGGTCAGGGTCTTCAAAATTATAATAGTCATCATTCTGAGGCAAAATAAGAAATGACAATAATCATAATTTCGGTGTTGAGATCACGCTGTTCAACATAGCGCAAAGTGCAAACTAACCTGTCTTGTGGAAATAACTTTTAGAAATTTTTAAGGCTGAGAAACTCAGCAAGGGAATTTTTTTTTTTTTTTTTTTTTTTTGGGGGGGGGGGGTCCAGGGATATTTGGGGTTTTGTTGGGAACCCTAGGGATTTTCTTGGGTTTCATTTTTGCCCCATTTGATCATCCCGCCATCACTTGAAATCAGGAGTATATCCCCTGCGAAATCCCTGCCCGCTGGCCCTTAGTGATAGCCCTACACTCTGCAGTAAAGCTTATCAGTAGGGCCTCTGTCATTATGCAATGACGCAATTTCACAGAGATGATTTCAACTTGCATCCAACCGTGTAATCCACCAGAAATCTTATCAGTATTGAGACAATGTACAAATTTAAATAGAGGTATAGAATACAGTTACGTCGAAAAACATGTTTCTCGAAAAATTTTGGCTTGATCGCAAAATCTCAGAAGTATTTTTGATGGGTCTAAAAGTCTTATTTTCGCATGATTTTTGTGTCTCTAAGTGTCACTATTTTTTTTTACCCATGGGTCTCAGAGTCTAAGATTTGTTGTGTTGTTTACTATTGTTATTTCGGTTTGGTCTTCATGGGTACAGCTTATCAAACGGATCAGGCTAGTGGATTAAGACATAAAACAACACAAAGGAGTATATTGGTGGCCTTCGGCTAGCTTCCATTGACGTTTTTAGTAATAAAAATATTAATACTAACAAATAATATTTTAAGAGGAGGCCTCCAATCACCTTAAGGTAGTTTTCAGGAGGGTCCTCTAAAATAAAGGTAAAAAATACATTAAAATAAAACTAAAATAGAGCTAAAAACTAATGCTACAATCAAGGTCTAAAACTTAAGAACTGTAAGATTAAAAAATAATACTTACTAAAGTTCAAATGGGTTAATAAAAACAGTTACTATTTCAGTTTGTGTTTAAAAATTGTCATGTTATTTAGCTTTTAATTATTTGTACCGGTCTGTCAAAATAATTTTTGGCACTGAGAGTTTTAGGACTGTAAAGTCTTGGGCTCAGCTTTGATAAAAATGCTGTTTTCTGGGTCTCAAATTTTGAAACCGGGGTCTTGCATCCTCGCCTAGTCTCAAATTTACCATTGTATAGTGTATACCCCTTTACATGTAAAATATACTAATTTAAGGTTATTCTGCATCTTTTTCTCAGTGGAAGAAATAGAGTCTGTCAACACCAAATATCTATAAGTCAATTTAGTTGTCCCTCTGTTAAATGACAGACTTAAAAAATAACCTTTACAAAAATTCTTTCAGATTACTCTGGTAATACAAAGGCTTGTCCAGCCCAAGATATCCTCACCAGTCATTCTGCATCTTTTAATCAGTGGAGGAAATAGAGTCTGTCAACACCAAATATCTATAAGTCAATTTAGGTGTCCCTATACCTTCTCTGTTAAATGACAGACTTAAAAAATAACCTTTACAAAAATTCTTTCAGATTACTCTGGCAATACAAAGGCTTGTCCAGCCCAAGATATCCTCACCAGTTATACATCACCAGACCCCACCCAAGAATGACAGTCACCTCATCAAGTTGATAAGTGGAGAGGCACCAGCACCTTCCAAATCTTATCTCAAGAGCATTGCTCACGTTGCATTGTATTTGACAATCACCTCCAGTGAAGAAGATAATGAACCAGACCAGGTATGGTGTACATGTGTATGTTGTAGGTAAAATTTGTCAGTCTCAGGTTGAACCAGTATTCAAGCTACTTTGATTCAGAATTGTCTGAAATAAGTTATTTCCAACAACTTAATTTACTTTTTATACTACAGAAAGAAAAAAAGGGAGGAAAAAAGGCAATACTGAAAGGAATAAGGTCACCTCAGTAGAAAATACCTAAAAAGCTAATCTAGCAATTATTAACTTGACACTAGATTTTATCAACAGCATACATGTATACTACAAAATTAATAATATTATTCTCATGTACACCTACATGTAGTCAATCTAACCCTTAGACCTGAACTAACTACTTATAAATGTAACAGGCTCCAGGCAATATCCCATGTACTCATGTACATCTAAACCTAATACTCTTACAAACTTTTGGTTTTCCTGCAAGTAAATTGTTAGGTTATACTGAAGTGATTGGTGTGACCTTTTTTCATACAGAATAGTAAAATAAAATTTTATTTCCTATTAATATTTTTTGTTGACATTGCTGTGTTTAATTTTAGGATATTCTTTACCAGTTCCCAAAATCAGAGGCGGCCTCGAAATTAGTTGCTCTGAGGGGAATGTTTTTGACACTGAGTGACCTTATGTCATCAGTAACTGGTACCTCAGCCAACAGGTCAGTCTGTTTGAAATTATGATTAATACTGTACTTAAATTGAGTTTTTTTTTTTAATACAGTCCTTTGGATAATTTTTAGTGAGGTTTAATTGGCCTGGTTTTTGCTGCTTTGACCTGGTGGTGCAGTTAAATAATATAGCCTCTATAAATGGACACTATGTAACAGAATCAAGCCTCCATACTTCATGTACAGTTATACTGGTGGTCGAGTGTCTTTGTTTAATCTATGAATAAAAATTATTCATGTTACATGAATTCCCCTAAGACATAGTCACAGTCTGAGACACAGTCGCATTGATGTTAGCCAAGTATTATACTTGCACGTAGATTTACTATTCCAAGGTAAACTGTAAGTTGTTGTTGTTTTTGCATGTCTGTGATCAGGCATTCTTTTTTGGGGGGAAAGTGTGAATGTCAACAGACAAACAAACACCATTCTCACAGTTTTTCCATTTGAAGCAAGTGCGGAAGGCTTCACACGCATTGCAACTCCTCTGCCAAAACTTTGCTCACACTAAAAATCCAGCCAGCTCCATGGGCTAGGGTTGTTATAATTGAGATCAACAGTATATTGACAGGAAAAACTGGTCTGCATTACTTTCTCAGCTCTACACTTGTGCTGGACAAGAAACTTGTTCACGTTGTGTATTCCAAGGTGGACAGAGATGTGTTGGTCATTGCCATGCCTTCAGAAAGGTATTTTGTTACTTTGTTTTTTACTCCAGTTTAACTGACTGTCGTTTTATACTTAATAACACTATTGTTTACCTTTCAGGTTGCCTCTGGTTTATCTACAGAATTTAGTTGCTGACATCACTAAGATTTTGTCACTTTCATTTGGATCAATTAAAAGGTATTCCCAGAGTACTTCTTCTTTCCTTTTCTTCTCTTCTATCTTTAATAAACCCCAAGGTTCTAAGAATGACCAACATTCAATTTCTCCGTATATACTGCCCTAGCCATCAAATAGAAAGGTTGTCAGGAAAAAGAAAATGATCAATAAGTGCAAAATTATGTGATTGTTAAATGAAATACTCCTTGTCGTTGCCACAGGAAATGTATGGAGAACAGTTGGGAGAACATGAATACTGATATACATGTGTTATTGACCAAGCATGAGGTCAAAATGGTTGGATATTGGCCTATTTCTTTGTTGCATTTTCATGGACTGAGATGAAGTTAGAACAAGGCCATGAATATCCAGTCATCTTGACTAAAATTAATATGCTTGATCAATAAATGATTTATCGTATGGCCAAAGAGCGAACTTTAATCTTGTGGGACCAATTAAGGAAATCCCAAGCAAGAAAGATGCGCCAATCTTGCCCACTCCCATAGCCAATCAGAACACAGGATTGTCTTCATCCTGCCTGCTTGCAGATAAAGCCATATACATATAGTAATAGGTTTTAAAGGGTTAATAGCGGACAGATGGGGATTAGGTGGATGGGCAGGGGAGGAGTCAGTGGAGGATGGCAGGAAAAGGGAGGGGGGCATGAAAATTGTTTTTGTCACAAGGCTCCTGTTTGTGTCCATTGAGCAACTCCAGGCAGCGGCTGAAGGTGTATTTTTAGCAACTGCATTTTGCAAGTACTGCAACATACATACAGTGACAACAGCAGCTTTACCTTGAGTCCTTAATGTTTGATTGATTCTCATTGTATCATTGTTGTACAGGGCATTCTCTGACAAGATAAACAAAACTTGGCTGGACCACCTTTTCTCCCTGTTGTTTGAGAAAGCTCTAAGAAAGCCTCCTCGTGCAGCAGATAAAGATGGCCAAAATGTTACTTTACCAGACATTTTTCCTGGTGTCCAGTGGCTGAATCTACCTTTAACTACAGATGTAAGCTTGTGGTTGAACAGCCAGTAACTTAATGAAAGTATATTGTTCGATTATTATTGGTAAAAAAAAAATTATTTGTGACAGTCTGTCCTCATGAATAACATTTCTTATTTTTTATCAAAATTATCTACTTCAAAAAGGAAAGAGCACACTATTAATGTTAGCAGTGGAAGAGAATGGTTCTTGAATTCATATTGAGTATTTAATTATCATTTTTTTTTACTGATATAGACCGTGTATCATGCTGACAGGGCTGTGGTGTAGCATCACTCAAGGTCCCTGGAGGCACCTTATTTTTGATCTTGGGCAACTAGGAATTCTTAGTTTTTGCATAGAAATCATATGCTGGACAGCCTGGATTTCTCCCTAGAATGTTTCTTAGAGCAGAGCATCCTTAATGCAGTCAGTTCATAGCAGTCCTTTTAATAATTATATTAATTTTTGTTTGTATATGCTGTATTTAGGTGGATGTTCATTGCTGCCTTAGTGAATTGGAAGCAGCTGATTATGGGGAATTTGTAAGTCGGTTTTATCCCTTTAAGTGATCCCTTTAAGTGTTCCATCCTACATGTATAAAAAAAACATGAACAATTCTAAGACGTAAACCTCAGCCCAAGTGGTTGCATTTGATACCAATGACAACAATGAGAACAAGTTAAAGTCAACTTACTTTTGAGGGTCTTTGTAGTCTGTCCTTACTACTACCTTATTTTTTCTTTCATTTCCTTTTAGGCAGATGACTATTTTCAAATTAGAAGATTATATACAATTTTTGGATCTAGCATATTTTATAAGGTATGGATTATTTTTTCAGGCATTCTGTGAATCTGTTCCTATTGCTTGTATAAAACCCTTATGCATTTTGAATTTACAGTGGAACCTAACAACACTAAGTGGGGTGTATTGAGTTTGTTGGCAGCTTGTCCTCATGATACAAGAAATTATGCACAACTGATCTGCTAAATAAATTATTTGAGCTGGTTTCCATGATGAAAATCAACTAAAGGCATTATCATGTGAGTTCAATATTATTTTTTGTATATAAAAAATTCCCATGACTGTTGTTTTGCAGGGATATTTAGTTGCCAATCATTTACCAAGAGAAGATTTAGAAGATGTTGTATTATATTGTAAATATCACTGTTTACTGGCCATGAGTGCAGAGCAGCGTGTTGGACAACTTGTCATCTGGAGGGAGGTAGGTTTTTTTCATTTTCAATTTTATTGTTGTTTATTTATGTATTTATTCATTTTTATTTATTTGTTTTTTTTGGCATTCTGCATCTTTGCTCATTTAATTAAGCTAATTACTGGCTTTTAAAATTAATTGTTACTGAAATCTCTTTCATTAATTTACAGTACAGTCCAACCCTATTAAGTGGCTCCTTTCACAGTCACCCTGCTGTAGGGTCCTGTTAGATTTTGTTAATAGTCAAATAGTCAAATAGTCCTTTTAATACTTGAGGGCGGTTGATCAATAGGGGTCCAACAGTATATGCTTGGTTCTCACCCTACATAATTCATGTAAGTGCAAAAGCAAGACGATCACTTTGATTGTTCTGCAGGGCTCAAAACTAAGTCCTGTCTAGTTGTCTGGAATGGGTACTTTTTCTTACTGGGCAAGAAACTGTTAATTTGCACACCTGCCCAATGGGTAAGGATCCAGGTTAGTCATTCCTTAACAAAATCATAAGCTAAGACAAGCAAGAAGTTGCTTCGGGCAAGCGAACATGAGTGCTCGCCCAAAGGACAAGCCTTCCTTGCTCGTATTCGTCCCTCCCCTAAAAAGTACCAGCTCCCCTTAAAACACCTGCGTAAGAGGCTACCGAAGGACGTGCCAGAATTCAAGTCTTGTGGTTGTTGTTTTCCGAGCGCTGTTCACACTACTTTAAAATAAATTGTCTCCAGGTTTTTCCAACAAGGAGAAGTTCTAAGAGCAGAAGAGAAGAGGACAAGGAGTACCGTGAACCTTCAGCAAGATATTTCTTGCTCATAGTAGGCATGGTAAGACACGCCTAGTGGTTTATGTACTGTTATGTCCCAAGAGTGGCAAACATCAATTTTCTGTTAACAATATCAATACACAATTGATAGCAATAAGAGGTTGTGAGGATTAATGAAATAATCACCTTAGAGAAAATCCTTTGATCCTCTACCAAATTCTCTCAACTTATTCTTCATGGAAATGTCTTGAGATCAGTTTGGAGAATTTGTATGTGGATATTTGGGCTTAAAGGGGTAAGAAAAGAAGGTTAAGGTTATAGGGTGGAGTTTTCAGACTAAGAGATTACATGTGGGAACATTTCCAAGAGCACTGGCAATTTACAGGTGGTGTCTTGGTTAAATGCCTGCTAAGAGTGCCTCTATAACAATATTATTTGCCAACCATTATTGTGTGGATTTCTTTTTTAAACTTTACATGCTACTTATTCTGTTTTGTTTTCACTTCGGTGATTGTGAGAATTGTCCTAAACTGAGATTTACTGAAGTATCTCTCAACCCCACTCCCATGCAAGCAGACCTGCCAAAGTGTACATAAATAATTGTATTAACCCTTTAAGTCCCAATAGTGTCCAAGATCAATTTTCTCCTTACAATTATCCATACACTGTAAAGAGATAAGTTATGAGAATCAATAAAATGCTCACCCAAGAGAAAATACTTTGATCTTTGAACAAATTCTCTCAACTAATTCTTTAAGGAAACGTATGGAGATCAGTTTGGAGAATTTGTATGTGGATACTGGGGCTTAAAGGGTTAAAGAATTGGTTTGTAGCTCTTGCCTAAAGTAGAGGGTCTTTTTGTATAAAATTATTTCCATTCTTATTGCAGTAACAAAGTTAAGTATAGAGAAAACCACATTAATTTTGATAAATTAGCATTATGAATAAACTATTACATTTTTTGTTCAGAAACATTGGCTTATGTGTGTCCTTTTAGAGGCGGGAGGTATCTCCAAACGGTAAGCGTACTGGGGAGGTTACATGTATTGAGTGACAAGTAACTTTACTACGTGTATCATAATTTTGCCTTTAGTGTTTAAGAGACTATTTTATGCATTTTGAGAGACCCTTGTCCAGAGACACTCGGTCATTAGACCGTTACATGTATATTGTATTCAAAATTTTATTCCTATGCCTTTTATACATACTTTGAGACATTTTTATCTTACACCAATTTTGTTAATATTTATAGCGCCACGCGGAATATTTTCTCATCCCTGTTGATGCCGTTGATTGGCGAAAGCTTGGATTTTTATTTTTTAAAACGGACAGCAGTTTAAGGCCTAATTTGAACATTTAAATTTTTTAATTTTGTCTTTGGTTTTACGCTCGAAACCTTAATTACACATGACTTCGTTTACTTTCACATCTATAAATCTGTCGCATTGTAAACAAATTATGGTGAAATTTACATTCATTTAATTGCTTTTGTTGTTTTTAAATTTTTATTTATTTATGTATTTATTTATTTATTTATTTATTATGAAGGGCTGAGGGCTACCCTCCACCTAATACTTACTATGTGGATCAAGTCAAAAACACCTTGCATCAAATTGAATCCATGGACATCCCATCTGTTTGTGAGGCAAGGTACAGTGAATAATTAAACGTACATGTAGATACAGTTTTTACGTTTCATGTACAGAATTTACAGTTCAAGAAAATGTTTAGTTAAGTTTTATTGTCAGAGCAGAATATTTTCAGTTAAGTTGTTAAGTGGAAAAACGTTCGCGAAGCTAAAGGTGTCTGTTTCACGCCTCCAACTGAAATTTCTTTCAGCCAACTCGCGGTCGTGCTCGCTGTTTAAGTTAATGAAAAATTCAATTAAAAGTGCAAAACCGAACATTTCAAAAAGATTTTCACAGCCATGTGCCTTCAAGCCCAAAGTTTTCAAATCTAACTAGTTGAATATTAGTATGCTCATTTACATCCTTTCCTGTTTTTGTATTCATGTATATTTTATCTCTATTATATAGAGAGAGGATATTACACGGTGGCGCGAAGATATGAATTTTATTTTCGAGTGGCAAAACAATATTTTACGAGTGAGCGCAGCGAGTGAGTAAAATATTGTTTTTGCCGCGAGAAAATAAAATTCATATCTTCAAGCCGCCGTGCAATGTTTTTTTCATTATATAGACAAACAAAACATCGATAAAATAATAGAGGGAAATTACCGAAATTACGTCATCGATAAACTCACGTGTGAGATTATCGAAAATAAACCACTCGGGTCCCGGATGTAGTTTTTTATGAATTTTACGAGTGCTATATTTTCCAGTAAAACACTCGTGTCTATATAATAAATAAATTTACAAGGCTCATTCATGCCCCATACTATACACCAGTAATGAAATGCCTTTGAGTGGTATACCGTGAATTATTGTGCGCTCTGTAAAGGAGTTAAATACAACCCACGGAATCAGAATTTAACTCGGATTTACAGCCCTCTGCCTGTTTCTTCATTCGTTGCATGGAGTGTTAACCTTAGGACTTGACGGAACATGTACTAGGGTAATTTGCTATACCTTTGCAAGTTATTCGTTACCTATTGCTTTCTTGTACATATACTTCTATTTTCTTCAGTTTATGGAGCCCCCGCAATCCTCCGCTGGCCTCAGCTGACGCTCTCCTCATAACTCCCCCAACGACAATGCTACAGAAGTCCTCTTCAAGCTTTGGTGGCCCTGACACTCCCTCATCACAGAAAAAGCACGGCAGTTTAGATAACTTGAGACTACTAGGTACTTGTACTCTTATCTAGTGACGTTCGCTGTAAACAGTTACCAGTTTGTCAATGAACTAATTCGCTAAGGCATTAGGAAGTCACTTACATGTTGTCAATCGGTCAATAAGTTTGTTTGAATTTTGCGCAAGGCAGATTGATTAATTTTTATATTGCCGATATCAACAGTCAGTTAGCATTTCAGTTTGTTTTCTAGTCCAGTCAATGTTAGCCAGTATTTAGTCAGGTTAAGCCAGTTATTGAGTCAGCAAGTCAGTCAGTCAGTCAGTCAGTCACAGAAGTATGATACTCGCATCAGGCGGTTGGTCAAGTTAAAAAGGTTAATTGTCCACCTTATTTAAAGAGATTTAGAAGCTTCCGTTTCAATTGATAGCTCTTCGCCAATCAGTCGGTCAGTCTGTCTGCAACCACCCATTCAGTCAAGGAGTGAGCCAAACAGTCAGTAATTCATTCAGTTGCTCAGTCAATCAATCTATCAGTTAGTGAAATAATTGGAAGTCCAACCAGAGACTCATTTGTAGTTATTTAAAACAGTTTTACACCAAATCAAATAAGTTCCTTGTCGTCTCACATCATCGCTTTTCAGATGAAGTAGATTCTAATGATAGTGGAAGTATACCCTCAGTTCTCCGCCGCACAGGATCTGATAGTTCTGGAAGTCTGGGCAGCTTCGGAGCCAAAGGCAAACTGAGATCTTTGCGGTCCCAGTTCTCTCTCAACTCTGCAGGAACGTTTAGAAAGAGTTTGCCTGAAAATATGCCGGACTTGTCTCAGGTGGTCACAGGAAAGTAAGTATAACCGTCAAAGATAGCATGTTAAGAACCTTGAGGACAATGAAAACGTCGCGGAAAAATTGACTTCGCGTCCAGTAAAACTTTTTAGCTATTATTCCATGTTATCCAGTTACTTGAAAGTAAGGAAACCGAGGAGAGCGGAGAAGAGACCGCGTCCGAGTACAGAGACAGTAAAAATTATCGCCTTGTCATTACATGTACCTTTTTCAAGTCGATTGAAATTTGGTCGTTTAGCGAAAAACTTGCACTGATCTGCCTTACGTTTACACGGGACCTGCGAGACCTTGCATGAGTTTTTGAACGGCAAACACTACTGTAATCTATAACAGAATTTGCACGGGAAAAAATTTGTCAGTTCAAACATTTGTCCGGAGCCGTGTAAACGGGGTCTTAACCAACTGTGTTTTCGACGTTTCCGCTGCCATCGCCGTCGTAGTTTCATACTGGGGTTCTCAATAAATAGAGCGATTTCCTATGACCTTGAAATGAAAATTCGCGAACAAAACAGAAACAAAAAACGAACGGAAATAGAGCGATTTGATTGGTTTATTGAACGGATACAAACGCGCGTGGATTTTGGTTGGTTCAGCGAACGCTCGGGTGAAAAAACGTCACGCCCGCGAACTTTCTAGAAACCAAGCGATACTTCGCATTGACGTCATACTGCAACACGATTGGCCAATCGAACAATGCCTTCTCCATATTAGGGTATTCTTTGGCGGGAAAACGAGGAGGCCATATGTTTAGATCTTTTCGTCCATAGGCTTATAAAACAAATAACGAACACTTACCGAAACTATTTTTTCAAGGTTATACGAGAATCGCTCTACACTGTATCTTGGCTGATTTCTGCCCTGACATTTCACCCACAATGGTATTTTAAACAACAAAATAGTATTCTTCTACTCCCGTTTTCAATTTGTGTGAGTTTAGGTTGTGGTTTTGTTGTGGTCCACGTTTATCCGTGACTTTTTGTGGTGTATTATTCTTGCTTCAATAGTTATTATAATGTCGACTAAGTGAAAAAACTTAAACTACAACATACAGATGACCATATATAGTTGACGGTATTTTCTGTTCATGTTAGGTTGACTGGTGGTATAGATAACACCTTGTTTCATTATGTAAGCTGGGATTCATTCTATGGCATTGTAGTCTGTCCGAATGATGGAGATGCGCCCACTACGGGAGGAGTGGTACATGCAGAGGTGGTGAACACGTTCCAGAAAACCTGTCTCTCCATGCGTAGATTATTTTCTCCTTATTACAAGCAGGTACGTCGAAAAATCCATTTTACAATAATTGAGTGATTTCTTGCGCGCTGATTTGTCGCCAGTAGCGGTTAATTACAGTATACAGACTGGAAATGACCTCATGGTGGCGCAATTTGTTTTTCTTTTTCTTACGATTTGTGAACTTTATCTAAGTGCCACTTTATCTTGCACGAAGTGGTAATTGAGGAGACTGTGTTACGTCTCGCACTGGTGATTGTGATTGTAATAGCAGTAATGCTTGCTTTCCACAAATATGCGAAAACTGGAGACAAATTCAAGCCGTTACTGTAATATGATTTTCTCTTCAACAGCGCTTAAAGCAGAAAAATCCTAACGCACGTTTTACATGTACCGGAGTGGAGGGTGTAGTCGAACATGGAGTGATGTTCCACCGAATTCCAGACAACGCAACTGAACAGAAGAAGTCTCCATCAATATTCAAGTATTGGGTTATCGGGTACGTTTAGAAAGAACTCGAACGTGTGACGAGGATATAGGCAAGCTCTAGTCTCATGCTACAGGAGGTTTATTTAAAGAGGTTGCCTTTTAGTTTTCTTTCTTCTTATTTCTTCTTCTTCTTCTTCTTCTTCTTCTTGTCGTTATTTTATATATTTGACGAGTGAAAAAGCTGTCTGTTGCGGCAAGCTGACCAATAGGCCATTAATTCTGGTTGCGCCATGTCTCTGCTTTTAAGCGAAGCTAAGTGCGAAGCCATTGACATGAAAATGATTTTTTTTATTCTCATGCAAAAACCTTTCTCACAAAAAAGGTTTGCACTTAGCCTCGTTTTGAAAGTGAGAGATTTTGGAACTCGGAAATGGCTTTAATTGGAGTGTGTTGCTTCAAATGATTTCTCGGAAGAGAAGAAAACTACAGTTTATGCTTGAAAGCATGTACCAATACGTTTAAGTCAAATGTTAGTGATATGAAAAGCTAATTCATAATACTTTCTTCTGTTGAACCTAGACGGCTTCTACCAGGGGATCATCCTCGTGAACTGTACGTGTGTCACCACCAGTCAGTGCCTCAATCTGTGGTAGAGTTGGCCTTCAAACTGGGTTTTGGAGTTTGACCTCGGATAATATGATATCGTCATGAACCTCCACCTCCTGTGTAGCCAACGAACGTGTTCCTCATCTGTAAAGCTTCCTGGCTACAGTAGTGCAGTATGCCGCTTTGTGGGTAAAGGATTTCCGTCGATAGCAGATGCACTTCGCAAAATGTTGAAGTGGAATTGCTGCAGCTGTTAGAATTGTTATTTGGAAGCAAGATTCACCGTAAACCCATCGCTTTCAGAAATGGATAAGAGCTAGCGTTGCTGTTGTTTGAAACGTTACGAAGAAAATATAATCAAATAAATTTAAATTTATATTCCCATACTTTGTGTTTTCAAAAGTCCAAAAACAAAATTTATAAGGAAAATCATTTGGGGTTATTTGGTTTAAAATGTTAAGGCTTTCAAAATAGCGAATCATCAAACTGCTGTCTAGCGTAAAAATTATTAAGGCTACCAAACAATACATTCCTCACCCAAGATCCAATGAAATACCGTAAAATTCCGAAAATAAGCCCCGGGGCTTATATTTTCAAAGGCCCATTTTGAGGGGCCTATTTTTGGAGGGGCTTATCTACGGAGGGAGATTTGAGTTTCAAAATCGATTGGGCTATAGCCTTATAGTTGGAAGTTAGTTTACCGTTTCTGCTTTGTCTTACATTGTATTTGAGAGCAGTTTTCCAAGTACAGGTATTTGGAGGGGCGATGTAACGGAGGGTTTTTTGCGTTACCGCTTTGGGGGGCTTATACATGAAGGGCCTTATTTTCGGAATTTTACGTTAAGTTTCTATGACTTTGAAGTAATGAGTATTCACTTGCTAAGTCTGACATCTTTCAGAAAGGTTACAAAGATAAATTCATTTGTCATAAACGAACGGGATTGGCTTCCTTGGGTAGAACAATGTGATAGTACTGTCCCTTTCTCTCTACTCAACGGAAACGTTTATAATCGTATATATCGTTTTATATTTATTTAAGTCCAGTTTTCGTTGGCTAACGGTATGGCTTACTGCCGCTTAAAGCACGAAAACAAATGAATGTTATATGAAACAGTATATAGTTGTTATTATATTTTTTCAATAAATTGTACATGAAATACTAAAGATGCATTCATTGTTTTTTTGTTTGTTTGTTTTTTTTTTCCTCACGTGATATTGTCAGTTCAGTGAGGATTAACCGAATGTTTGGCATGCTATTCGCTACTTCAGAAACGAGAAGGGAACTGGAGACGAAATGAGTCCCGAAATTGTTTCTGGGATAGTTACTGGGGACGCGCTGGTCAGCTATTGGCCAGTTGTTTTCCCTGTCCCTAGTAACAGTCCTAGAAGTCTTTGCGAAAGTAACCTCGGCCCAGTTTTTTTTCTCGTCTCTTTAGTGGCGAAATGAGCGTAAACGAATCCTTATGCCTTGCTTGGTGCCTAGTCCTTCTTGCTGGATTCCGATGACGTATCCGAGACGAACTCAGATACTCCCTCGTTCTATGTGGGCCGAAACGCATAGGCAGCGCAGAATTTTGAGGCAAGCTCGCTTTGACGTCCAGACAATAAACGTAGTCATCGAATTAAAATACTTGATGAGTAAAATACTTTTAATGTACAAAATGTCCTCTCTCATTTCCATTTTGAGGTTGGTTAAGAATCCAGCTAGATAAGACCTCACTGAACTTTAAAAGTGCGACCACCGCCAATAACAAGTAATGTTTGATCGAGCGTGACTTCTACTGTAAGGTGGATATATGACATATTCGAGCGAAACTATTTCAATATCCCGGATCTTAGACAAGAACCACATTTGGTTTTGCGTCTAGCCGTAGGGACCGCCATTTCTGGTTAAGGCCTCTACTCTTTACGTATTCCCTCGAGAAGATCACAACCTTAAAGCTGAATACAGTAGGTGGTGAGTTTACATATAGGTAAATTTAGTAGTATTGAGTTGAATGTTACATTTTTAGAGTAATTTATCGAATCTCGGAAGTAGGGAAAGATGCCGAGGCAAAACTAAAACTCTACAGCTTTTTTCGTTACTTGTGATAGATCTGGTTCTTTCAAAAGCCGAATAATGTAGAATAGTATTTACATAATAAAGTTTTTGCTAACTCTGTCGACGATTTACCCTGTATTTTCGTTAATAAGATCTTATTAATTCAAAGAATGTTTCTCGTTTTAGCTGACTGATCATCTACTTCAGGCAAAATTCGGGCTTTTCGTTCGGTCTTGTCTCTTTGTGGAAGGCAGGAGCATCAACATCTGCGAAAATATTTCTTGTATGTCGGTAGTGAGTTTGCATAGATGGTTTCATGGATGCAACAGCATAAGATATGAACGAATAGTGAATCACCAACGTCAAATTCTAATCTTAGACATGGATTGCATGCATGAGCGGCTTGCAAACGGGTTTAATATACATGTTATACATGTATACATGTATTCTGGAATCGTAAATGCTTCTGTTTCCCGCACACTACTAATCGACCCTACCCTAGACATTACGGCTGTTTCTAACGCAAATATCCATTCTTGGTTATTCTAGTAGAATACTGGGCATCGAAATTGGTCACACTAAACAAAATCATGTCGAAACAAGTGGCCGAAATATCTCCAATAAAAGAGAAACGTCGAAATTTTGTGTCCTTGACGTCCCCACACAGAGTAACCAAGTATATCGGGATGCGGGTGACGGAATTAATCAGAGTTAGCCGTAATTCCAATAAAATAGTGTAAGGAATTTGGACTATCATAAAATGGAGGTTGTGTATTTGTAAAGGCGGCCTAAAACCGGTCAGCCTGTCGAATGATTGAAAACATTTGTTCCCATACTTTTATATAAGCTCTATATCAGAGTACCGGCCTAAATGTTGGCTCAAGGTGGCCCGAACCTATTTATATGCGCGTTGGTTATGTTTTTGAATCGCGTTTTTCGGCAGGAAAGATTTAACTGATTTAATTATTTTGATATGATTTTTAGCATCCTTAATAGTGAATGGTCGAACTTTAAGAAAATGTTATTTATTTTCTTGTAGATATAAAAAGGTTTGAGATATTGGTATGTGTTTAAAACCGCATTTTTACAAAAAATAGGGACCTTAAGATACCCCGATATCGGTGTACGGGTACGGGTAGTGTACCCGTACACGTAAAATGTTGATGTGCGTGACTATTTCGATTAAGATACCCGAAGAATTAACGCGCGGGGATTGGTAAGGATTGTTTACAAAGATGGCGGCTGCGGCGGCGAGGTTGGCTCTTTTTCCTCTGAAATAAGTTTACTAAATTGTTTAATAAAGTCTATCAAATGTATCCAAAATTCTTCTTTACGAATGTTCTTTCCTTAGAAAGCACGCCAATGATATGCTTCTTCTTCATTCGTTCGACACTGAGGATGTGGACATCGAAATTCTTCTTCTTCCTTTAGTTAAAAGAACAAGCACGGAAAATTAACTTTGTACATGCGTGTCGCTTAATGCATACAAAATCTCCTTCAAATTCTACACTTCATATCTTAACAACAAGCTGCAACGAATAATTCTTTCATACATAAGCTTATTGAAATATCATAGAACGATTTTAAGAAACTTGGCGGGAAGTCCCTCGACCGAAAGCCCCGCCATTTGATCGAGGCACATCACCAAACAATTCCTTTGATTGTCAACTTCAACAGTACTCCCATGCTAAATTTTTCAATGCTAATTCTTTTGCGAAACTAAAACGTTCAAGCAATTCTCAGAAATCCCCCCAAATACCGCCACAAATTGATATCGTTTCAGAGTTCAACCTGTGCATTTGAGGTCCAAAATCAATACATTTTGGAACGCTTTCTTTATAGCTAAAATTCAAATTTGGCAAAAATATTTGAACAGACTTGCAATAACATTGCCAAGGAGTCATACAATTTACATTTGTACTTAAAAAGTCTTAAAAACTTACTCGTTTCTCCATCATGTAGAACTTGCAGCTACTCGTAAATCTTCTACGGGTAAACTGGCGTCTATCCCGGAAAAACGGCTGGTTCTACCGGGTAAGGTCGATGACGTCACCACAAAATGAAAAAAACATGGCGCTACCCGTTACCCGTACACCGATTTCGGGGTATCTTAAGGTCTCTAATGTCAATAATTTAGAAACCCTAAGATAGATTTTTCTCTAACTTCAGCAAATAAGCCTTAGAGCTCTCTAGTTTTGTATCTGCAAGTTTGAAGTCAATCGTGACCGTAGAACGCGCTGCACAAATAGCTGGTCAAATGTAACGTTAAAATGCAACGCTAACTTATTTGTGAAAGTTGACGCACAAATAGAGGAAAGCTGTCGACGGACTATCTCCTATCTGAAAGGGTATTCTAGCCCAAAGCTTCAGTTGCAAGAAACTGGGTACAGTCAACTCTCGCCTTGCGGACACCCCGCTATAACGGACACCTCGCTAATACGGACAGCAGCTAAATCCCAAGCAAACATAAATACAGACGTTTCACTGAAATAAACTCTTGCTATTACGGACTCTCGCTAATGAGGACACTAACTCAAGGTCCCTACGGTGTCTGCTATAAAGGGAGTTGACTGTAATCAGGAACCTACGGGGAATACAGTTCGCAATACAAGAAGAACAACTTTACGCTGAATGCGGGCAAGATAAAAGAACTTCCATTTATCAAACTTATTTTGGATAGATAGATAGATAGTGTATTCTGATTAAAATGGCAGCCAAAGGCTGAATTAGATTAATCGTTACAATAATAAAATCTAATAAAAATATGAGAAAAAATATAAGAAAAATATACACATATATAGCTAAAAAATTAATTACAGTTACTATATATAAATGTGTTCTTGAGTCTCTTCGTTTTAG
>JBBMOI010000005.1:21030000-21040000 GCA_038088405.1 Porites divaricata | reverse complement strand
TGGTGCTAGATGACGTTGACCAGCTTCATCTATCTGAACAAATGCATAAGGTTCTGTCTGGACGATGGAAAAGACAAGCAAAAGGCCATGTCCTGCTTACAACTAGACGGGAATCAAAGGTGGTAAACCAGTCCATAGATCTCGAGGCAACTCATTGTGTAGATATTTTGGCGTTCTCAGAACAGGAGGCCAAGAGGTTTCTTGTTACACGATGTGGCAGCATAGTTGCTGAAAATGAGGCTCACCTAAATGAGCTGGTTCGTGAGCTGGGATATCTACCTCTCGCTTTAGAACAAGCCGGTGCACATATTAAGGCTCTTCAGTGTCCTATAAGCATCTACCTTAAAGAGTACAAAGTGCAGCGACTAAAACTGCTGAATCAACAGCCACGGACAAAACCGTCATGGGAATATGAATCTAACAATCGACTGGCAGTACACACCACATGGCTTTTAAATTTTGATTACGTCACAAAGTCATCGCATGGTGATATTGCCTCTCATTTTGTGGAGACTGCTGCTTTTCTGGAACCAAACGAAATACACGAAGAGTTGATCAACTGTCAGCTCCTCTCCACAGACGAGCCATCACGATCAAGCAGTAACTTTTCTTGGCCAATGAAATGTCAAATCGTAGATATATTGACGAAATTTTCCCTTTTTCAAAGGAAGAGCTCGAATACTCTTGGGATACACCGTCTTGTTCAAGAAGTCATCCGCAGCAGAATGACAATTAAAGAAACCGCTTCCTCTCTTCTTAGAGCAGTAAATCTTCTTCACCAAGCCTTTAGAGATAGCCCCTCTCCAGATCAAATCCCGTTGGATATCGTAGCAGGTGTTAAAGAACAACCATCAACAGCCGTGCCGAATCCTTCTCTATTCTTCTTGTGGTCGAAGCTCACATGTCATGCTTCTGAACTACAGAACCATCTGAAAGACTTCCTCGATCAAGAAGACATCGGAAGGGATGACAAAAACATCGTTCTAACCCATGAGACTTCACGTATCATTTATGAAAACGCTATGCACTTAAGTGTCCATTGTCATGATGAAGAAGCAAAAGAAACGGAACATTTTTCGTTTCAAATTCTCAATGCTTGCACAACTGATAGTAACGCCACCCTGACTCTCGACCAATTGAAAAAGCTATTCCCTCACGCTCTACCTCTCCCTCCGCTGTTAAAGAAAATCATTTTGTACTCATCTCGTCCTCCATCTGATAATAAGAACGTTCTAGAAAATGAAGATCATCTGATTGCCGAAATAGACAAGTTGCGTCTAAAAGGAAACACGCTTTTTAAAGATGCACATTTCAAAGAAGCTGTAGAATCGTACACAGACGCACTTGAAGTAAGTAAAATGGCAAAACATTTAGATCCCCGCCTATTAAACAATCGCGCAACTGCGTATCTGAAACTGGGAAATCATAAAGAGTGTCTCGCAGATTCCCAGGAGTACATTAAGCTTAGACCTAACTGCTGGAAGGGATATACTAGGAAAGCCTTGGCTCTGAATGGGCTTGGAAGAAGAGGCTTCGGTTTATGTTCCGCAGCTATGGCGTATTATCATGACGCAAGTAGTTGCCGCCGTTATGAAGCTTTCCAAAACACGTTTGAACACCTCGATGGAAACTGGGAGATTGTAGAGTCTTCTGAATCACTCAAAGAGTGCATAATAAGAAGTCGATTTCTAACTTCAAGAAAGAAAGTTCTTCTCCTTACCAGTAAGAGTTACGAGGTTGAGCATGCACAAATTGTTGAAGACAAAAAGCAAGTGGGGGTTACAAGGGTTTTGATAAATGCCGATGGCTCTAATGCAATTGTGGGCACAACTTTAGCAGCCTGTTGTGAGGGTTCCGAAGTGACAATAAGCTGCGGAGGATTTTGTTTCATGGGGGAGTGTTTTGTACACAATGTTTCATTTTTAACCCAAAGAACTATTTATGTTGAAGAGGATGGCGACGTAGAGTTCACCAACTGTAAATTTAAGAGCACTTGCACGTTGGACGCTGCCGTTGTTGTTTACGGACTGGCAATGTTTATTAATTGCTCCATCACTGACAGCCCCGGAGGAGGAATCACGGTCGAATATAGCACCGCGTCAGCTTCATTGATGAACTGCAAAGTGAACAGAAATGGTAAAGGAGCAGCGTCGTCACCTGGAATAAGGGTGATAGATCAAGGAAGCCTAGAAGTAAATGAGTGCCAGGTTCATGGGAACACTGAGGGTATTATTGTTGCTGGAACAAAATATAACAACAGCATAGCAAAGAGGGTCCTTATACAAAATTCCGAGATTTTTGACAACAAATTCGAAGGTGTCTCTGTGGTAGGTCATCACAGTTTGCCATTCGAAGCAGTGGTCATACGGAGGAATAAAATCTACCACAACGGTGCGTATGGCATTCGTGTACAATTCTACGTTAACAATATAGTATTTGAAGAGAACACGGTGTTTGAAAATTTCTGGTGGGGAGTATGGGTGGAGTGCAATTCAGGCGGTTACTACAAAGGCAATGAGATATGCAACAACAAGATGGGTGGAATTAGAGTTGGTAGGCAAAGTCCAGGGAGACCTCCATGTGTTGTGGAAGGCAATGTCATACATCATAACTATGGACCGGCATTTCATGAAGGATTGAAATATTTTGAAGTCATTTCTTTTCCAAAGGAACTCCGAGTTTATTTTGAAAAGCATGAGGCAACAAAGAGTGAGGCAGTTCTGAGGGGCGATAAAGACGCTTTTGAGGTTTCCCTTCCCAATGCAGTTTCAGCGTTGTACAGACCCAACAATCAGTGCTACCAAAATGACACGACCCAAATAAACCTGCACGCAGCATCCTTAAAAACTAACTGTGCCTTTTGCTTTCGACATGATCCGAATTTGCTGTCTTGCAAAGGTTGTATGACTGCACGGTATTGTGGAAAGGAATGTCAGAGATCGCACTGGAGTAGTCACAAAAACGTCTGCAAAGCTACAAGGCAGATAAATACCATCGAGATTCGAATTCCAATGAATGATCCAGAGAAAGATCCACGCTTCTCGTACATTACCCAAACACATCCGAGTCTGGAGCCAACAGGACCACTTTACGCATCTCCTCCTCCAAGAGACGGAAGTCGTTTTGTTGTCAAAATGCAAACTTCAGAGGGACTGGCGTTTGGCAAAGTGCTTCACCCACAAGGTTACGCAAGTGATGATTATAACCCTTACAAAGCGCAGATAACAATTTATGATCGCAGTCGGTACCTTGATTTTAAAATACGAAATCAACCAGAGCTTTATCATTTAATTATGGGTTGCGGAATGATGGGTGCTTTTATGTATCTCGGAAAGAAGTTATTTTGTTGGGCGGTGTTCAAAGATCCCAAAACCATCCAAATTTTTACTCATGAATTTCCCCCAGTACAGAAGTGGTGAGAACGTTTATGTTCATCGATCTAGCTATGAAATGACTTAAAACATATTAATAAATCAAATATTAACTGAGAATGAAAGGATAAGAGTGTAGATAAACCACGCAGTTGAATCAGTCGGTGTAATAAGAAAACAAAAAATCAATCAGTCTTGGGAATAAAACCCTGACCTTTGCGGTGAAAGGAGGCAATGCTCCACCAGCAATTCAAAATATGATCTATTTTCATATACCGTAAAATTCCGAAAATAAGCCCCGGGGCTTATATTTTTCAAAGGCCCTTTTTGAGGGGTTTACTTTTGGAGGGGTTCATATTATGAGGGGCTTATTTACGGAGGGAAATCTGCCTTTGAAAAGCGATTGGGCTAGCCTTATAACTGGAAGTAAATTTACCGTGTTTTAATTTGTATTTGACGGCAAGTTTCCAAGCACAAGCCCCCAGGGGGCTTATATATGGAGGGGTGATTTTAACGGAGGGTTTTAGGAGTTGCCGGTTTGGGGGGATTTTATTTGGAAGACATTTAGTGCTTTTACATGGAGGGGCTTATTTTCGGATTTTTACGGTATTCTAAGACATTTCACTCCCGCACCATCGGGTATATTGGGAACTCAAATTTTTCCTGTTCTGCAGTTGGTTTGATGAGCTCAATGGATTAGAGCATTACGTTCATTCATCGCAGTGGTCAGGTTCATGAAACCATTCCATTGAACAAGTAATATGGAAAGATCCACTAATAAAACCTGTTTTTTCGCATTGAACGCAGTGTGTGTAATTGAACGGTCAAAACTGAAACTATAGGAACTAATTCCCAGCGCGTTTTATCAATGTTCTACAAATTTTTTTAACCTTAACAGGCTTTATAGCTTTAGACGAGTGAAATTAAAAAGAATTGACTGATTTCACGAGTATACCATTTGAATACCTACCTATCCCGGGGAAACAGTATTTGAAATTCTTGGTAACAAAAAGCATAAAGTGATGCCTAGGTAATAAAAAAGTTAGCATTTGCTTAAAAAGACGTAAGCGTTGATATTTTTGTCAGTATCAATCTAAAGAAAAAATAAACAAGATAAAAGAAACTATTTTCTCGCCATCTCAGAAACTAGATATGCGGGGATCACAAAGAAAATGGAGGGAGTTTGCAATCAAGGCGCATAACATGACAGCGGTTGAGTAAATGTGTGTTCATGCTTTGTATAGTAGCAAATCTTGCATTACGTAATCGGGAGAATTTTGTGTTGCGTTTTGCAAATATTGTGTTGTGTTTTGATAATATTGTGTTGTGTTTTAAGAGCAATTCTCTGTAAGCAAGCAAAGTGGGAAATGAAAAATTTTGAGCCCTCCCCCCCGCCTCAAATTTTGCATGCAATTAGATATTGTGTGGGGATGTATAAAAAATGCACTTTGTTTGGGTTGCTACTCTATTGTTTTCATGGTAACACCAATTGTTTGTAGGTGGCAAAAAATCTAATATTTTTAAAAATCAGAAACTGTTGTAAAACTCAGAAACTGTTGTAAAAAGTGCAAAATGCGTAGCTCTGTTTCTCAAGTCCATTAAAACGTTACAACCCAAGACTTGGAGCAGATACAATACCATCATTCTAGTTTACATTTTTGTATATTGCTCTTTATTATATCAAATTTGCGTGGCATAAACGGTTAATCAACTTCATAGAGTTTCGGCCATTTGAGTTGATGGCTAAAATATGGTTATCCTTTCCTTGAATTTCTCCAAAAGTACATCACTTCCAGAGCTAAAACTAAGCAGGCAGTTTACACAAATATTCCTGTTGCTAAGTCTGTAAAAACCTCTGCGGGCGGGCTCTTCTGTTTTCAAAGGCAATTAACGAACAAACCTCAAATTTCAGTTTTTGGATATTTCGTCGCAGTTGACAATCTATCTACTCGCCAACAAAATTTCTAAAACACTAAAACTACCTTCAGTATCAAAGAATATTATGCACTGAGTCATTTTCTGATCAAAAAGTTATTACTGGCTTTCAGTTTTCTAGACAATATCGATCAAAATAAGGCTTACTTTACGGTTTTCTCCACTTCACCGCTAGTAGTGTAGGATTTATATTCAACGAACAATCGGTTTTTTGTACCATTCCCATGCACCCGGTTGTGCTGTTTCCCATTGTAAACCATTGTTAGTCTACTCAGTCACTTACAATAAGTTATAGTATGATACAGAAGCTGATACAGAAGTCAGACACAAGTCCTTGGCAAGCCAAGCCACATCTTGTAAACACGCACGTTTCACTTTGCATTTACGGCGTATTTCTTGATTAGATGCCATCAGTCGCTCCAGAGGGACTTAAACTTCATTAGGTTTTATTCATTAAGCCAAAAATCGCGGAATTACATAAGCTTACATACGTATTTAATGAAATCCGAAAGTTCAAGTCCAAAAGCTTAGAAAGTTGAACTAGACACTCGTTGACATTCCCGTGAAGATGCAACGATACTGTTACCTCTCCTTTTCCCTTCCCCTCCCGGAGATAATGGAAAAAAGGACCGCCTGATCGAATGTTACATCCCTACCTTGCTCAGCGAGTGAAACGAAATTATGCTTTCTTAGTGAAAGTAATCGTGATGTTTCTACCTATCTGCAAACTTACGGGCTCAGCAAATTTTGGAAAGGTATTACTAATGTAGTTGACTTCCAACTCTGCCGTGCAGGTAATAAAGTTCATTTTAATTTCTTCACTCTTGTCTAAAGTACTAGGGGAAAAAAAAATTTTGGAACAAGGAAATGAAGGGAACATAGACTAAAAATTATTTGAGAGCTTGTAATTTCTCAGCTTGTGTATTGCTAGCATGCAACATTAATTTCGTCTGCACTCTTCGTTAGAGGAGTCCATCTGCCAGTAGATGGCTATTCCTTTTCAGTCATTATTTGGGTTGTAAATAGTTCACAAAGCCTTTTGCGAAATGACTGCTTGTCTTCTTGTAAGTATATGTAGTTTGGCCACTTTATTGCAGATACATTCTCACCTTTTCCTCGCTTTCCTTCATTTGAATGCTGAAATTAGGATCTGGAGTTAGGATATGTAGCTTAGCCTGTACCAGGTGATCTGTGACGTCACTGCGGGGGCCTGGGGAAAGAAATTTTAAAGCCGTATCCCATAAACCAAAGCTGACAGGAACAGACTGAATTGAATTGAATTGGTGCGCACGTTGGTTTATGGGATACGGCATTAAAATTTCTTTCCCCAGGCCCCCGCAATGACGTCACAGATCACCTGGTACGGATCACGCTTGCATAAATTCCTCCCACCACCTCAACCCCTTTCTACGCCGGCCACGCAGGCGAAATATAGCTAGAACAATAAGACGAATAAAAAGGCAACAGAATGTATAAGTGCAATATAATTTCAGCGCAATGTTTACTCAGATTGATAATTTAACATAAGTACCGAATAACGAAAGCTAGCGACTTGAAGTACAAATAGACTTAAAGTATTTTTTTTTAACTAGACTACGAGCAGTCTCTCTTTTTACTTGGTCCGTCAAACAAAACGTGCGAGACAGGCAAATGACCACGCGCGTGACTAAAGGCGCCCTCGTTTCTCGCGTGCACTCCCCTCAGTAAATGTGAAGAAAAAGAGAGACTGCTCGCAGTCTATTTTTTAACCAGAACCCAGGACAGTCAGTCGTGTCGGGAAGCAACAAATTCTGCAGCTACGTACTTGCGTCAACAAGTTTAAAATCGAAAACTCCTAATGAAGATACAGAAGCCCTTACAAAACAATATGCTCCTCATGTTATCATGATATCAAGGGCCAGGAAAAAGTGACGTGTCTTGCTTTTAGCTAAGTGTAATTCCACAGTAAACTAGTTTGAATGTAAGTATGTACGTATCCGAAAGCCGAATTTTATTATTATTATTATTATTATTATTTAAAACGTTCTTGCATGTTTAAATATCTCAAGTCCATGTTCCCAACATTCCGGTGTTCCCGATTTTCTAATTACTGTATTTCAAAGAACAAGTTACGAATTTGGAATGGTACACCATGTTTCAAATCCTATGGTGAGCGGCCTTAGAAGTTACTTGATTGTTTTCCCTCTAATACTTGACAGAAGAGTGAAGAAAATAAAATGAACTTACCTGCACGGCAGACGGTCGGAAGTCAACTTCATCGGTAATACCTTTCCGAAATTTGTTGAGTCCGTAAGTTTGCAGATAGGTAGAAAAATCACGATTACATTCACTGAGAAAGAATAATTTCGTTTGACCCTCTAAGGAAGGCAGATTTAACCTTCCATCAGGCGATCCTTTTTCCCCTTTATCTCCAGGAAGTGAGGGGAAAAGAATGCTACCAGAAATGACCGGAAATTCCCGGAAATTGTTCATGTTGTATGGTAAGTACGTGGTGTAAGCATCATATAGTGGTTTGAGGTTAGTTATTATAAAGCCCTACGTATCCATACACAGCCCTACATAGCCATACATAACCCTACATAGCCCTACATAACCATACGTAGCCCTAAATAGCCGTACACAGCCCTAAGATAATTCCAATGCTTGGCTTAATGACTAAAAGCTAATGAGGTTTAACTCGTAAATGCAAGGTGGAAGCGTGCGTGTTTACAAGATGCGGCTTGGCTTGTTAAGGGCTTGTGTATGACTTCTGTATCGGCTTCTGTATCGCTTTATAACTTGCTGTAAGTGACTGAGTGGACTTACGATGGTTTACAATGGGAAACAGCTCAACCGGGCACATGGGAATGTTTCGGAAAACTAAGTGTTCGTTGAAGATGAATGCTACGCTACAAGCGGTGAAGTGGAGAAAACCGTAAAGTAAGCCTTTTTTTGATCGATATTGCCTTTAGAAAACCGAAAGCCAGTAATAACTTTTTGATCAGAAAATGACTCAGTGCATAATATTCTTTAATACTGAAGGTAGTTTCAGTGTTTTAGAAATTTTGTTGGCGAGTAGATAGATTGTCAACCTCGATGAAATATACAAAAACTGAAATCTGGGGTTTGTTCGTTAATTGCCTTTGCAAACAGAAAGAGCCCGCCCCGCAGAGATTTTTACAGACTTTGTAAACTGCCTGCTTAGTTTTAGCTCTGGAACTGATGTACTTTTGGAGAAATTCAAGGAAAGGATAACCATGTTTTAGCCATCAACTCAAATGGCCGAAACTCTTTGCAGTTGATTAACCGTTTATGCCACGTAAATTCGATATAAAAGAGCAATATACAAAAATGTAAACTAGAATGATGGTATTATATCTGCTCCAAGTCTTGGGTTGTAGCGTTTTAATGGACTTGAGAAACAGAGCTACACATTTTGCACTTTTTACAACAGTTTCTGAATTAAATATTAGATTTTTTGGCACCAACAAACAATTGGTGGTACCATGACAACAATAAAGTAGCAACCCGAACAAAGTGCATTTTTTATACATCCCCCACAATATCTAATTGCATGCAAAATTTGAAGGGGGGGGGGGGGGGGGGGTCAAAATTTTTCATTTCCCACCTTGCTTGATTCTTGCAGAGAATTGCTCTTAATAGTCCGTGTTGTGTTTCGATAAACTTATGTTATGTTTAGAAAAGTGTTTTTTTTTTGTTCCAGGAATATTTTATTGTGTTTCAAGAACTGTTTGTTGTGTTTGCAGATATGGGCTACCAAATGAAACGTCGTTGGCACTATTTTAATTTCCCATGGTACAAGCAAGAAATAATACGCAAACTGCTGCGGTCAGTATAAAACATGGACTGCGGACTGGGTATAAAATACGGACTAGGTATAAAACGCGGATTACGGACTGAGCATAAAACACGGACTAGGTATAAAATGCGGACTACGGACTGAGTATAAAACACGGACTAGGTAAAAAGGGCGGACTACGAACTATAAAAATGAGAGAAACGGAAAGCGGGCTTGCATAAAACAGTAGTTCCAGCTCCTTGCCTCACACAAAGGTTGCATTCCTTTTAGCCAAACTTTTTTCGGATTTGGACAATCCAGATTGTTTGGATTTTCGTGCTAGCAGGAACAAAAATCTGAAATAAGATTGATCCATACAGAAGCTGCCTGCCGCTCCGATCTTCTTCTCAATTTTAACGCATCGTTTTTTACGTCTTCCTGCTAAATTAAGCATCTTCTCGTGGAAAAAGGGAAAAAAATTGCTCTTTAACTAGTGGTGTTTCATGCTGGGACTCCGGCGTCAACTTAAAATTATATGGAATTTGATTCAAGAACATTTCAGAAGACAATTACGAATTCTCAAGCGCTGAGAAGCACGCTCTTGACACACAGACATTGGCCAGTATAGTTTTTTCGGTGAGAAAATCTAAGCGTTTTAACTTCCTAACGGATTTAGAGTGACAGTGGAACTTGAGTTTAGTATACTACAATCCTTTAGCGGCATAGAACAACGAAGGAGTTGAAAATAACTTTTGCCTGAACTAACCTTGACCTGCTGTGTTTATTGATGAACGAGCACGTTTTTGCTATCGAAAAGCAGTTTCGTTAAATGGAACAAAGATCTGAAACCAGATTGAGATACCAATCCGAACGATCCACGTTCAGAGGTAGATCGTTCGGATTGCAATCTTAGATT
>JBBMOI010000005.1:20952500-21025000 GCA_038088405.1 Porites divaricata | reverse complement strand
ATTCATGGTTATCTCAGATTATTTGAGCATATTTCACATGATCTTCGTATAAGGAATGAGTGAATTTTCTGGAAAAATAAAGATTCATTATTCAAGTACATATATTCATATTCAAACTAAATTTTCAAATATTCAAACTAATCTAAACTCAACATTCAATATTCAATATTCAATATTCCGCTTCCAGCCCCGAAACCTTATGTCTACATTATAGCGGATAGCTTACCATGAAAAATACTCCGGCCTGGTATGAGTAGCTGTGCACCCCGCCATGAAGAGTGGCAAAGTATCGTATCCGATATGTGACGATCCACTTTCAAGATCGTCTTGGAGCATCACTTTGTTACAGAAAGCACGCCGAAATTTTTCGTGCCAGCGCAAAGGATATCTGGTGTTGAGTAGGCAGAACTTGAAATTAAATGCAAGCTGATCGCACAACTTTGGGTGGATAGTTCATTTCCCCATTATTTCAGGCTAATCTTACCTTCACCAGAGGCTAAGAAAAACTAAGCTTGATGGAATTTGTCTAGACAGGTACTAACCAAAACTAGACGCATATAAACTTTGTGAGCTTGGGTGTCCGTATAAAAAAAATTCAAATGAAAAAACTTCATCTAGGAAATCACAATCTTCAAAGGCATTGTATAATGAAATAACTAGTAGTTTCCAGTGCAAAGTGAAGTGCTGCGAGTAAAGCATGACATTTCAAATAATTTGCATCAGTTGCAGTTTATTTCGATTGTTGATATTTGACATTAAGTGCATGTAACGCTACACGACTGGAAGGCGATCGATAAAAACTGAACTTTGAACCAAAATAAGTGTTTATATCAAGCTACATTGTATAAAAGTCCGTGAGGATAAATCAGCGTATTATTTGTCTGAAACCTGTTCACGATAAAGTTAAGAACACGCAAGCGTTGGAGTGAGTGAAAGAGTGAATTTCCAATTGAGTTCAATAGCCCACTTTAGTAGTTATAATAGGATGCCTTGACATTCAAATTTACCCCTGATTAATTTCTGTCATTTCCTGATTAACTCTGTCATGAAACCACTTAGTCCAAAAATGACAGTAATTAATCAGGGTTTTTTTCTAATTTTTCCAATTATTTCTACCTCAAAAAAATTAAAAAATCCGATTAATTTTGTGGATTTTGGAAAATATGGAAAATGACAAAAATAATAGCTCGCCCTGCGGGCTCGCGGAAATGACAGAAATTAATCAGGGGTAAATTTGAATGACAAATCATCCTATTATAACTACTCTCAGGAGAGAGTGAAGTTTTGCAAACAAAATAAGAAATATTGATTAATAATTTAATCTTCATTAAGCCATTTAATTTTAGTAATATCATCATATTCTGCTTTTTCTAACTCTTTTAAAAAAGGCATAATAGCATCTTTTACTTTTCTATCTATAATATTGTCTTCAGCTAGTTTTTCATAATTTTCGTCATTTATATCTCTTAAAATACTATAAAAATAACTGATATCTGGTATATTTGGGCAATATTTAAATTTTTTACAAAGAAATTTTAAGGTATTAAGATCATTTTCACTTATATTTTTATATTTCATTATATGTAATATTTTTAAGATTATTATATAATTTAAAAGAGAATTAAAATCTTCATTTGTTATTTTTAAGGTTAGTAAGTATTTTAAAAAAGAATAATATTTTCCTTTTTCTACTTCAATTTTTAAAGATTTTTCATTGTTTTCATCAAAATAATTAAACATACCTTTTATATTTTTGTAAAATTGATATGTTATATCCCATTCAGTATTAAATATATTAAGAAACTCTTTTCTTTTATCTGAAAATTGTGAAACCATTTTAAATTAATGAATATATTACTTTATGACGGCAATACATTCCAGAGTTCCCTAGCAATTTCAATCGCTGAAAGTAAACTCAAAATCTATTTTCAGTTTCGCTGGTTGTTAGGGAACTCTGGAATGCAATCTATTGTTTTCTATGAAACGTGAAGTTATTTTTGATGAGATCATTATCAGGGGATTACCCTGCAAAATAATCTAATCAAATACTAAAATGGAATATCAAAGCCCCGAGGACAAAGATTTTATTGTTGATGATGGCTATAAACGCGATGAAGATCCTGATTATGTTCCTGAGAAAGAGGAATCATCTGATGATGATAAATATGTTGTAAAAGGAAAAGATTTTCAGAAATTAAGCAAAAAGGCTAAAAAACTCGGCGCCGAATCTCTTGATTATTCAAAGCGGAAGAATAACAAATACGTAGTCAAGTTGCCAAGTGGAAAGAATTTGCATTTTGGTTCGTCGCAATATCCAGACTTTTTAATTCACAAAGATAACGAGCGAAAAGAAAAATATCTTCCCGGGCAAAGAAGATAAAGAATAAGAAAGGTGAGTTGACTTATGAAAATCCTGAATCGGCTAATTTTTGGAGTGTTAATCTGCTTTGGTCGGGGAAATAGAGTTTTGAAGCAGAAAAATAAAAATGATTTTATTGCTTAAAGGTTTTAAAATGATAATAAAAATGGGAATCATGTCACCAACGCTAATCATAAAATATCGATTTAGTAATATGGTATTTCCTTCAAAAAAAATCTATTTAACCATCAAGCATATCAATAGAAAACTGGAACTGCTTTATTCACCAGCACCGCAAGGAAGTTTGCGGCCGTCAATAAGATATTCTATAAAGAGAGATAATGAGGAAGAATTCAATCATATTCTTGATAAAGTTGAAGAATTGGTTGATCGATTTGATGAAGAATTGGTTGATCGATTTGATGAAGAGATTAAAATTATCGAAACAGTCGATGCAGCTTTTAATAACGAGTTTCCTGCTATAGTTGATTTTTTGTATGAAGCATCTGCTTTTTATTGTGAAAAAGAAGATGGGATAATAATTAAAACTCCAGATGAGATAACAAATAAAACTCCAGATGAAATCAAGGAAAGATTTATTTTTATTAGTCAAAAGTTAATGGATGTTGGTATTTTTCGGGCTGAGTTTTAAGTCTTAAAACAATTTTGTTTCAAGACTTCACTATTGTGAATCAGAAAAAAATTGAAATTTAAAAAATAAAAAAACCAATAAAATAAAGATGGCCACTGATCTAACTAATCTTTCTATTTCAGAGCTAAAAAAAATAAAAAAAGATATCAAAAAAGAAATCAAAGCTGATTATAAGCAAAAGTTGATTGATGATATAAATAAGCTACAAAAAGTAAGAGACAAACTCAAATCAAAACCCAAACCCAAACCCAAAACATTTGAAGAATATTTTCAGGAGTGTATCAAGAATAAAACAATTCCCTCAGATACACCATCTTATCTGCGTAAAGCACTTGAGAGAGCTCTCAAGGAATACGAACAAGGAATAGAAAAAGAGAAATCATCTCTGGAAGGATTTGCTAATAAATACATTGTAGAAGGAAGAACTGATATAACACCGTTTGAGTTTTTCAAATCCAAAGCTGCTTATCTTAAAGATTTTCTCAGAAATCACCGAAATATTAAAGTTAGATTTGTTTTAGTTTGCCTGATGGAACAAATGACAAGTGATCATAAGTTAAAAATTACTGTTCAAGATAAAGCATATTTAATTCTGATACATATATTAATATTGAATCAACTGATGTAAAAGAAATACTTTTTAAAGTTATTCGCTCAATAATTCAAAATATTACTATTTTTCAACGGAATGGAAGTGGATGGTATTTTAAAGAAATAGTTCATCTCGAAATTCACACTGTTGATTATAATCCAATGAGAGGTTCATCTTATATTCCACTTCCAGATTGGATTATGAGAAAGAAAGCTATAGTAAACATTCGAAACAAAGATGAGAAATGCTTTTTATGGAGTGTACTTAGATACCTTCATCCAAGAGACAAAAATGATTTCCGATTAACAGATTTGAAGCAATATGAAAATAGCTTAAATACAAAAGGAATAAAATTTCCAGTTAGAGTAAAAGATATTTCAAAATTCGAAAAAAACAATCCAAACCTCCCAGGAATAAATGTGTTTTCAGTTAATGATAATAACAAGTTTTACCCTCTCCGAATGGCACAGAGAAACCCACAGGAAACAATCGACTTGTTTTTGTATGAGGAAGATGGAAAATCTCACTATTCACTTATCAGAAATTTTTCTAGATTATTCCGATCTCAAATAACATCAAGAACAAATGGAAAAATACACATTTGCAAAAGGTGTTTTACTCATTTCTCAAAAGAGGAATTATTTCAAAAACATATTGAATATTGTTCAACCAATGAAACAGTTGCTGTAAAAATGCCCCCAAGAAACTCAAAATTAAGTTTTAACAATTACTTCAAACAGCTTCCAATACCTTTTGTAGTTTATGCTGATTTTGAATGTTTTACAAAACCGATGAATACCTGCAACCCTAATCCATCAGGTTCATATACGATTGATTACCAGAAACATGTACCTTCAGGATTTTGTTTCTATATCAAAGGAATAGTCCCAAACATTTTTAAACCTATCATCTACACAAAACAGAGAGACACCGATAACATTGCTGAAATATTTGTTTCAAAACTTTCAATGATAACTAACAAACTTTATAACGATTTTTATCGTCATCCACAACCTCTCAGATTAACGGCTGAGGAACAGAAATCTTTCTCCAAAGCCAAAATATGTCATATTTGCTCAAAAGAACTTGGAGATGACAGGGTTCGTGATCATTGCCATTTCACTGGTCAATATCGCGGAGCTGCGCATAAAAGTTGTAATCTCCAGTGCCGAAAACCATTGATATTGCCAGTGGTATTTCATAATCTTCAAGGATATGATGCACATTTGTTTATAAAACAACTTTCTGGTTTGAAAGGTGAGTTGAACTGTATTCCATCGACTGAGGAAAAGTATATCTCATTTTCCAAAAAGATAAAAGTTGATGAATACAGATCCAAGCGTACTAGAGAGATGGTTTCTTTGAATTTTGAAATAAGATTTATTGATTCATTCAAGTTTCTTCAAACCAGTCTTGCTAATCTTGTTGGAAACCTTCAACCAGATGATTTCCATAATACCAGTGAAATATTCAAAGACAATGTTGAACTCCTTACTCAAAAGGGTGTTTATCCCTATGACTATATTGGTTCTCTTGAAAAATTGGCTGAAACACAGTTACCACCCAAAGAGCAATTCTATTCAAAATTGAATGATGAAGACATTTCAGATGAAGATTACCATCATGCTCAAAATGTTTGGAAAACTTTTGGTTGTCAGACTATTAGAGACTATCACGATCTTTATCTCAAATCAGATGTTTTACTGTTGGCAGATGTATTTGAAAACTTCAGGAAAACCTGCCTGAAACATTATAAACTGGATCCAGCGCATTATTATACATCACCTGGTCTGGCTTGGGATGCTTGTCTCAAGGAAACAGGTCAACAACTTGAATTGCTTCATGATTATGATATGCTGATGATGTTTGAAAGAGGCATCAGAGGTGGAATAACGCATATCTCCAAAAGATACTCGGAAGCAAATAACAAATACATGAAAGAATTCAATCCTGAAAAACCTTCAAAATTTATTCAATATTTGGATGCCAATAATCTTTATGGTTGGGCAATGTCTCAATCACTTCCAACGCATGGTTTCAAGTGGATGTCTAATCTCACAAAAGAAAAGGTGATGGATATTCTCGAGAAAGCAAATGATAGCATGGTAAACCCAATCGGAAAGAAAGGTTTCATATTCGAGGTTGATTTGGAATATCCGCAGGAATTGTGGAAATCGCATAATGATTATCCTCTTGCTCCAGAGAAGAAAGTAGTTAATGGTGTTGAGAAACTTATCTGTCATTTCAAACCGCATAAAAACTATGTAATACATTATCGGAATTTAAGACAATGTCTTGAGATGGGATTAAAAATAACAAAAGTTCACCGAGGAATATCTTTTAATCAGAGTCCTTGGATGGAGCCTTACATCAAGAAGAATACTGAACTCCGTAAAACAGCAGCCAACTCTTTTGAAAAAGACTTTTTTAAACTGATGAATAATTCAGTATTTGGGAAAACTATTGAAAACATTCGGAAAAGACAAAATATAATACTTGTTGATAATCGTGCCAAAGCTGTAAAATTATCAAGTCGCCCAAACTTCAATAGAGCAACAATATTTGACCGAAATCTTGTTGCAATTCACATGAAGAAGACTGAGGTATATTTTAACAAACCAGTGTATGTTGGCCAAGCAATACTGGATCTGTCAAAAACTTTAATGTTTAATTTTCATTATAATTACATACAAAAGAAATACTCGTATAAACGAGCCAAGTTATTATTCACTGATACAGATTCACTAATGTATGAAATAGAAACGGATGATTTTTACAAAGATATATCAGAAGATATCAGAACCAAGTTTGATACATCAGATTATCCACCAGATCACGAATCTGGAATACTTACAGGAGTTAATAAAAAAGTGATTGGAATGTTTAAGGATGAAGTAGCTGGTCGTCAAATTACTAATTTTGTTGGTCTTCGACCGAAATTATACAGCTTCAAAGTTGAAGATTCAAGTACTACTAAAAAATGCAAGGGTGTCAAGAAAAATGTTGTAAAAAAAGGAATTGACTTTCAGGATTATGTTGACTGTTTGTTTTCAGGTGAAAAACAAATGAGATCCATGAAAATAATAAGAAGTGAAAATCACAATATTTATTCGAAGGAAGTAAATAAAGTAGCTTTGAGTGGAGGTGATGATAAAAGGATTTGACATTTGACATTTATTTATTTGCCACACACACGATTACAATAATTACAAAAAAGTATACCAAAAAAGAAATGTAGGAAGAAGTGGCGAGGAGGCCTAAAGGAAACTATAGAGCTTATATTAATTAGGCCTCCTCAGTTACAATTTTTAGAAGATGGCACAAAAATTACGGCGACGGATACAAAATAATATCAGGTGGAAAATTAAACTAATAAATGTTACGGAATTTTACAAGTAATGTTGAATATTAAAAAGCATATTCGTAAGATTTCAGTTGGAGTATACTAATAATTATTACAAATAAATGCCTTGAGTGCTCTTTTAAAGGAAGAAGGTGAGGAAGCGTTGATGATATTGGTGTTTAAGGTGAGAAAAGACAAAGTGAATACACGGGCTCTCTCTCAAACAGGTTCAGTCGATAAGTGGAATTCTCTTTCTTTCCGTTTCCTTCACAAGACTTCAATGCCGGTTTCCATTGCATTTTTATGGTATTCAAATTTTTAAGAGGAAGATTTTTGCATAACAGTTAACCGAAAATGATGAAGTAGCTGGAATAGTTAAGAATACAACACTGATACAACAATTTCCACGGTGCTGCCGCGGTGCTGCTCCTTGGAGCCAAAATGTCGAGAAAACCGAAGGTAAAATGGTCAGACCGGATGAATAACGACTTACTAGAGTGTAAGAGAAGGGCCAAGGAGCTGACTTCCTCACAAGATCCACTATGTAATGCGAACGGGAAAAAGAAAGGATACATCATTGTTATGAAAGAACTTTGGGAGCAGAAAGGATATGGTCACCTCGGCTTAAAAGGGCAAAACTTACGCGATCAAGCCTCGAGGTTAGAAAAAGCACAAGACTGTTTTGTGGACAATGGTACATATAGCGCAAATAGGGCGAGTATCATGGATATGAATGACGTCGACAAGGCGGAGTATAATGGTGTGGCGGGATCTGAAAACCAAGGGATAGTTGAGGACGAAAATCAAAACAGCGATCAACTTGGCCAAAATGCTAATTCTTTAGCAAACTTGGATTTGCATGCGCCAGGTTCACAATTCCCACAGGACGCAATGGAGGGGACAGATGATTACGCGTCCATTGAAAACACATACCAAGAGTCGCCCGAGGCGATGGGAAGTTTACCACCCTATAAAGCTGCAAGCGTACCAGCTTCTGTTAACTGGGGGCGCAAAGGTGACGGAGAAATGATAATGCTTGATGCGTCGCTTATTGTTAAAGCTTATAATGAAATCATTACATGGCGTAAAAATAGTTTTCTCGTTCCATATGGAAAAACCGGAAGGGACTTCATCGATCAGATAACAAAGCACATCAATGACTGGAACAATGGAACTGAGATGCAGCATACCGCTTTGAAAGCAGCCTTTGTTCTTCTAGCAGTTGGTCTTCAAAAACCAAGCAAAAAATCAAAGGCAAAAGATCATCAAGAATGTCTTGCAAGACGATTAGTACTGTGGAAAGAGGGAGAAGTTGACACTCTTCTGCGAGAGGGGCGAATGATACAAAGGCACCTTGATAGATCTCCGAAAGCGGATCCACCGAATAAAGCGAAGATCTTCGCTAAACTTGTGATGGAAGGTCAGATACATTCAGCTTTACGGTATCTGAGCGAAGAGGATTGTGGGGGCGTACTACCATTATCGGAGCAAGTCATGAAACAACTCACGGATAAACATCCGCAGGCACAACAAGCTAAATCGGACTCTGTGTTATTTGGGCCAGTGGAGGATATTCCAGCCATCCTATACCAGCAAATAAACGGGGAGATGGTGCGAGAAGCAGCTTTAAGAACTAAAGGTTCTTGTGGGCCCTCGGGCGTGGATGCGAACGGGTTCAGGAGAATACTGGCCTGCAAGTCTTTTAAGAAGTCCAGCACGAACCTCTGTGACTCCTTGGCTACTCTAGCAAGACGACTGTGTACAGAGTTTGTTGATCCCCTCACTATTGAGCCAATTCTGGCTAGTCGGTTGATTCCACTTGATAAAGGCAATGGGGACGTTAGGCCGATCGGTGTAGGAGAGGTTATCAGGAGAATCATTGGAAAATGTGTAACAAAGGTGACCAAGCAAGATATTATTGAGGCCAGCGGCTCACTGCAAGTCTGTGCAGGACAAAAGAGTGGAAGTGAAGCGGCGATTCACGCGATGCATAACATATTTGAGGCCGACAATACAGACGCTGTCTTATTGATTGATGCCTCTAATGCGTTCAACTCCTTGAATAGGGCTGCTGCTCTGCATAACGTGAGAATATTATGCCCTACAATAGCCACTTATGCCATTAACACCTATAGAGAACCGGCACGTCTGATTATCATTGGTGGAAAGGAAATGAGATCAGAAGAAGGTACAACCCAGGGGGACCCCCTTGCTATGTGTCTTTACGCAGTAAGTCTTCAGCCATTAATAGCACGCTTGAATGCCTCTACGTTAGTAAAGCAGTGTTGGTTCGCAGATGACGCGACTGGTGCTGGTTCCTTGGGGGAACTGAAGAAATGGTGGGGTGTACTAAACGAATCGGGTCCGAGCTTGGGATATTTTCCCAATGCGAAAAAATGCTGGCTTATTGTGAAGCCTGAGAAAGAAGAGGCAGCGAGGGATCTTTTTGATCAAACGTCAATCAACATCTCCACTCGGGGTTAGAAGCATTTAGGAGCAGTACTCGGCTCAAGATCTTATCTTGAAGAGTATGTAAGTGAAAAGGTGGATGATTGGGTTGGCCAGGTGGTGAAACTGGCAGAGTTTGCAGCAACCCAACCACAAGCCTGCTATGCGGCATATACCTTCGGATTGAAGCACAAATGGACGTACTACCTGAGAACATTATCTGATATTGAGGAACTGCTAGAACCATTGGAACGTGCTATTAGTGTTGCCCTGATACCAGCAATTACGGGCCATACATGCACAACGAGTGAACGAGAACTGCTGGCACTACCAGTGAGGATGGGGGGACTGGGACTAGAAAACCCAGTCGAGCGTGCTGGATTCGAACACGCAATGTCTCTTCAGGTAACCGCCCCTCTTGTCACGCAAATCGTATCCCAAGCGCATGAACCTCCAGATGATGCTCTGATAAGATCTTTGCAGTTAACCACGCGTAGAGAGAGAGATGTGAGACTGCACGATAAATTAGAAGACCTGAGGAATTCCCTACCCGAGAAGACCAAGAGAGCGGTCAATCTCGCAGCAGAGAAAGGTGCTTCAAGTTGGCTAACTGTCATTCCGGTAAAGGAAATGGACTTAAATCTCAACAAGAGAGAATTCAAAGACGCAGTCCATCTAAGGTATGACTGGCAGATTAATGACGTACCAAATGTATGTATCTGTGGAGAGCCCTTTAATGTCGATCATGCTATGATTTGTAAACGGGGAGGCTTCATTATACAACGTCATAATGAGCTGCGGGATCTTGAGGCGCAGATGCTTGATTTGGTCTGTCATGATGTTGAAGTTGAACCAGTTTTGCAGGAGATTACCGGTGAGTCGTTAGCCAGAGGGGCTAATACTGCCCCCGATGCCCGGCTGGACATTCATGCACGGGGTTTTTGGTCTAGACAGGGTTCCACATTCTTTGACGTACGGGTGTGCCACCCAAATGCGGAATCGTACAAGGACCTCACCCCTCAGCAAATATATCGCCAGCATGAAAACGAGAAGAAACGTATGTACGCAAGCCGAGTTATGGAGGTGGAACAAGCCACGTTCACGCCGCTGGTGTTCACCACTACTGGTGGCATGGCACCTGAATGTCAAGTCTATCACAAGCGTTTAGCGGAACTCCTGTCAATCAAGAAAGGCGAGGATTACTCGACTACGATGTCTTGGATTAGAACCAAAGTCTCATTCGCCATTCTGAGAACATCCCTCTTATGTTTAAGGGGATCGCGTTCATTGAGGAGAGTAAATCTGAACCTAAAGGAGATGGATTTTGACATCGAAAGAGGACTTTTAGGACGATAGAGTTTGATTTTAGTGTGTTTTTTGAATGAAATGACTTGGAATGGTTTTAATCGAAATGAAGTGTCTTTTTTTTTTAATGGAAATTATTATATTGTTATAATTTAGGAAATTAGGAATGCGAGATTTTATTCTTTCCAACTTGTTACTTTTTAATATCAGAAACGGAGAATTTTCTTTTGCCATGACTTAATTTAAAACACTGGACTGCCTACAAGAGATATTGATCGCATGTGAGCCGCAAGGAATGTATTTGGAAAATCGTTATTGACACAGTGATTTATAATAATTCTTAATGTTGTACAGTGCTTAATTCTTACTTCATTAGATAAAGTAATTTAAAGATTTTATAATTTAAATTATAAAATCATGGAAGAAATCGAGTTTCAAAATATATTATTTTTTTCTCACCCAAAGTACAAAAAATATCTTGCAAGCAAATGCGGCCAAATACTAAGCTTGAAACGGGATAAGAAAATGATTTTGAAATTACAAAAAATTTCTAGGGGATATTTTTATTTTCAATTATGCAAGAATAATTCTCGGAAAATTTATTTAGTTTCACGATTCGTTTACGAATGTTTTAAGGGAGAAATTCCAGTTGATAAAGAAGTTGATCATATCGACAACAACAAGGAAAACAATAACATCACTAATCTTCAATTACTTTCACCAAAAGAAAACATTAGAAAATCAAAATGTAAAAAAGTGATCTCTTTAAATATAGTAACAAAAAAAGAAAACAATTTTGAAAGTATTACAGAGGCTGGTGAATTTTATGATATTTTTTCAACTAATATTTCAAAGAATTGTAGGAAAAAGATTAAAACTTCCAAATCCAAGAAAGACGGAATGAAATATCAATTTTTTTATTTATAAAATTAAATATTTAAACCATAAATAAGATGTCTTATTCTGAAGAAGAAATAAAAAAATACTTAGATATCCTTAATAAATACACTAAACCCCCAGAAAAGGAAACCGGCCAAAAGACAAGGTGTTGGAATTGCAAAAGAGATGATTGTTTTACTATTGATAAAGGATTTAAACTATGCGAGAATTGCGGATCACAAAATGAACATGTTCTTGGATTTTTTGATAAAAAAGATCAAGATCGATTACTTTTTCGAAAGAAGAGTGTTTATCAGAGAAAATATCATTATGAGAAAAAGGTTAATCAAATTTCTAAAAGACTGAAACTGACTGAAGATGAAAAGTATGATTTATATCATAAATTAATGCTAATAGATAACTCTGTCATGGAAATATTAAAAAAACAATTTTGCCGTAAAAGAATGATTAGTATCATTTATCTTATGAAAAAAATACTGGAAGAAATGGGGAATGAAAAATACAAATTAATTGATCTGAGAATTGGAGATCAAACTCTGGTGAATTATGAAAAGTGGTGGCATAGTTATAAATCACTCAACGACTCCTCTGTGAAAACACCAGTAAATAATTCCAGTTAAATAGCCGAGTAACTCAGATTTAAGTGGTGAATTGACAATGTAAACACATCCTCGACCCAAGAGGTATTTTTTCCAAAATTCACGAAAAGCGAGATTGAATGTAAGATGATTAGCTAATGTTGGTGAGTTTGATCTGCAATTATGTCTAATTAATTTTAAAAACTTTTATTTATTTTATAATTTAAAACTTTTATTTATTTTATATTTTTGTAATATTCTTTTTCTATATTTAAATCATTTGGATTATAATATTTAAACTATTGATTCTATCTATAGAGTAGATAGAAGATGAAAAATATTATTACAAATAATTAATTTTAAAAACTTTTATTTATTTTATTATTTAAAACTTTTATTTATTTTATATTTTTGTAATATTCTTTTTCTATATTTAAATCATTTGGATTATAATATTTAAACTATTGATTCTATCTATAGAGTAGATAGAAGATGAAAAATATTATTACAAATAATTAATTTTAAAAACTTTTATTTATTTTATAATTTAAAACTTTTATTTATTTTATATTTTTGTAATATTCTTTTTCTATATTTAAATCATTTGGATTATAATATTTAAACTATTGATTCTATCTATAGAGTAGATAGAAGATGAAAAATATTACAAATTAATTTTAAAAACTTTTATTTATTTTATATTTTTGTAATATTCTTTTTCTATATTTAAATCATTTGGATTATAATATTTAAGCTATTGATTCTATCTAGAATAGAGTAGATAGAAGATGAAAAATATTATTACAAATAATTAATTTTAAAAGCTTTTATTTATTTTATAATTTAAAACTTTTATTTATTTTATATTTTTGTAATTACCTTTTTCAATATTTTTATTTATTTTATCTTTAATAATTTTTACTATATTTAAATCATTTGGATTCAGATATTTAAAAGTATATTTATTATTATTTAATTTTGATGTTGCTGTTTTTCTCTTTCCGTCTGCGATTAGTTTAATCGAGCCACTATTAATCTTAAGTAATTTAGAAGTAGAATAAATTGTACCATAAACTTTATCTTCACCAGTTGATAGATTAGTAGCCAGTATTTTTCTTTTTATTCCATCTGGATTGGAGGAATTATTAATAACTTGTTTTAAATTATCTGGTTCATTGTTTTGTTTGTCTCCATCAATGTGAATTATTTTAAAGTATTTATTTGTTTCTTCATTATTAAAAGCTTCCCAGATAAATTCATGAGCTGGTAAGCTAATTGGGTTTCTCCTCTTGGTCTGATTGAGATTCTAATATAACCATTTTTAGTCGGGGTTCCTATTAATTCTTTTCCTGTTTTAGAATTATAAACACCGCCATTATCAGTTGTGAAGAATCTTGGATATGATGGGTGGTAATACTTTGCCATTGTATGAAAAAGATTATTACAATTATTTATTTATTCAAATTTATTTTTTATTTATAATAACTAATCTTATTTTTATTATGTAATAATCTTTTTCATAAATATTTTTTATTATATTTCTTTGAAAATTTGTCTGCAATAGGAGTCTGATTAATTATCATTTCATCTATTAATTTCATTCGATCAACAAACTCTTGTTTGTTAAACTCATCGCCCCTCAAAGCTGATCGCAGTTCAACCAATACTTTCTCATATGTCGTAAATGCAATTTGAGACATTTCAATCTTTTTCTTGTAATTCTTCATTTTTGAAATACTGCTCACAATCACTCCAGCTCCATTGATAACACCCAGGATTATTGGATTCAATGTTATTCCTCCAGCAATAGTTCCTACTACAACTAATCCTCCTCCAGACAGAGTAAGTGTTTCATCAAGAATTTTAAATCGTTTGAAAGATTTCTTAAAACACCAGTATTTCTTGTGATAATGTTTATAAAAATCTTTGAGAGTTTTGATGTCTGATTCTGGTAGTTTGTTATCAATGTGATTAAATTCAAAAACGTCCTTCATTTATTCTTCATAATACATAACTACCATTTATTTTCTCTTGTATCATTACTCTGTGAAATTGCTCAGAATCAAAGTCGTAAAAATTTGGAGAAAACATTAATTTACACAAAACTCCTTCATCAGTTGTAAAGTCAAATTTTTGATTAGTAGAGTCATTAGCGTTATCTAGAGTTAATTTTGCGCTGTAGTTACTCAAGTTAACTTTTGAAACAACTGAATCAACACTCTGCGTCAACCATAAAACAACTTTTTTTCCATTAAAACCACTTGGTAAAGCGAAATGACTTCTAAGATTATTGGAAAGTAAAGTTATATAACCAGAAGCTTTAGTAAAGGTTAAACTTAATAAATTATGATTATCTTGTGAATTAATTTTAGCTAAAGCAAAATTTTTATTAGTCCAAAGATAAAAAACAAGACACAAGGTAAAATTTGTAAAATTAGCAGATGGAGTAAAAGTAATATTGTATCCATTAATATTTAATCCTTCTTTTCTGATATCGGCTAAGTGTTTATTAGGAAGGGTAATATTTGGAACAAGAGAACTAAAAACAATACCAGATGATGCTTTACTTAATCCATAAATATCTACATCAGTAAAATCATAAAATTCTTCAAAATATTGCCTGTAAACATGGTTTGTGGTAAAAGGAATTAACTCTTTTACCATTCCAACTGTTGCTACACTCTTATTCTGATTTTTATCGAGAGCAATGTTCAATATTTTTTTATTATTCGCATTAATGTCAACATTGTATTCTACTTGTGTTGGTTTGATGTCAAATGCTGTGTGATAGTCATAAACTTTATCTGAGTTGATATTGCTAACTTTACTCATAATACCATAAGCAACAATGTAAACTCCAGAAAACTGCATTGGATACACAGACAGATCATTAGCATTATTTGGAATATTAACCAAAATGTGAATAAAGAACCTATTACCAGTTGTCAACTTCTTAAAATTAATTATGACTTTATGGTAATACATGAATTGTGTTTGATTTTTTGAATCGATGAAACTATGTTGAAGTTTTTGTACACTAACATTTCCTAGTTTGAGGCCTTGTGATGTATTGTTGTCAACACTTACCTGAGTTTTATGCCATAGTTGATAATCAATGTTGAGTATTTCAAGACAAAGGGTATAGTCAGCTCCACCAACCAATCTGTAAAAATTAAGCCCCATCTTATACTTATATCCACCTTGAAAATTTTTCAATATATCCATATAAAGAACTTTATGATTATAATCGTGAAAGTTTCCTTTTTTGTTTGATAAGTCTGCTATCTTTTTTGGAACAAAACTAGTTCTATCACCTATTTCATCTGTCCAAATAGATGGACTTGTCATCAAAAAAGCAAACTCATTTTTGTAATGACTTGATTGAACTTGAGTTTGGCGCACATGGTTATCAACATACTTTTTGTTTGCTGCATCACTATCTGAAGCGGGATCTTCAAGATTAATTATTTTATGACCTCCAACATTAAGATTTGAAGTCATTGAGTTACTCCCATCTTTTTTCAAGAAAGAACTGAAATTTTGGTTAGATATGCTATCATCCACATACTTTTTGGGAGCGGCATCTGAGTTGTTTGTTGGTGAAATAAGATTAATTATTTTATGGCCTCCAACATTAAGATTTGAAGTCATTGAGTTACTCCCATCTTTTTTCAAGAAAGAACTGAAATTTTGGTTAGATATGCTATCATCCACATACTTTTTGGGAGCGGCATCTGAGTTGTTTGTTGGTGAAATAAGATTAATTATTTTATGGCCTCCAACATTAAGATTTGAAGTCATTGAGTTACTCCCATCTTTTTTCAAGAAAGAACTGAAATCTTGATTAGATATGCTATCATCCACATACTTTTTGGGAGCGGCATCTGAGTTGTTTGTTGGTGTAATAAGATTAATTATTTTTTTATTATCCATGTTCAAATCATTTGTCATTTTATTTGATCCATCAACTTTGAGATAAGCAAGATCACCATAAGCTAATGGTATTGGTTGATTATTTGCAGTTGGAGCTGGAATCCTAATTATTCGATTGTTATTCATGTTAAGATTTCCAGTCATTGGTCTTGTTCCATCCAATTTCAAAAAGACAGTACCATCAACTTTGGAGTCATCCACATATTTCTTATTTGCAGCATCATCATTGTCTGTTGGTGTTTTGAGTTTTGTGATTGAATATTGACTTTTCATATCAATATTTGAATCTACTGTCAAAAGTGATGTTTTTCCACCGCCAGAATGGGTATCAACATATTTCTTGGTTGCTGAATCGGTGTCTGATGTTGGCGCTCCAACATTTGTCAATCTTTTTCCCACCATATCATAATTTCCATCTGAAGTGAGATTAAACCCAACACCTGGAGCTCCTTGAATTCCCTTGGCAAATTGATAATGATTAGAAGAATGTTCATTAAATATTCCCATTTTACTTATTGTTTATATAATCAGTAAAGTTTTTTGAAATGATTTTCTTTGGTTTATCGACATAAAGAAATGAGAATGGTTTTTTAGTTGCCTCTTTATATATAACTTTATCAACTCCCAATTCAGATGATATTCTGTTGGCTTCCCTGGATGATGGAAATTCATATAAACAGTAGTGAGAACAATTAAGTTGGATATCTTTTGGTGTTTTGTAAAATGATTGGCTCAGATAAATCACCGAGCAATTCTTATGCCGACCTTGAATGAAATAATCAACGATTTGCCTCTGATTTTTATCACAGACATAATCATCAAATATCACAAGTTTTTGATTGTCTGCATAATCCATTTCTGTTACTGGAGTTATTTCATCATTACTCACATTAAGTATTTCATAGCCGAGTTTATGTGACATCTCTCTCATTTTTTGCATCAATCTCTTGTACTTATCCTGCTCCAAATTACGAGCGTAAAGATAAATCTCATCATAATAGAGTAATGGTTTCATTAACATATGAAAAAGCAAATTAGTTTTTCCACTTCCACTATTTCCACAAATTAACATTCGAAATGTATCCGATGGCATAAAAGGATAAAGCTGTTTAAATTTTTTATCGCTGTTATCATTGCTATCATAATTTGGTATCTCCATTTTATATAATAAATATATAAATGGATATTGAAGAAATAAAAAAATATTCTAAAAATAAGATTGAAGCTGATGATCCTATTAAACAGGTTCGACAACGAATAAAAGAAACTACTTGGGAAAAACAGAATCTGAGAGAAGGATTTACTGAAACATTCAAACCTCTGATTTCCCAGTTTGAAAAACCAGAGGATCCCAAACAAAAAAATATTTTCACTCAAAACCAGGAAATGCTGCAAAATCAGTTGGCTCTTACGGAAGGTATTAGAGGCAATCAAAAAGCCATTACAGATGGATTTAGTCAGTTTGAACGTTTGGCTGATATGGGAGAGTTACCTAGAGTAGAAGCTATTGAACATGAAGAATATAAAGCTCAAGCTCCAATAGCAAAAGAGACAAAATCTCAAGCTCCAATAGCAAAAGAGACAAAATCTCAAGATCCAATAGCAAAATTTAATGTTAAAGAATTTGATAAATATCTAAATAATAAAGAATCACAAGATATACTAGAAAGTAATGGTTACGAACATCTTCCTTCTTATTATTTTGATAAAAATGTTTCTGAAATTTCTTCATTAATCAATAATGTAAATTTAGATTTAAAAGATTTTAGCGAAAATATTCATAATACCGCAATAATTTCAAGTGAAGGCGGCTATTATATAGCCAAAGCAAAAAGTGAAAATCCTCGAGCAAAAACATTAGAAAATATAAACAATTTCAACATATTAAGCATATATTCAACAAATTTAAACTATCTTTTTATGTATAAAAATCAAAGTGGTTCTGGAATGTTTTACAATAACCCTCAAGAACTACTTCATAGATTTGAGTTACTCAATGGATCACTTGCTGCAGGAAACAATGGTGTGCTGCCTGAATACATTCAAATAGCCCATCGACTTAGAAATCTCGGGATTATTACTAATAACCAACTTAACAAACTTCTTAGAAAAATTATCTAAATATATTATAAATGAATGAAAGTGCTATTCATATTTCATCTGTTAAAAGAGAAAAATTAGGAACAAACAAACCTCATGATTTCTTGGTTAAATTTAATCCTCCTTTGAAACTTGACCCAGAATTCAAACATTTTCTCGCCTTGGATAGGTTATCGATGACTTACTCTTGGTACAACATCAGAAGTAGTTATGGAAACAATAAAATCAAATACACCCATGATGGAACCAACTGGAATACTATCACCTTTTCAGATGGAATGTATTCTTACTCAGATTTGAATGATTACATTCATCAATACATGGAACAAAAGAATCATCATACAACAGACTCAAAGGGCGTGAAGAATTACTCAATAAATCTGTCTTTCATTCTCTCCACCTATCGAGTACTGGTAACACTTGAGGGAAGTTATCGGCTTGATTTGAGAGGAACAGATTTTGGAGAACTCATTGGATTTGAAAAGAAACTGGTAACTAAAACGGAGTATGGAACTAAACTTCCTAATATTACAAAATCGATTGACTCCCTTAACATAAACGTAAGTGCTATAAAAGACTCTGTTGTAAATGGGGTGAATACAAACACAATTGCTGTTATTCCAACTGATAATCTTACAAGGTCTTATCCATTTACTTTTAAACCAAGAAGGACACTATACTGTCCTGTAAGTTCTAATACTATTTCTGAAATGACAATAACAGTAAATGATTCACTCGGTCAACCTATTGATCTCAATGGTATTGATTGGTTTATGACATTGCTACTTCGTCATTCTGAAGATAATGTAAATATATAGATAAAATGATGCGACAATCAGAGTTTAAAAAAAAATATGATCCTGACAAAGGAAAATATATACGAAAACATATTTATGGAGAAGGAATAATGGATTCAGTAAAATCTTTTCTTGGTAAAAAACCAACCAAAAAAAAGGTAACATTTGCTCCACCACCCAAACCAACCCCTGCCAGTTCAAATAAAAACGCTGGTGACAAAATAGTAAAATTACTTTCTGGTAAAAATCTACCATCTCGTAAAATAAATAATCGGCAAATGACACAGCAAGAAATCAATAATAGAGTACTTCAAATTATGACTGGATCTGGAAAGAAATAATCTAATTATTAAAATAAAATGAAGTCTTTTAGAAACCCAAAATATCTTGAAAGATATGAAGATGTTGTTTTTGATCTTGAACAAGCCCTGGGTGGAAGGCCAGAAGATGCCGCCCACCAAAAAAAAGTAGGTCATAAATTTATAGCTGATAACACAGGTGAGGCTACTCCATTTGATTGGTATAATGCAAGATTTTCAGTAGATTTTAAAGTTGATCAACTGGCAAATCATGCTGCTATTGATGCAGATGGAGATAATATGGGAATAGTAAATGGATCTAGTTCTTTGATTGAAAAGTTAACTATCCTGGCAAATGGACGAGATGTTTATAGTTGTAATTACGCAAATCATGTGATTAATATTAAAAATTTACTTGAGTATAATCCCTCTTATGTTGATAGTGTTGGAACAAATGAATTTTATTATCTTGACACAACACGTCATGCTGAAAGAAGTAAATTCACAAAAAGGCGAGTAACTCACAGGCAGAATACTGCTGGTAATGCTGACGAAGCAGGATTAATGTTAGATGATGTTGTAGCTAATTACAACAAAGGTTTTGCCCTGAGAAAAGCTTTACTGGGTGATTCAGCAACAGTGCATTGTGAAATTCCTCTCAACAGATATTCATTTTTTGAAACACTTGAAGATAAGCTGCTTCCAAATACAAAAATTGAGTTAAATATTGAATTAGAATCGGATAACAATCTCATCTGGAAAACTGGAGGAGCAGACTGCAGAGTTATTTTATCAAGATTTCAACTATTTGTTCCAAGGTTAACATTCAACTCGGACAAAAACTTTACGCTGAAAATTACCTTAAACCTTATAAATGGACTTATCTTAATGAAGTAGTTGAAAGATCAAATAATGGACAGCAACAAACAGGTCAAGTCAGGATTACAAATGGTATCTCAAAACCACGACATGTATTTGTTTGGGCAATTAACACAGCCAATGTTGATGATCAAGATCAAAATCCATTTTTATACAACACTTTTAATCTGCCAAACAATGCTAATATTTCACGTTGCTATCTCGAGGTTGGAAATGGAAATGAATATCCCGATATTCACTTTAAACCAGCTACAGACCCAGCAAGAGTTTTCAGAGAAGTAATGGGTTATGTTTATGCAAATAATGATTTTCAAGGAGGCACTCTTCTCAATAGATCAAATTTTGAGAATCTTTTCCCATTTATTTACTTTGATTTAACAAAACAAAAATTAGATATAAAAGATGGAGTTACAAAATTATCTTTTCATTACGAACTAAGCGCCAATCCAAACGCTGATTATAATATTTACGCTCTTGTACTACATGAAAGAGAAGCAGAAATAGAACAGCAAAGTGGAAAACTACTTCTTAGAGCATAGAGAAAAAAAAATTAATATAACATAATATATAAAATGACAACTTATATTGAATATGGCGTAACTCTTACAGATGGCCAAAAGACAAAACTATTAAATGCAATTAAAAAAAGATCAGCAATAAAACTTCGATTAAAACATTCTCATCTTCAAGGGCCTGATGAGTTAATGTTAACCCAAAGACAGTTAGCGAAGATAAAAAAATCACTTGCAAATGGAACAGGATCAGATATAAATATAAGTCAAACACAGATTAGAAGTCTTGTAAAACATGGAGGAAACTTATTCACAAGTTTAGCAAGAATTGGCACAAAACTTCTTCCTTATGTAATTAAAGGAGTTTCAAAATTTGCTCCTGCACTGGCTACTGGTGCTGCAACTGCATTGGGAGACATTGGAATAAAAAAACTGTTTGGAAAAGGAATTACAATTCCCAAAAAGTTTTTCCCATTTTTACCTCCTATTGCTAATGAGTTTACCAAATCACAAATAGATCTGATTAACAAAGTTTTTAAAACAGGAGGTCGACTTGTTATTAAACCAACCCAGGCTCAAATAGAAGGAGGATTTCTGGGAACACTTGCATCAATCGGAATTCCAATGGCAATTAGTCTGCTTCCAAAGTTGTTTGGATCTGGTTTACAGGTTGATAGGGGATCATCTAGTAACACAAGAAGTGTTTATGTTCCACCCACACAAGGAGAGGGTTATTACCCACCTCCCTTTTTGGGAACTTGGGAAAACCCAATAGGAATGGGAGTAAAAAAAAAGGCAAAAAAAAAGTCCAAAGGCAAGGGTCTGTTGCTTGGAAAAAACAGCCCATTCAACGAAATTCCCATAATAGGCTCCATTTTGTAATTAAACCCCTTTCAAACTTTGACTTGATGGAATGGGTGAAAAAACTTGGTATAAGACATCTCAGAGGAATTTACAGTCGAGACCAATTACCAAATAAGATTAAAAAAGAATGTGGAATAATAAATCTTGATGATATTCAAGGTCCTGGCACACACTGGGTTTGTTATAGAAACTTGGATTCAGTTGTTGAGTACTTTGATCCATTTGGTCTGATAATGCCAAGTTTGGCTTTAAAGTATTTCAGGTCTTCTGAAAAACAAATTATTTATTCAATAGATGAAATACAAAATCGAAACACTGTTCTCTGTGGTTATTGGTGTCTTTACTATTTGTTTGAGAGACAGAATGGAAAAAGTATTCTTGATGTAATACATAATCCTCATTTTGATAATGACAATAGCGATTTTATAAAAGCATACTTTGGTGGATAGATAAAGATTATTACAAAAATATAAATTAAATAAAAGTTTTTATATTAAAAAAGATTTAATAATTAATTTATTTGTAATAATATTTTTCAAGATTAAATATAAAAGATAGATAAAGATTATTACAAAAATATAAATTAAATAAAAGTTTTTATATTAAAAAAAGATTTAATAATTAATTATTTGTAATAATATTTTTCAAGATTAAATATAAAATTTTATATTTAATCTTTATCTACTGGTGAATTCTTTAGCTTTTTAACATTCTCAACTTTTTCCTCCAATTCTTTGACAGTATCAACTATGGAATCAAATTTTAAGTAAATATCAATAAGTCTAAAACGTTTTTTCTTTTTATCAGACTTTATTTTCAACCAAGAATAATCGCCTCTTCTTATTTTTTCCCACATCTCACATTCACCAGCCATTAACACTCGTGAAAGATCTGCATTTTTATTCCGGAGAGACTCAAATTCATCATTTATTTTTGTCCTTATGTCTTTCTCAAAATCTTTGATAGTTTCAACATCCATATTTTTTTCTATCTCTGAAAAGAATTTAGCTTCCATTTATCTTTAGTTTATACTAAACTTGTTTGAGATTATTTGATTTCTCAGATAACTCCACAATCAACTCAAATATTTTAAAGAATCGATTATCATTCTCCAATCTTGTTATAATAACTCTCATCTAATACTTCTCAAGTTCACTTTTTACAAAATTAGTCCTTGTTGACATTTTATCTAAACATTATACTAAATGAAAGAATCATATTGCCTTAAAGATAAAAGAGTAACTCCTTGCACTGAGCCAAGTGGTTACCAAACTGATAAAAGAGGAAGAACTCAATTCTTTTGTCATTGTGCGATTTGTGGAATTAAAAAAGTAAGATATGTAAAATCAAAAAACTAATTAGCCCGTCTGAGAAGGCGGGCAAGCAAACTGGAGGAGATTTATTTGACACTGTTGTTGGTACAGCTGCAGATGCATTTGTTGAACATGCTCTTCCTTGGATGGGGCAAAAAGCAGTTGAAATGACCCGGTATGGAGCCAGTGAATTAATGAGAAATAAAAATTTGCAAAAAAATGCTGTAAATTATGGAATCAATAAATTGACTCCTTTTATTCAGACCCGTGTTGGATCGGCAATGGATGAACTGTCAACCAAAGTTAGACCAAAGAAAAGATATAAAACTGATAGAAAGGATTTAGACGGGGGAGGAATTGACTCAATGACCGTTGTGAAAAAAGCACCAGATATTGCTATGAAAACAACTCAAGAATTAATACCATCTTTGAAACCAGTTTATGATCGATATAAATCTGGTGATATCATGAAATCAGCTTTTGGTTCGGATCATGGGATTACATCTGGTAAATTCTGGAGACGACCCACAGCCGCTGAAGAAGCCAAAATGGGAATAATACGCAAAGGTTCTAATCCCGAATTATTTTTCAAATTTGAAAACCCAAGATCCAGAATGAAAAAGACAAGATTTTTTGAAAACAACCCAGAAGCTCTGGAGCAGATGAATAACATTATTTCATCAAATCCAGATACATGGCCTCAGATATTAAGAACCAAATATTCTATTATTGTTGATGATCACTTCTGGGAAAACAATCCTCTGACAAGTTTTGGAAGTGGAGTTGATATTCATAAAGCCATTCTTAAAGTCGCTCCACGTAAAGGATTTACACTTCCTGGTCATAAGTATACTGGCCCCGGTAATCCATTGGAATCACAATTGAGATATGATCCTCAGACTGGTGAGATATTGGAAATTTTTGAACAACCAACTGGAAGAACAGATGCTGTAAGTATGCAACACGATGTTGATTACTCTGTCTGTGGTAACAAACCATCCAGTGAACAAGTGAAAAGATGTAAAAATGAAGCTGATAGAAAAATGATAAAAGCATTAGATGCAATTCCTCGAAACCAGAGACAATGGGGGCATGCTTTGGCTAGAACAATGATTAACACAAAACAAAAACTTGGACTTGGTCTTCAAAAAAACGCGCGTCGGCGTTGAGTAGTGATTGGTCTCAACAGCTAGCCGATGAACTTCACAAACCAATCACAAGAAACTTTCAAAAGAGAACAGTGATTTCAAATGCCATTGATGATATCTGGGCTGCTGATTTGGTTGAAATGCAAAAGTTCAGTAAGTGGAACAAGGGTGTAAGATATTTGCTGATGGTAATTGATGTGTTTAGCAAGTATGGTTGGATAAGGAAATTGAAAGACAAGAAAACTGAAACCGTTAGTAAAGCATTTGATGATATATTTGAAAGAGGGCGTAAACCAAAGATGTTGTGGACTGATAAAGGATCTGAGTTTATCAGCAGGCATTTCAAAGATTTTCTGAAAAGCAAAGGTATTAAACTATATCACACTGAAAATGAAGAAAAATCTAGTGTTGTTGAGAGATGGAATAAAACAATGAAAAACAGAATGTGGAAAATGTTTACTGTGAATAACAACACTGTTTACGTGGATAAGATAGATAAACTGGTTAATGATTACAATAATACAAGACATTCTAGTATTAAAATGTCACCTGTTGAAGCGAGTAAAAAGAAGAATGAGAAAAAAGTTTGGTTGAATTTGTACAGTGATTTGATTTACTTGAAACCTGACAAACCAAAATTTGAGATTGGTGACCATGTTAGAATTTCAAAGTATAAGAAAAAGGTATTTGATAAAGGTTACACACCAAACTGGACTGAGGAGATATTTGTGATTGATAAAATTAATCCAACAAAACCTGTTACGTATTCAATTGTTGATCTGATGTCGGAATCGATAAAAGGATCTTTTTACGAACAAGAATTACAGAAAGCAAAACAGCAGACTTTTAGAATAGAAAAAGTTATCAGACGAGATAACAAGAAAAAAATAGCATTAGTAAAATGGAGTGGATATCCTGATAAATTTAACTCATGGGTAAGTTTTAAGGATTTGGTTAATTTTTAATACAAACTTTGTATTAAAAATCTTAATCAGTTTCTTCCTCCTTGTCAGAAATATCTAAATCTGAGATATTAAAATTCTCAACATTCTCATCAGTCTCACTATCACTTTCACTATCTCCTTCTTCCTCTTTTATTGTTAGTAAAGATTCTCGAGGTTTCAGTGGTTTGATATAACACTCATGAACTTTTATTTGTAAAGATGTGACAGTCTTACTCATGAATATTCCTTCAACTATCAATGCCATTTTGACATTGCAATATTGATCAATATATTTAAAAGGATTCAAATCTTTTTTCGCCTTGGTCTTGAATAGAGAAAGTATTTTCTTTGACTTCTCAGAGTAAATAAGTTTTGCATAAAGAACTGGCGCAGCTGATTCATCTTGTCGTGTTTTCTTTTTCCCTTTTTTATCAGTATATTCAACCTGTTTGTAATAGAATAGAGAAGACAGGGTTGATGCCATGTCAGGGCCGTATTCACTTTCAAGATGTTTGCAACATATTTTCCTGATATTATTCAAAGTATCAAAAAATGCTTTTTCATTTTCGTTTGGTTCACTATCTTTTCCCCAGAGACAAACCGGAATACTATAACCAACTAGCTTTCCTGTTTCTTGGTTTTTCTTTTCACTTACTCCAAAAGAAAAAAGAAATGGAGTTTCAATTACCAGTGGTCCTTTCTTTCCATTTGGGTATTTGACTTCAATTGGGATCCGTTTGTATTTGATTTTGCTATCTTTTACTTTGAATTCTTTGGCTTCATTGAAAATAATATTTTCTGGTGTGATACGATCGTAACTTGACAACTGCATTTTTTTATTATTATTTATATTATTTCTTTAAATTTTCATTTTTTCTTATAAAAAGATGAATTGCCTGCAAACTCCCCATCATTATCACCCACTGTCTGTGATATCTCAGAGTCTCTCCTGAGAGTAGTTATAATAGGATGATTTGTCATTCAAATTTACCCCTGATTAATTTCTGTCATTTCCGCGAGCCCGCAGGGCGAGCTATTATTTTTGTCATTTTCCATATTTTCCAAAATCCACAAAATTAATCGGATTTTTTAATTTTTTTGAGGTAGAAATAATTGGAAAAATTAGAAAAAAACCCTGATTAATTACTGTCATTTTTGGACGAAGTGGTTGGATGACAGAGTTAATCAGGAAATGACAGAAATTAATCAGGGGTAAATTTGAATGTCAAGGCATCCTATTATAACTACTCACTTTGGAAAAGAGTGATAGCCTGGGACCTAAACTAGGCGCGCACGCATTTATGGGATTATTTGGGGGGGGGGGGGCGACAATGCGGAATGCGGAATGTTTCAGCGGGGTTAAAACAGCTCAAAATAGCAAACATAGCAAAACGGAAGGCGGAATTGAAAGAAAAAACATGATAATGTGAAGCTGAAGGAAGACGATGTGCCTGGGACGACTTTACCACGAGAAAAACCAGAAGAATGCACCTTGAAACAACTTCAGAGATCGCTGGATGTCTTGCTCCTGACCAGGGAGTTCCTGAAACATTTACCAAGACAACAATTTTCATTCACGAAGACAACTATTAAAGTTTTCTAAAATCTTGAGTCTTAAAGCTTAAAGCAAAGATTATGTTTTAAGCCGGCCTCCCGGTGTTTGCTTTTTTCAAAGATGAACTCGAGGCAAGAAAATCGCTCAAAGTTTTCTTTCTACTGCCAAATTTATAACTTAGTATTCTTCGGAACGTTTTCTTTCTAGGAAATATATCTTAAGGCTTTTTATAGTTCTGTAAGCTTATATCAAACCTGATACTAGGTCAGATCATTGTCTCAAATCTTACAAACGTGCATAAACTTGCCACATAAACTGTGCACGACCCTCTTTTTATTTGTAGCAACTTTTTTATTTACAGCAACATCTTTTTTTATTTGCAGCAACATTTTTTATTTGTATAGGCTGCAGTGTTTAATATACAGTGGACCCTTTTTATGTAGTGACCCTTGTGGGACACCGTAATAACGTATCAGATTACAGTAATTGTATACTGGAGGAAGATGAAATCAGTGATATTAAAGCAAAGAGCAAGCATATAGTTACAGAAAAGCTAATTGACGTACTCAATTCATTTTCTGTTTCTCCCTCTGCGAGGCTACTGAGTTTAAATAAAGAGGCATATCCAGTATCTTCGACAAGACTCTTGAGTTGATCAGAAACACTCTGTTCAAATTCCGTTGGTAGCTCACTCAGAAGAGTTAGTCACTGAGTGCGTGATTGAACTGAACCGTTCGCTCGCCATCTTTTACTATAAGTCTAGAGATGGACAGCGTGTACGTTTCGTATAAAGTTTTCGCGTATAAGAAATGACAGAATTTTTTCTTTCGATCACCGAGTTTTATACACCGAGTACAGATGGCTTTGCTCACCGTCTCAGGCAGCCATGGACTCTGTTTTGTTCGCTGACCTATTCTACGCATACGCTAATATCTTGCACTCTCGCTGTATGCGCCAGAGGGCGATTTGTGCCTGGAAAAAACAAACGAAGCCCATTTTTTAGCTCGGCCGTTCCCATGGAAACGCCCGAGCAATTATACAAAGATAAAGATAAAATGAGATGGTAGAGAAAGACAATTGACGATGATATGTATAAGGAGGTAACAATTTAAACACAAAAATACAAATAGATCAAGTTTAATCTCGTCTGTTATCCCGATTAGCTTGACTAAAGGAACTTCGAATAGAGATTAATCTAATAGTCTAATAATTAAAAGCTCCCCCCGGTCTGAATAGGGTTTATTGGCAAGCTCGTATAAAATCTGGTTAGTATATTGAAGTATTTTTTTCAACGAAGTAAGTAAACATAACTTGCAAGCCCCGAATCTACGCCTCTAATTTAAACCAAAGCCTCGTTCATTGAAAGAATAACAACCAAATACTTACATTTGATAATTGAGCAAAGAGACTTAATACAACTGCTTATTGCGGGCGACAAGAGGAGCCCGCAATCCTAATCTCCAGGTTGTTATTACGCATGCGTTGCGTGTATATAGCCATTCGTTTGTACTTACACTAAGAATGAATGGAATGCAGAGAACGCAATTTGATCACGCGCGTTTGTATCACTCGTAATGTCATCACGCGTGTTTTGACTATCTGTCACATGAAACTTACGCAAAGCACAGCGATGGAGCAAAAGCGTTTTGACCTTCAAGCGTTGTCGCCCGCACTCTGTAATTTATACTAATAATAACCAAAGGTTACGGAGTACGGGCGACAACGATCGAAGATCAAAACGCTTTTGCTCCAACGCTGTGCTTCACGTGACAATGGTCAAAACACGCGCGATCAGATTACGAGTGATAGAAGATCCAAACGCGCGTGATCAAATTGCGTTTTGTGAACTCCATTCATTCTTAGTGGAAGTCCAAACGAGTACAGGACACATACATTGCGACGCGTGCGTAATAACAACATGGAGATTGGAATGGTGGTCTTCTCTTGTCGCCCGCAATTAAATTAAGTTGGCTCGACGAAGTATTCTTGTTAGGTATACCTTTCATCCTTAAAGCCATTAAACAGCTTGATCTTTATTGTAAGTCCATTATAACACATAGATTATACATAAACTGAACTTTATCATTGTGTTTATTGTGAGACTCGTTTTTCGGTGGGAAGAATGTCACGTGATAACGATGTCAAAATTGTCTTGGCTATTCCTCGAGTTACTGCTGTCTGTTTGGCTGAGAGCAGTTGTTTTTCAGCTGACTGGCAAATACCTACATGTGTAGATTACATTTTCTATGATAATCAAACTCCGCATGGATTTCAGTGAAAAATTTTGGCCAGTTTATCACATTTTAAAGTAAACAAGACGCTACGGAGCGTACAATTCGGCGTCGTTGTTGTGGAACTGATTAAGTGTAAATGCGGAGGAATAGTAAAAAATGAAATATGGTAAGAGTAAGGTGTTAATTTGTGAAATTGTGGGATTTGTCAGGATATTCTGAAAAGAGCCATATCCAAGAGGCCTACTAGCCAAAAGCTAGCATTTCGGGACAAATCGTCTTTGCGATAGTAGTCCAGTTATGCTCTGATGACTCCATACAAATTTGACTTGGGTCTAAACGTTTAGACCTAAGTCAAATATGAGGTTACTGGCAGTGAACAACAAGTCTAAAAAAACAAACAGTGAAAAAAGAATTCTCTTTTTTTCTTAGTCACGTCAGGCTTCAAAAACGGCATAGGCATGGGTAAGCAGTCAGTTACGTTGAGCATGGAATTGGCTAAAACTCAATGTTACGAGTTCGAATGTTTTGAGGATAATTATTCACTGACTATCAGCCTGCAGGGATGTCGGATTAACACAAGGAAGTTTAATACCAGAGTAACATTAGCCTTTCCGCAGACGTCCTGTGGGGTTCGTTTTTGTTCGCCACGCATTCATTTCTCCCCACGGAAGTCTGCTAAACACAACCGACATTTACGTTCACCAATCACAGATCGTTTAATGTAGTAAATGCAGAGTTAAACAAGTATCAGAGAGAAGCTATCCTGCAAATTTTATAGAGAAGATCGATAAGTTCATAAATTTGCCGAGGGGATTTGGCAAATCCCTTACATATCAAGCTTTGCCGCTTATTTGCAACACAGTGCGTGGAACTGCTGGACATATTGTTGTTGTTGTTTCGCCCCTGGTAAATTAGACTGCAAAACAGTCCGTATTTTTGGCTCATCCTCGGTGTAAGAACCTGTTAAACTCACCAGTGACTTAAAACAAAGAAAACAAAGAAGTCAACACAATAAAACCTAGAAAAACAAAAGGTACAAAACAAAAAAAAAGTTCACAGGTTCTTATACCGAGGTAAACCCGTATTTTTGCGTATTCAAGTAAGCGCTAGCGCGAGCAGTCAAACGAAAGGTCTGGATCGAGGCTGAAAACGGAGAGTGAGACTTCGCGCGTGTAGGACTCTTACGCCACGCTTTACCGATTTCCTTACTGATTTTGAGAAAAAAACCGACTGTTTTGCAGTGTACTGGTAAATCTTATGAAAGATCAAGCTACAAAGCTGGCAAATATTGGTATTCCTGCTGTAACGCTCAGTGATATTAGCGAAGAGAATATGAAGGTTGTCGAGAGAGGGGCTTTCTCTGTTGTTTACGGAAGCCCAGAAGCTTGGTTGAAGATCGATCGGTGGAGGAAATGTTAGCGAGTGACTTGTACAGTTAGCATGTGGTCCTTGGTCCGCGACTTTTCCGAGCTGCAGCATGATTAAATATTTCGTCGAGAAATAAAATACGGTGAAAAATGAAAGGTCCAATGATTTATTGATTATAAGCGTTCTTTCTTTCTTTGAAGGAGCGAAATTAAAGTTTGTTGACAGGCAGGTTAATTTGTCGTCCTAGCTTGAAGTTTAGACTTCGGCGGCACTTAGCTTGTGAATAAATAAAACGCAACGAGAAGACGTGCCTTTTTGCAGAACAAGTTTTCAGGTAAACCTTTTTCTGCCGTTGGAGGCACATAGCTGTAGACTTCGAATTTTTTGTTTTACCGTCTCTTGAAAAAATATACCCAAATTTCGCGTATTGGTGTTTGGTCCGCGACCCATGACCTTGGTGGAATTACATTTCGCAAAAAAAGGAAACGGCCTTTGTTTTGGAAGAATGCTTTGAAAATCTTCCCTATAAACGTTTACAAGTTTTCTCTTTTCTTAATACTTCGAATATATAGAGAGTTAATAGTAATTGTTTTCGACCGTGCTGAATACGTTTACCGCTTCGCGCTCGTGTGGGAGACTGTTGTCTGAAGTCTTTCAAAGAAAAGCAGATTATTTTACACTTAACAACTTCCGAAAAAAACTATACAGCTGACTACCGCCTTATTGCATCATTTCTGTGATTTTCTCAAAACGTTTGAGTCGTCTCAGGTAGAAGATAGCAGTGCAAATAAATAATTCACTTGAAGAATACAAGGACACATCAACGTCCAGAGCACGTTTGATGAGCCTTGTGATGTCAACTGCGCTTTTTTTAAACACGCGAACTTGGTCCTTTCCTAAATTACAGCTGCAAAGAAAACAAAAAAATTCGCTTCGTACAACTTTCTTTGGAGTCTCATCCTTGCGTGGGCATGGAATAAATATTCCTCTAAAAAAGCGAGAAAAAGTTCTTGAGTGCCGTTTCAGTTGTATCACAGCTCGTTATCATGACACAATAACTGACCGCTTATTGGCTTATTCAAGCAAACAAGAAATGTCCGCTGTGTTTAGCAGACGTCCGTGGGGAGAAATGAATGCGTGGCGAACAAAAACAAACCCCACAAGGCGTCTGCGGAAAGGCTAATGTTACTCTGGTATTAAACTTCCTTGTGTTAATCCGACATCCCTGCAGGCTGATAGTCAGTGAATAATTATCCTCAAAACATTCGAACTCGTAACATTGAGTTTTAGCCAATTCCATGCTCAACGTAACTGACTGCTTACCCATGCCTATGCCGTTTTTGAAGCCTGATGTGACTAAGAAAAAAAGAGAATTCTTTTTTCACTGTTTGTTTTTTTAGACTTGTTATTCACTGCCAGTAACCTCATATTTGACTTAGGTCTAAACGTTTAGACCCAAGTCAAATTTAGAAGGATTTGTATGGAGTCATCAGAGCATAACTGGGCTACTATCGCAAAGACAATTTGTCCCGAAATGCTAGTTTTTGGCTAGTAGGCCTCTTGGATATGGCTCTTTTCAGAATATCCTGACAAAATCCTATAATTTCACAAATTAACACCTTACTCTTACCATATTTCATTTTTTACTATTCCTCCGCATTTACACTTAATCAGTTCCACAACCACGACGCCGAAGTGTACGCTCCGTAGCGTCTTGTTTAACTCTATATTTACTACAAACTTCTCGCACACCCGATCAAAAGCCTCACTGATCGTGCGAATCTGAACAAGCGGCTCGGGTTACGTTTTACAAAAATCCTTAAACGGTCTGTGATTGGTGAACGTAAATGTCGGCTGTGTTTAGCAGATGTCCGTGGGGAGAAACGAATGAATGCGTGACGAACTAAAACAAACCCCACAGGACGTCAGCTCGGAGGCTAGAGGAACATTAGGCTTTACAGAGCTTTAAAACACAGCATCCGCCAACACAAGCTTAATTTGAACTTAAGTAAAACTAAACAGCCTCTGCCAATAATAACAAAATCTCACTTGAACTTCAGATATCTTACGGCTTCCGCCAACTTGTAAACACAGAACTTGAAAATCGACCTTCGTCACACTTGACTAAACAGCAGTCAAGCTCGTGGGAAAAAAACTTAATTCGTCAAAAGAACTCGCTTGGAACTTGTATACCTTTTAATATAAGGTTCTAGAAAATACTAAACAGGCGGATAGTAATAGTTTTTCGACATATTTTATGATTTCAGTAACTGATACAAATCTGCTGACTCATGCTGAAATGTAAACATGCCCTAATTAATTATTCATGAACAATCCAAAAACGTAGAGAACGTTTGAGAAAGTCACGCAACGCATGAATGCAATTTTACTACTTATAAACACTCAACAAAGACAAAATGTCTTTGTGCAGGATCTTGTAACTTTAAATTCATCATAAAACTGTTCGAAAGGAGGGCTCACTCGTGAAATGTTTTATAACACTCGAAGAGAAATTTCGTGTCTCTGCGCGGCCACGTAATATGCTCTATTTATTCCTCGAGTAACTTAAAGACTAGACTCGACATGATCTCAAGATATTACGAAGTAGTCCGGTGTCCGGTCTCATTTCGTGAAATAGCCGAAACAAGCCGAAAAGTCACGAACTTGCACGCCCAATCTTGTCCCGAAACTAGTGCATCCTTTAATAACAATTTTTCATATGCAGAGCTACCTTGGGTCGCAGTAGCGCAATCGGCTAATCCCTCAACTTAGAGTCCCTCTGATCTGACGGGTCACACAGGTGAGTCGGTTCAAACCCCGGGGAAGCCAAAATAATACTTCTTTCTTCCTCGAAAAAGTTAAAGAATAAATCAAAGAAATCGAAGTGATCTCGAGATATCTCGAACTAATGCGGCTCTCACTTCGTCAAATAGCCGAATAAAACCGACAACCTACAGACTTTGCATGCCCAATCTTGGCGAAAAATTGTTACAGTAACTTTGATACATTCCTGAGCGTCGCGAATCCTTTACTTCGCTCTCCGCCGAAGTAACAAACAAACAAACGAACTAACAAACTAACTAAAGAGAAGATTAAAAGAACTCTCAAACAAAAAATTTCATCGACCTAGTTTAATGGGTTGTTCAGCTCGGGGCAAACTTTGCACAATGACGTAGGGTTTAGGAGTAGCAAGTCAAATCTAATGTGGGAAGCTTGAAGTCCGTAGGAGTTTCTCGTGAATCTTATGCGGGTTTGCTATCAGCCATCTTGATGAAAAATTTGCCTCAGAAATTTGTTCTTGTTATTTAGGAGCTGTTTACATGGAGGGAGGAAGATCCTAGAGGGTGGATCATCCTAGCGCCATGTGTCTTTTGTATTCAGTTTACGTACAAAGGGTTGTCCCTGGCGCTAGGATTTTCCTAGTACTAGGGACGAACGGGACAAAAATGTCGGCGGGTCGTTCAGTGGCTAATTACGGCAATAAAGGCCGACCATTTCGTTTGGAGTAATCCACGAGCAGATTATTGTGTTAATTCAGCTGAAAGGTAGTGATTTACGCCAGTAAAGAGAGCAGAAGGACCCAAATTGCATTTTTGATTTTGTCGTCTGCCATTTTTAATTCCTTCTCTAACCTTCTCTACTTGGACAACTCACGGGCCAAAATTTCTGCATGTAAACCCAACGCAAAGTTATTCCACCTTCTAGGATCTCCCTGGTACTAGGATCTTCCTCCCTCCATGTAAACAGGCCCTTAGAGAGAAATAGGCGATGATGACTGGCAACTAGATCAGCTGCTTGATATTTTAAAGAGGGAACTTAATTGAGACGAGAGAAAGGACTGAAGTTTCTACCGGGAACAAAGGACAACCTACCTTGCCAAAACCAAAACACAGGAAAGAAGGGAAAACAGACGCTCTTCTAAATGGTGGTGACACTAACTTTTTAGTCTGCACACCACCTGTAAGGGGAAACACCCATCAAAGGGTTGTAGAACAGTAACTAATAACACTCTAATACCACTACAATTTTGAAATTGAATTAAAAGTTCTTATAAATTGTAGTTCCACCAAAGAAACGAAACGAGATTATTTTTCAAAATTATAATGACTAACGCAATATTGTCCTAAATATTAACCAAAAATTACAAAGCGATATCTAACTACTTAATCTACATCCTTACAGGTTCCTTTCTACTAATCAGAAGTTAACTGTTCTATTTGTTCAGTTCACCTTGCGTAATACAAAGAGATCCTCGTCCTTCCTTTAATCCACAACGTCCCTTTTACTCGATCCAAAACTTCAGTTAACTTCGTCTTGGCTAGCTTAGTTATGCAATAGATAACAAGTTACGATCTACAAGAAAAAAGTTACGTAATCGCGTCTTACGGAATAAATACTTAAACACAGGAAGAAATCCATAAGAAAGAAGTAACTGTTGATTACAGATATAATTAAGCATTCCATGACAGAGTCACGACAGCATCAAAAAGGATCAAATCGAAAGACGAACTGTAGAAGTTGTGAACGAAGAAACCAAGCCAGATCTCGTCTATTACATCCCTCATCACACTGATATCAGACGAGACAAGTAAACCACAGGGTTAAGAATCGTGTATGACATCTCGGCCAAGTTCAAATGGAGCTTCACTGAATGATTATCTTCATACCGGTCCTGTGCTTGCACAAAGTGCATTTGACATTATGTTGAGGTTCCCAAATCACAGAGTAGCCCTTGCAGAAGACATTGAAAAGGCGTTCTGAATGGTCCATATGAATGAAACTGTCAAGGATATACTTCGGTTCCCGTGTTTCGATGTTATTGATAAGGCCGAACCCAAGGTCATTACACTGAGGTTTAATCGTGTTGTGTTCGGCCTTTCTTCGAGCCCATTTCACTGAATGCCACTATTGAAGATCACATACAGCGGTATGAATAATGTGCTCCTGACTTTACCAGGAAATTAAATTTCTTGAAAGTAGCTACATTGATGACCTGACATCGGAGGACAGTGACTTGGACAGCACCTTTGATCTCTATGTGAAATCGAAATTGAGGCTGAAGGAAGCAGGTGTCACGGGACGTATATCTCCCCGATTTATGAAAAATGTTATAACTTGATGGAAGTTCTATGTATCTTCCCAATGATCTTTGAAATGAAACCGATGTTTGACTTGATTTAGCTAAATGTGTCCTTTGCGGAATAAGTAAAATGTGACGCCAATAAACAATGTTTGAAATGTGAAAGGATGAAGCATGAGGCGTGAAATCTGATTAATTTCTGACAATTGTATCTTATTAATTTGACATAAATACTGATATATATCGTTGTAGGAAGCTTTCTCAGAGGTTCTGGAACATTTTGACTGTTTATTGATAAGTATCAAAGAAGATAAATAACATTTGCTAATGAACTTCTTATCTAAGAGATTAAAGATTAAAAGTGTGCCTTCTTGCACCATGCACGAAATCAGATCACGTGCATCACTTCTTAGTTGGTTATTGATCAAGGACAACCCCCATTTGTACCATCATGTATTTTCAGGTTATTCTTTGTGCATTCTATGACACTTTAGGAATGTTCTGACTAAGTTAAGAATTTCTCCTTTCGTGTGTTCAAGGAATGAGATTTTTGAGCGGGACATCTTGTCTCCGAACTTGACGTCCCTTCGAAGATGCTTATCCTTTAAGTGGACATTTCCACATTTTAAGTAACTGACTTAGCTAGTTAAGGTTTTGCGATTCGATGTTGTTGGTAAAGTTTTCCCTCTATTTATCTTGTTCTCACATTTATTAATATGTGAGTTATCCTTTGTTTGTCATTAACGAAGTTTGCACTTTTGTTTTTTTAGCTTCAAAGAACCAAGTAACTTGAAAGTAACTGCGTGAAAGTGTGTTCCTTTTACTGAACTTTTCCTAGTTAGTTTCCTTTTCTGGTTATTCTCCTTCAGAACCAAAGAAAGGCTTTTAAAAGGAATTTTGCGTAACAGGTTGATGAATGATGATGAGAACATAAATATATTATCAACATAAACATATGGTCGACGACCAACAAACAAATAAATAGCGAGATGCGAAGGAGTAGATTTTAGAGAGAGAACGAAAGTGAAGTCCAGAGGACACAAGATTAGTTGAATAAAGACGTTGTTAGAAAGAAGTTGTGAAGAACTGCGAAGTGAAAGAGTAAGTCTCCTTATAATAAAAAGTTTAATCTTAAGACGTGTTTGGTTGTGAGAGTCACTCTCGCTAGTGGAACTAGTTCCCGTATCACAGGTTTCAATTTGCGGAAGTTTATCACCAATTCAGGAAAACTGTGGGCGAGAATTGAGGGGAATGAGAGACTGGTTTCAGGGCAAACAGTTTCTAGACCTGGAGGAAATATTGACAATCAAGTTGTTTGAATCTCCAGCAGTAGACTTCATCGACGTCTTCGAAGAGGAAGACATGATCTACTCAAGAAGCGATTTAGGGAGTGCAGTTGAAGACGTTAGCAGTCAAAGAATTTTAGGAACTCTATGGAACTATCACAACAACAAATTCGTCTTTTATCTTACAAACACTGCCTCTTTAGCAAAAGAGTCGCACCTTCAAAGAGACAGAAATGTGATCAGTACGGCCTCAAAACTTTTTGATCTACTTGGTGTGATTTCCCCCACCAGTTTTTAAACTGGAATCTTATTTTAAGAACATCGTAAGGAAAAGAGAGCCTGAGACGAACCATTGGAAGGTCCCTGCAAGTTAAACTGGCAGAGAATTCTTAAGAAAACGATTGGCCGAGCCAAACTCTCCTATGATGAACTAGTAACTGTCGTTGCAGAAGCTGAAATGATCTTAAATTGCCAACCCATTTTATATCACTGTCTCTTCTGAGGACCTAGACCTTATCCTCACCACCCCACCTCATCGTTGGTCTAAGAGCATCAACTTTCGAAACAAACTTTCGCGCGTGAACTACATGTATCGAGTTCAATCAGTCAGAAGTATTTCCCAGACCTAGATAGTGACACGTCATCAATATCAAATTTCTGCACTCGTTTCTTAGACGTCGTCGGCTTGCTTCCTCAGGCTTAATCCGCCTTTGGGAGGCTCCTCCTTTTGGATTCTAAATATTTCAATCTACAATTACTTGATATATCAATTCAAATTTCTTTTTTTTTGTCCGTTCAGAAGTACTGTATGCAGAGCTTACTTCATTCATCCTCAGCACATCATGAGACAAGTTGTCTTTAAAGAACGGTTGCCTGTTATTAACCGATTGTGATATTCGCTATTTAATTTACGCACTTTAAACAGTTATCCAAAACTGCCAAATAAAATGATCTTGAAAGGGGATACCCTAACAAAAAATGATGGGAAGTTTTCAAAAAAAACATTTAGTCTAACAAAATAAAAAAAATAACAGAAGCAGAGGAACCATTTTGTGACTTCTAGGAAACCATTATACTTAGTGTAAACGAAGTGTAAAGAGTTGTTGCTTAAGGAATAAGTCACAGACCCTGGAGTTCTTCCTTGGCCTGTCTGATTTTTTTTCTCTTCATTTGTAGGCAATTTACCACCTTGAACTAAAGAGGAAAGAGAAATAGCTAAACAGATGGCCTCATCATCAGGGACGTCCCAGGAGCAGCGCCGGTGGTTAGTGGTGGGTATTGCTCTTCATCATGTCCTTGCTCCTTGCCTCAGAGACAAGATTAAAACCGAGATGACTCCATTCTACCAGCATTTGGTGCGAAGCTTTGGACTGGACAAACAAACCTACACAGCCTTCATGAAGAATATTCCTCCGTCCAAGGTGAACTTAAACTATGAGAGTATCAATAATAACCACAGTGCCCGGCACCGTAGTCACTACGACTACCGTGTAAAGGATGAGGTGTCTTTGGCCAAGCTGTTTATGAAACCTTTCATGGCGCACTTCAATGCATTTGACAGTTCTTTTGATTCTTCAGCTACTCTTGCCGTTCTCTGTGGAGCATTGCCATTCGCGGTTGTTAAACGGATTGCTGAGGATGTGAGATCCGAAGTTCGTAACAAGTGGGCCCATTGCGACTTCAGGGCATGGACTGAAGTGCACTACGATACCTGCTTTGATCTCATGGAGGCTCTGGTTATGAATTTGAAAACTGGACCTGCTGATGAAGCAAGACTTCTTGATGAACTTAGACTCTGGAGAAAACAAGGTACAGTTACAAAAAGTGCATTGTGAGTTAACTCCTTTATTTACAGGTTTGTTGAGTGAGCAGAGGACCAGAACTACTCAATAACTTACCTTTCTAAAAAAAAAAGGGAGAACACGAGCCCTATTATGTCAGTAATAGTCGATGAAAGAACTCAGACTTATTTATGATAAGGGAACTCGATTGGGGATGGGGAGCGAGGAGTCAGCCAAAAGCAACTGTACAGAGTCTTTTTTTTTTCAAGAAATCGTCGCCCCTAGGTGGGCCAACCTTTGTAGCCGTAGAATACATATGCACCACACGCTCTCTTTTTATAAAAGAAAGTGTTTATATCTTTCTCAGCTATTTAGAAGCTCCCTGTCACCGGCAATAAGCATTCAAGTGGGTGTAATTTATTTGTCTGTCACTTAGGCTATTGCTTGACATCTTCCATGGTTCATCTCGATATGTTAGTTTTGCTCCTTAATAGAATTTTTTTATACAGGGCTGGAGATATGCCTTGGTAAAACGATCGATGACGCTGTTCTGCAAGTTTTACGAAACGAAGTTCAACGACTGTCGGACTCACTAGAAGACTACAGCAAAAATGAAGGTGAAGACGTAAGAAGTATTTGTTCAACTCTTGCCTTGTTCAAGTCTGAGTTCGATCGAGCCATAGAGGGTCTAAAACAGCAGTACTCGAAACTGGAATCTACTTGTGAAGAGCTAAGGAACAACCAAGATGTGTTCAAGAAAGAAATATATTCCAGAGAAAAAGGTCAGAGTGAGCGTCTTAGCATATTGGAGCTACAGGATGAAATGAGGCAAGAACAAGTAGATGACCTTTACAGGATTTTGGAAGTGAAAGAGGAAAATATTAAAAGGGACTTAGAGATTTTGAAGGCAAAAATAGAAAGTATTGCACTCTCGGACGGTCCCAAAGATGTCGTCTTTGACGCTCCAGAGCAAAACAAATGGTTTACTGGAAGAGAAGAGGCAATAGAGAAGCTTGAGAGGTTTCTCACCTTCCAAAGTTTTGGGGAATTACAAATGGCCGCCCTTTGCGGTCTTGGCGGTTGTGGAAAGACAACTTTGGGAGCTCAGTTTGCCTGGAAACACAAGGGTGAATATGAAGGAGGTGTATTTTGGATCTCTATGGAAGATGACAAAAAGCTGGAAAAATCTATGAATGACTTAGCCTTGCGTTTAGGAATATTAGCAGACACTTTTGATTTGACATTATCCAAGGTTCTTACCTGGATCTCAAAGCAGAAAAAGAGATGGCTTTTGGTCCTTGATGACGTCGACCAGCTTCATCTATCTGAACAAATGCACAAAGTTCTGTCTGGTCGATGGAAAAGGCAAGCAGGAGGCCACATACTGCTAACAACTAGACGTGAACCCAAAGTAGTTTGCGAGTCCATGGATCTCGAAGAAACTTGTTGTGTCGAGATTTTCACCTTCTCAGGTGAGGAAGCAAAGAGTTTCCTTGCTACCCGATGTGGAGGTATAGTTGGAGAAAGTAAGAGTGACCTGGATGAGCTGGTTCGTGAGCTTGGCTGTCTGCCACTCGCTTTAGAACAAGCTGGTGCTCATATAAAGGCTGTTCAATGCAGCTTTGGTACCTACCTTTTGGAGTACAAAAAGCAGCGGCTAAAGTTGTTAAATCAGCATCCACGGGCAAAACCATCTTGGGAATACGAATCTAACAGTCGACTGGCAGTGCACACGACATGGCTTTTGAACTTTGAGTACGTCAGAAAGTCATCACACGGAGAGGTTGCATCCCATTTTATGGAGGCTGCAGCATTTTTTGAGTCGAACGAAATTCAAGAGAGCTTAATCAATCTTCCTCTACTTTCCAATGAAAAGCCATCTCAGCAAAAGTGCTACCTTTCTGTAGTGACGAAAAATGAAGTGGTGGAGATTTTGACAAAATTTTCACTTTTTCAACGGAAAGGTCCAAACTCTTTTGGTTTGCATCGTTTAGTCCAAGAAGTCATTCGCAGCATGATGACAGTTGAGGAAACTGCCTCTTCGCTACTTAGGGCAGTAAATCTTCTTTACCAAGCCTTCCGAGATTGCCCTTCTCCGGATCAAATCCTTCTAGATATAGCAGCAAATGCTCAAGAACAACCATCGACAGCTGTTAACAACCCTTCTTTGTTTTTTTCGTGGTCGCAGTTAACCTATCACTCTTGTGAGCTACAGAAGCACATAAAGGTCTTGCTAGATCAGCAAAATATCGAAAGAGATATCAAAACAACCATTTTAACTCGCGAGGCTTCCCGCATTGTGTATGAAAACGCTGTGCAGCTAAGTGTCCACGGCCATCATGAGGAAGCCATGGAAACCGAACGTTTCGCTTTCCAAATTCTGAATTCCTGTACAAGCGATACCGAGGTTGCCTTAACTCTTGACGAGTTAAAAAAGCTCTTCCCTCATACTCTACCTATACCTCAGCTGTTACAAAAAATCATTTCATACTCATCTTGTCCTTCGAATCCAGACCACAACCAAGCTACTGCAGAAAATGGCGATGATCTCATTGCTCAGTTGGATAGGTTCCGTTTAAGAGGAAACTCCCTTTTTAAAGAAAGGCGTTTTAAAGAAGCAGTTGAAACGTACACGGAAGCACTTGAAACAGATCATCAGGCAAAGAACCTGGATCCACGCTTATTAAACAATCGCGCAACTGCGTACCTCAAACTGGGAAATTACAATAAGTGCCTCTCAGACTCTGAGGAATACATTAAACTAAAACCAAACTGCTGGAAAGGATACACAAGGAAAGCTTTGGCTTTGAATGGGCTTGAAAAGAAAGGCTTCGCTTTATGTCTCGCGGCTATGGCATATTATTATGAAGTGAGAAGTTGTCGACGCTATGAACCTTTTCATACCACGTTTAAGCACCTTGATGGAAAGTGGGAAGTTGTTGACTCTTCTGAAGCACTCCGACGGTGCATAATTCAGAATAAAAGCTCAAAGGGGAGAAAGAAAGTTCTTCTTCTTACCTACAAAGAGTATGAAATTGAAGGTGGACCAGTTTTTCAAAACAATGAAGTGACACATATTATGAAGAATCTCGATGGTTCTAATGATGTTGTTGACACCACTTTGGCAGCTTTCTGTAATGCATCAAAGGTTACAATAAACTGTAGTGGTCTTCGCTTCTCAAAGGAGTGTTTTCTACAAAATATATCCTTTATAACGCAGAGAGCAATTTTTGTCGCACCATATGGACACGTGGAGTTCACCAATTGTAGATTTAAGAGCACTGAGGTAAAGAGCTCAGCTGTCGTAGTATATGGAACAGCAAAGTTGATTAATTGCGCCATCACTGATAGCCCTGGAGGAGGAATCAAAGTTGAAGGTTTCAACTCATCAGCTTTATTGGAAAAATGCGAAGTGAGGGGAAATGGTAAAGAACCACAAACCTCTTCTGGAATAAAGGTGTTAGACGAAGGAAGCATAGTTGTCACCAAATGCTTAGTTCATGGGAATACCGAGGGAATTCTTGTTTCTGGAACTAGTTTTAATGACAGCCTGGCAAAGAAAGCACACATACAAGAGACAGAATTATTTGATAACAAATTCGAGGGTGTTCGAGTGTCAGGACACCATTGTTTGTCTTTTGATGAAGTAGTTATATCCAGAAACAGAATTTACCATAACGGCGGGTTTGGCATCGAAGTATCATTCTTCGTGGACAATATAGCGTTTGAAGAAAATATGGTATTTGAAAATTTCTGGTGGGGAGTATGGGTGCAGATGAATTCAGGAGGCTCATACAAAGGTAACGAGATATGCAACAACAAGATGGGTGGTATACGAGTTGGTAAGCGAAGCCCGGGAAAGCCTCCGTGTGTTGTAGAGTGCAATGTTATCCATGATAATCGTGGTCCCGCTTTCTATGAAGGTTTAAAGTATTTCGAAGAATGTTCTTTTCCGAGTGAGCTCCACTATTATTTCGAAAGGCATGAGAACTTCCTTCCTTCTGAGAGGCAATTGGCCACTTTAAGAGGCCAAAAAGACGCATTTGAGGTTTCTCTTCCTGGTGCAGTTTCAGCGTTGTATAAATCAAACAACCACTGCTATAACAATGGAAGTACGCAAATGAACTTAAAAGCCACATCTTCGAAAGCAAACTGTGCCTTTTGTTTTCGAAATGATGTGAAATTGTTGTCTTGCCAAGGCTGTATGACCTCACGGTATTGTGGTAAAGAATACCAGAAAATGCACTGGAGGAAACACCGGTACATGTGTCAAGCTATGGGAAAGATAAATACCATCGAGGTTAAAATTCCAGTTACCTGTGTAGGCAAAGATCTCGTTCTTACACGCTTTGGTCTTACACATCCAAGTTTAGAGCCAACGGGTCCAGAGCACGCGTCTCCTCCCCCAAGAGATGGAAGACGGTTTGTTGTTAAACTGCAAACGTGGGAAGGACTGCTGTGCGGCAATAGAGTTCTCGATCCAACAGGGTATGTCAGTGATGAATATAATCCGCAAAAAGCCAAGATTTCCATATATGACCGAAGCCGTAGCGTCGATTTTGAAATAAGAAATCAGCCAAAGCTTTACCACTTAATCATGGAGTGTGGAATGATGGGATCGTTTATGTATCTTGCCAAGAAGTTGTTTTGTTGAGCAGTATTCAAAGATGAAAAAACCCTCCAAATTATCACTCACGAGTTTCCTCCCGTACAGAAGTGGTGAAGTTGGCGTTACTAGCATTAGAATCATTACGTTCCTTTTCTAGCATGGCTATAGTCTAAATCATTATAATTTAGAAAGCATGGCTGGACCATCTTTGTTGTTTGCGAAAGCTCTTAGAAAGCCTCCTGGTGCAGAAGATAAAGATGACCACAATGTTACTTTACCAGATATTCTTCCAGGTATCCAGTGACAGAAACTACCTTCAACTGCAGAGGTAAGCTTGTGGCTGAGCAGCCAATAACTAAATGAAAGCATATTGTTCAGTTGGCGAAAAATATAATTATTTCTAACAGTCTGTCCTTATCAATAACATTACCTATTTTTTATCAAAATTATGTACTTCTAAAAGGAAAAAGCCTATTTTAATGCTAGCAGAAGAAAAGAATGGTTCTTGAATTCATATTGAGCGTTTGTTCTTGTTTTACTGATATAGAGCATGTATCATGCTGACAGAGCTGTGCTCCAGCATTGCAATTGCTTAATACTCTATTCCCAAAACGGCAATTACATAAAAAGATAGCTTATGGCCTTATTACAAGGTTTTGATAAAACAAAATGTCCAGTTCTTCTGCATTTGCCTAAAAACGAGGAAAGTTGTTCGTCACGCAATTAATATTTTGCGCTACAGGTAGAAACCGGAAATGACGTAGAAAGAAGATCCTGCCTTAAGATTTTAAAATGTCCCTTCTAGGTTTCCGGACTGTTTTGAACAGTCAATAAAGGATTTTATGGTCGATATTTCAGGAAGAATTTTAAAATGCTACACCGCTGCATCACTGTTGAATGTTGTAACACTCACAAAGACGGAGTTAGCTATCACTGGCCCGAAGATCTCCGATATGCCAGGCTTTGGACGAACGCCGTTGAAAATTTAACACTCGACGAGTTTACGAATTCAACTAGACCTTGCAGCGCTCATTTTAGTAAAGACTACTTTGAAAGCACAAACAGCGAAAGCTTAGTCCCTAGGCTCAAAGATGAAATCAATAATAAAAACTGATGCTGTTCCAATAACTTTTAAACGTGGGCTACCAGAAACTAAAAAGCTAAAGGCGTGAAACGGATACCGCCGCAACCTTACAAGATACTCAAGATAAAGGTAAAACACCACAAAAATTATATTAATTGCTTATGCTTTATATGACGAATACATGTTAAAATTCTGTGTAGTCTTTGTTCTCATAACTCGTGTGCAAGGCGAAATCCCTTGAACACAAAGTCATGTTTATTGCCTGGGGGAGGGAAGTGAGCCCCAATGCAGCAAACAGCACAAGAGGGATCGCGCAAGATGGCAGGACAACGCGCACTTTTCACGGCTAAAACGCCTAGCACCACCTCGCCAGCTGCCTTTAAGCTACGTGCTGGGCCTTTGTATGAGTCGCGGTACTGCTGTTTGCATTGATACCAGCCATCTGAATATAGACCCAGCGAGTCAAGCAAACGGCTTGGAATCCCGGGTGTTGTGTTATGCAAAAGGAGGATTAGCTAATCTTTCTGCCTCAACCGCTTCGTTGTTTTTAGCGACCAGGGCCACACAGTCAAACTATGAACAGCAGACGATTCAGGCGTTGACAAAATCCACATTTACACCTACAATTGTGACGTTAGTCACTTTTTCTTAGGTGTGCAACCTTCATAGACTTAATACAAGCATACGTTCATCAGGAAGTTACTGAATTTCTTGGAAAAATTACCTTGTACGCATACACGGCTCACATAGTTATTACACATCTTTATATCGAAATAATACTTAAAGAAAACATTGCCACTCCATCAGAAGAGTACTTAACAGCTAGAACTATTTTATTTTATCGAAAGTGTAATCATACCGTCGATCAGTAATGAACAGAATTTGCGATGCAGCATATTTGCTTTAACGCCGATCTGTATTATGCAATCGCTAGTGTTGCTTCACGTCGGGCTGTCGCATGTCGAGTCAGTATCCGAGTTTAGTTAACTCGCTGTCATACGGCTCAAACAAACAAGTCTGGGCTCCCTCGCACTCTGATAAACTCGAATTGTCGTTTATGCTTTTGTTTAAAGGACGAGAAGAAAGGAAAGGACTATCCTCTGACTCCACAATCTCTTTAGTCACACCGACAAGATTTTTCTTTCTACGTCATGGTCACGTTCCCTATCAAATCGGCGATTTCACTTCCGATCCTGAAAGGGGAGAAATTACGCTTTTCTCCGACGATTTTCGGGCTTTTACTTTTGCTTTTCGATTGTTTTTTGTCATTTTCCCGTAATAATAGTGCAAATACTATCTTTTGAGCAAAAGTTGCTTTTAGGTATAGAGTATCCTACCCTGCGAGCAGAGGCTAAATTATCGCGGTATGAGCTGGCGTGCGAAAAGTAGCCTCTGCCAACAACCGTTCAATTTTCTATCGCGCATGCGCAAAATCCGTCTTGCGATTCGCAATTAAATTCGCAAGCAACTGGTTCGTCAAATCTGCGTGAGTTTCGCGGGAATTAAACTTGCGAAAACTACTTGCAAACAATTCTCCTGAAGCTTTCGTTTTGTTTTTCTGCTTCGCTTCCTCTGGTTTTAAGTATTTTAGCCTCAAAATTTCCACGGATCGTCTATTTTAGGAAAGTATTTTTATGCTATCAACTGTAGTAATTCCTGTCTGCTTTGCGGCGAGCACATTTAACTTCAAACGGCAGTTTTTTTCCGGCTTAGCTTAGCCACTCGTGTTAAAGAAGTTTTTAAGCCAGAGCAGGCCAGAGTCAAACCATCTTAACGCCTTTGTAAAAATTGCTGCAGACGCATTGAGGCTGTAAAAATGTTCTAAAACGTTTTTCGGAGCGCTGGTATAACCCATAAACGACTATTCCACCTGCGCGTTTTTGCGAAGCTTTCATTTAAAAAAGCGGTAGTTTCCTGACCATTTAAGCAGTTAACGTAGGGTGCAAATAAGCTTTCAAAAATTTTCTTATTTTTAATCTATAATAAGCTTAAGCTTAACCAGTAAACCGTAGTTGTGCTCGAAGTGGAAAATGAAATTCGCCGACAACGCTACGCAGAAGTGATGCTTGAAATAAATTGGATGCTGTAGTCTCACGTTTGTGTTTTAAACAAATATTATGAATGAACATAGACAAAGCAGTAGTCAGAGAAATTATTTATCGAAAAATTTTATTCAAAAACCCATAATTTTAATACTAACTGGGTCGTGGATCATTTCACGCAAGTAAAAGAGGCCGAAGACATCAAATGTCAAGACGCCAAAATCCGCCTCAAGTCGCATAAAACATCTATGAAACAACTATATAAATACTTAAATTTCCATTTAAAAACGGAACTTCCCTGACCATTAAAATGCAAGTTTTACCTGAAAATTCTTTAAAAACTTTACCGCTTTGGTTCTTTTCAGAACAGGGCAAGCGTTTCACAGTGAAGAAACCAACCAGGTTGAAGTCCTTGAGGGCGAATCAGTGTTTATATAAAAGCTTCTTTTCTTCTTTTTCCACTAAAAGAAAGCTGATCGATGATTCTTTTGAACTTTCTGGTTCCCATCCGTGTCTTTAAAACAGTGAATTTCGCCTTGCATTGGGAGGCGACACAACAAAAACCACCGCAGTATCCATTTTCTTTTCCTGGCAAACAAGAACTACCATAATGATAAATTAACGATCTTTACCACGTCGGGTAAGAAGCACCAGCAGCAGCTTGTTTTGGTATTCCGACAGCTTTAAAGTACAGAGCTTATTCAAGTTGACGACGCTCTTTTAAATTCATAAACAGGGATTTTTGAAAGTGTTTTGAACTTTTCCCGTTACTACGTTTCAGCCGCCTTCATATGCGAGAATTTGGCAGGAAGGGATTCATGAAGGCGCAATAATGGTCAGCGTTCACTCGCTGACGCGACACTGACTCAATGCTCTAAACCGGTCAAGAACAGGAAAAAACCCGGGTTTTTTTTATTTATTCGTCCAGATTTCTGGACGGATTTGAACGGTTGTCGGCAGAGGCTACTTTTCGCACGCCAGTTCATACCGCGAAAATGTAGCCTCTGCTCGCAGGGTAAGAGTATCTTTTTAAGGCCTGGAATGTTTAGTTTTCATAGAAGTCATAAACTTGGCATCCTGGATTTCCCTCTAGAATGTTTCTTACGGCACAGCATCTTTAAGCAGTCACTTTATAGCAATCCTCTTCTAAATTTTAATATATCTTTTTTATCTATGTTGTATTTAGGTGGATGTTCATTGCTGCCTCAGTGAATTGGAAGCAGCTGATTATGGAGAATTTGTAAGTCAGTTTTATCCCTTTTAGTTTAAGTGATTCCTTCAACTGTTCCATCCTATACAAAAACATAAACAATTTTAAGATGTAAACCTCAACCCAAGTGGTTGCTCTTGATCCAATGACAACAACAAGAATGTCGAGTTAAAGAAACTTATATTTTAGGGGTTCTGTAGTTTATCTTTAGTACTACATTTTTTCCTCTCATTTCCCTTCAGTCAAATGACTATTTTCAAATAATTTAGAAGATTATGGACAATTTTAGGATCTAGCATATTTTATAAGGTATGGATTATTTTTCTCAGGCATTCTGTGAATCTGTTCCTATTGCCTGTATAAATCTCTTATGCATTTTTCATTTACAGTGGAACCTAACAACACTAAGTGGGGTGCATTGAGTTTGTCAGCAGCAAAAATGTATCCTCATGATACAAGAAATTACTTGCACAACTGATCTGCCAAATAAATTATTTGAGCTGGTTTCCATGATGAAAATGAATGAAAAGCATTATCGTGTGAGTTTATTTGTCATAAATTTCCCATTACCGCTTTGCAGGGATATTAAGTTGCCAGTCATTTACCAAGAGAAGATTTAGAAGATGTTGTATTATGTATTATATTGTAAATATCACTGTTTACTGGCCATGAGTGCAGAGCAGCGTGTTGGACAGCTTCTCATCTGGAGGGAGGTAGGTTTTTTCATTTTCATTTTGATTTATGTCTATGATTTATTTTATTTATTTATTTTTATTTTTATTTCACTTTTCGTTTGTGCATTCTGCATCTTTGCTCAGTTAAGCTAATTACTGGCTTTTAAAGGTATTGTTACTGAAGTCTCTTTCATTGATTTTCAGTACAGTGCAGTCCAACCCTATTAAGTGGGTCCTTTTACAGTCACCCATTGTAGGATCCTGTTAAATTTTGTTATTCACTGTAAACAGAACCTTTTTCAAAGTGGCCACTTGTCCCTTACCTCAGAGGATGGTTGCTTAATAGGGGTCCAACTGTACATGTATATGCTTGCATGGTTCTCATCCTACACATATTCATGTAAGTGCAAAAGCAAGAAGATCACTTTGATTGTTCTGCAGGGCTCAAAACTAAGTCCTGTCTAGTTTTCTGGAATGGGTACTTTTTCTTACTGGGCAAGAAACTGTTAATTTGCACACCTGCCCAATGGGTAAGGATCCAGGCTAGTCATTCCAAAACAAAATCATAAGCTAAGACAAGCAAGAAGTTGCTTCGGGCAAGCAAACGTGATTGCTCGGCCAAAGGACTAGCCTTCCACGCAGGCGTTTTTAGGGAGCTTGTATTTCGCCCCTCTCCTAAGAAATACGAGCGTCCCTTAAAACTCCTGCGTAGGAGGCTACCAAAGGACGTGCCAGAATTCACGTTTTGTGGTTGTTGTTTTCCGAGCACTGTTCACACCACTTTAAAATAAATTGTTCCAGGTTTTTCCAACAAGGAGAAGTTCTAAGAGCAGAAGAGAAGAGGACAAGGAGTACCGTGAACCTTCAGGAAGATATTTCTTGCTTATAGTAGACATGGTAAGACACGCCTAGTGGTTTATGTACTGTCAAGTCCCAAGAGTGGCAAACATCAATTATCTCCAATCAATATCAATACATACACAATCGACAGCAAAGGTTTGAAAATTAATGAAATAATCACCCTAGAGAAAATCCTTTGATCTTCTACCAAATTCTCTCGACTTATTCTTCATGGAAATGTATAGAGATCAGTTTGGAGAATTTGTATGTGGATATTTGGGCTTAAAGGGTTAAGAAAAGAAGGTTAAGGTTATAGGGTGGAGTTTTCAGACTAAGAGATTACATGTGGGAACATTTCCAAGAGCACTGGCAATTTACAGGTTGTGTCTTGGTTAAATGCCTGCTAAGAGTGCCTCTATAACAATATTATTTGCCAACCATTATTGTGTGGATTTCTTTTTTAAACTTTACATGCTACTTATTTTGTTTTGTTTTCACTTCGGTGATTGTGAGAATTGTCCTAAACTGAGATTTATCGAAGTATCTCTCAACCCCACTCCCATGCAAGCAGACCTGCCGAAGTGTACATAAATAATTGTATTAACCCTTTTAAGTCCCAATAGTGTCCAAGATCAATTTTCTCCTTACAATTATCCATACACTGTAAAGAGATAAGTTATGAGAATCAATAAAATGATCACCCACGAGAAAATACTTTGATCTTTGAACAAATTCTCTCAACTAATTCTTTAAGGAAACGTATGGAGATCAGTTTGGAGAATTTGTATGTAGATACTGGGGCTTAAAGGGTTAAAGAATTGGTTTGTAGCTCTGGCCTAAAGTAGAGGGTCTTTTTGTATAAAATTATTTCCATTCTTATTGCAGTAAAAAAGTTAAGTATAGAGAAAACCACATTAATTTTGATAAATTAGCATCATGAATAAACTATTACATTTTTTGTTCAGAAACATTGGCTTATGTGTGTCCTTTTAGAGGCGGGAGGTATCTCCAAACGGTAAGCGTACTGGGGAGGTTACATGTATTGAATGACAAGTAACTTTACTACGTGTATCATAATTTTGCCTTTAGTGTTTGAGAGACTATTTTATGCATTTTGAGAGACCCTTGTCCAGAGACACTCGGTCATTAGACCGTTACATGTATATTGTATTCAAAATTTTACTCCTATTCCTTTTATACATACTTTGAGACATTTTTATCTTACACCAATTTTGTTAATATTTATAACGCCACGCGGAATATTTTCTAATCCCTGTTGATGCCGTTGATTGGTGAAACTTGGATTTTTATTTTTAAAACGGACAGCAGTTTAAGGCCTAATTTGAACATTTAAATTTTTTAATTTTGTCTTTGGTTTTACGCTCGAAACCTTAATTACACATGACTTCGTTTACTTTCACATCTATAAATCTGTCGCATTGTAAACAAATTATGGTGAAATTTACATTCATTTAATTGCTTTTGTTGTTTTTAAATTTTTATTTATTTATGTATTTATTTATTTATTTATTATGAAGGGCTGAGGGCTACCCTCCACCTAATACTTACTATGTGGATCAAGTCAAAAACACCTTGCATCAAATTGAATCCATGGACATCCCATCTGTTTGTGAGGCAAGGTACAGTGAATAATTAAACGTACATGTAGATACCGTTTTTACGTTTCATGTACAGGATTTACAGTTCAAGAAAATGTTTAGTTACGTTTTATTGTCAGAGCAGAATATTTTCAGTTAAGTTGCTAAGTGGAAAAACGTTCGCGAAGCTAAAGGTGTCTGTTTCACACCTCCAACTAAAATTTCTTTCAGCCAACTCGCGGTCGTGCTCGCTGTTTAAGTTAATGAAAAATTCAATTAAAAGTGCAAAACCGAACATTAAAATTTTCAAAAAGATTTTCACAGCCATGTGCCTTCAAGCCCAAAGTTTTCAAATCTAACTAGTTGAATATTAGTATGCTCATTTACATCCTTTCCTGTTTTTGTATTCATGTATATTTTATCTGTATTATATATAGAGAGGATATTACACGGTGGCGCGAAGATATGAATTTTATTTTCGAGTGGCAAAACAATATTTTACGAGTGAGCGCAGCGAGTGAGTAAAATATTGTTTTTGCCACGAGAAAATAAAATTCATATCTTCAAGCCGCCGTGCAATGTTCTTTTCATTGTATAGACAAACAAAACATCGATAAAATAATAGAGGGAAATTACCGAAATTACGTCATCGATAAACTCACGTGTAAGATTATCGAAAATAAACCACTCGGGTCCCGGATGTAGTTTTTTATGAATTTTACGAGTGCTATATTTTCCAGTAAAACACTCGTGTCTATATAATAAATAAATTTACAAGGCTCATTCATGCCCCATACTATGCACCAGTAATGAAATGCCTTTGAGTGGTATACCGTGAATTATTGTGCGCTCTGTAAAGGAGTTAAATACAACCCACGGAATCAGAATTTAACTCGGATTTACAGCCCTCTGCCTGTTTCTTCATTCGTTGCATGGAGTGTTAACCTTAGGATTTGACGGAACATGTACTAGGGTAATTTGCTATACCTTTGCAAGTTATTCGTTACCTATTGCTTTCTTGTACATATACTTCTATTTTCTTCAGTTTACGGAGCCCCCGCAATCCTCCGCTGGCCTCAGCTGACGCTCTGCTCATAACTCCCCCAACGACAATGCTACAGAAGTCCTCTTCAAGCTTTGGTGGCCCTGACACTCCCTCATCACAGAAAAAGCACGGCAGTTTAGATAACTTGAGACTACAAGGTACTTGTACTCTTATCTAGTGACGTTCGCTGTAAACAGTTAGCAGTTTGTCAATGAACTAATTCGCTAAGGCATTAGGAAGTCACTTACATGTTGTCAATCGGTCAATAAGTTTGTTTGAATTTTGCGCAAGGCAGATTGATTAATTTTTATATTGCCGATATCAACAGTCAGTTAGCCTTTCAGTTTGTCTTCCAGTCCAGTCAATGTTAGCCAGTATTTAGTCAGGTTAAGCCAGTTATTGAGTCAGCAAGTCAGTCAGTCAGTCAGTCACAGAAGTATAATACTCACATCAGTCGGTTGATCAAGTTAAAAAGGTTGATTGTCCACCTTATTTAAAGAGATTTAGAAGCTTCTGTTTCAATTGATAGCTCTTCGCCAATCAGTCGGTCAGTCTGTCTGCAACCACCCATTCAGTCAAGGAGTGAGCCAAACAGTCAGTAATTCATTCAGTTGCTCAGTCAATCAATCTATCAGTTAGTGAAATAATTGGAAGTCCAACCAGAGACTCATTTGTAATTATTTAAAACAGTTTTACATCAAATCAAATATTAAGTTCCTTGTCTTCTCACATCATCGCTTTTCAGATGAAGTAGATTCTAATGATAGTGGAAGTATACCCTCAGTTCTCCGCTGCACAGGATCCGATAGTTCTGGAAGTCTGGGCAGCTTCGGAGCCAAAGGCAAACTGAGATCTTTGCGGTCCCAGTTCTCTCTCAACTCTGCAGGAACGTTTAGAAAGAGTTTGCCTGAAAATATGCCGGACTTGTCTCAGGTGGTCACAGGAAAGTAAGTATAACCGTCAAAGATAGCATGTTAAGGACCTTGGGGACAATGAAAACGTCGCGGAAAAATTGACGTCGCGTCCAGTAAAACTTTTTAGCTATTATTCCATGTTATCCAGTTACTTGAAAGTAAGGAAACCGAGGAGAGCGGAGAAGGGACCGCGTCCGAGTACAGAGATAGTAAAAATTATCGCCTTGTCATTACATGTACCTTTTTCAAGTCAATTGAAATTTGGTCGTTTAGCGAAAAACTTGCGCTGATCTGCCTTACGTTTACACGGGACCTGCGAGACCTCGCAAGAGTTTTTGAACGGCAAACACTACTGTAATCTATAACAGAATTTGCACGGGAAAAAATTTGTCAGTTCAAACATTTGTCCGGAGCCGTGTAAGCGGGGTCTTAACCAACTGTGTTTTCGACGTTCCCGCTGCCATCGCCGTCGTAGTTTCATACTGGGGTTCTCAATAAATAGAGCGATTTCCTGTGACCTTGAAATGAAAATTCGCGAACAAAACAGAAACAAAAAACGAACGGAAATAGAGCGATTTGATTGGTTTATTGAACGGATACAAACGCGCGTGGATTTTGGTTGGTTAAGCGAACGCTCGGGTGAAAAAACGTCACGCCCGCGAACTTTCTAGAAGTCAAGCGATACTTCGCATTGACGTCATACTGCAACACGATTGGCCAATCGAACAATGCCTTCTCCATATTAGGGTTTTCTTTGGCGGGAAAACGAGGAGGCCATATGTTTAGATCTTTTCATCCATTGGCTTATAAAACAAATAACGAAGACTTACCGAAACTATTTTTCAAGGTTATACGAGAATCGCTCTACACTGTATCTTGGCTGATTTCTGCCCTGACATTTCACCCACAATGGTATTTTAAACAGTAAAATAGTATTCTTCTTCGCCCGTTTTCAATTTGTGTGAGTTTAGGTTGTGGTTTTGTTGTGGTCCACGTTTATCCGTGACTTTTTGGTGTATTATTCTTGCTTCAATAGTTATTATAATTTCGACTAAGTGAAAAATCTTAAACTACAACGTACAGACGACCATATATAGTTGACCGTGTTTTCTGTTCATGTTAGGTTGACTGGTGGTATAGATAACACCTTGTTTCATTATGTAAGCTGGGATTCATTCCATGGCATTGTAGTCTGTCCGAATGATGAAGATGCGCCCACTACGGGAGGAGTGGTACATGTAGAGGTGGTGAACACGTTCCAGAAAACCTGTCTCTCCATGCGTAGATTATTTTCTCCTTATTACAAGCAGGTACGTCGAAAAATCCATTTTACAATAGTTGAGTGATTTCTTGCGCGCTGATTTGTCGCCAGTAGCGGTTAATTACAGTATACAGACTGGAAATGACCTCATGGTGGCGCAATTTGTTTTTCTTTTTCTTACGATTTGTGAACTTCATCTAAGTGCCACTTTATCTTACACGAAGTGGTAATTGAGGAGACTGTGTTACGTCTCGCACTGGTGATTTTGATTGTAATAGCAGTAATGCGTACTTTCCACAAATATGCGAAAACTGGAGACAAATTCAAGCAGTTACTGTAATATGATTTTCTCTTCAACAGCGCTTAAAGCAGAAAAATCCTAACGCACGTTTTACATGTACCGGAGTGGAGGGTGTGGTCGAACATGGAGTGATGTTCCACCGAATTCCAGACAACGCAACTGAACAGAAGAAGTCTCCATCAATATTCAAGTATTGGGTTATCGGGTACGTTTAGAAAGAATTCGAACGTGTTACGAGGATATAGGCAAGCTGTAGTCTCATGCTACAGGAGGCTTTTTTTAAAGAGGTTGCCTTTTAGTTTTTTTCTTCTTCTTCTTCTTCTTCTTCTTCTTCTTCTTCTTCTTCTTCTTCTTCTTCTTCTTCTTCTTGTCATTATTTTATATAATTTATTTGACGAGTGAATTAAGTCTGGTTGCGCCAAGCCTCTGCTTTTAAGCGAAGCTAAGTGCGAAGCCATTGTTATGAAAATGATTTTTTTTATTCTCATGCAAAAAACTTTCTCACAGAAAAAGGTTTTGCACTTAGCCTCGTTTTGAAAGTGAGAGATTTTGGAACTCGGAAATGGCTTGCTGGAGTGTGTTGCTTCAAATGATTTCTCGGAAGGGAAGAAAGCTACAGTATGCTTGAAAGCATGTACCAATACGTTTAAGTCAAATGTTAGTGATATGATAATACTTTCTTCTGTTGAACCTAGACGGCTTCTACCAGGGGATCATCCTCGTGAACTGTACGTGTGTCACCACCAGTCAGTGCCCCAATCTGTGGTAGAGTTGGCCTTCAAACTGGGTTTTGGAGTTTGACGTCGGATAATATCATCATCACCCTCCGCCTCCTGTGTAGCCAGAGAGCATGTTCCTCATCTGTAAAGCTTCCGGCTGCAGTAGTGCTATATGTATAACAGATGTACTTCGCAAAATTTTGAAGTGGAAGTGCTCCAGTTAGAAGCAGGATTCACCGTAGACCCATCGCTTTCAGAAATGGAAAAGAGCGTTTTTGTTGTTTAAAACGTTGCGTAGTAAATATTATCATAAATTTAGCTTTATTCCCACACCTGATATTTTTAAAAGGCCAAAAACAAAATTTTTAAGGCAAATCATTTTGTACATTTGGTTAAAAATGTAAGGTTTTTTAAAATAGCGGTTCTACAAAACGAGGCATTCGTCGCCCAAGATCAAATGAAATAAGTGTCTATGACTATGGAATAATAAGTATTCATATTGCTAAGTCTGACTTTATTAAATTCATGTCATAAAAGCATGGGATCGGCTTCCTTGGGTACAGCAATCTCATGGTACTGTCTCTCTGTACTCAACAGAAACGTTTATAATTGTGAATATTTATATAAGTCCAGTTTTCGTTGGCTAACGGTATGGCTTGTTGCCGCGTAAGGCACGAAAACAAATGAATGTTATATGAAACCTTATATAGTTGTTGTTATTATATTTTTTCAATAAATTGTACACGAAATACTAAAGATGAATTCATTGTATTTTTTTCCTCCCGTGATATTGTTAGTTCAGTGAGGATTAACCGATCGTTTGGCATGCATTTTACAACTTTAGAAACGAGAAGGGAACTGAAGCCGAAATGTGTCCCGCAATTATTTCTGGGATCGTTACCGGGGACGCGCTGGTCAGCTATCGACAAATTCTATTCTCTTTCCCTAGTAACAGTCCCAGAAGTCTTTGCGAAAGTTAACTTGGCCCAATTTCCCTCTCGTTTCTGTATGGTCAGCACTCGTTAACATCCGTCGAAAGGCCCTTGGACACCTTATGAAGTTTACACAAGGTAGATTAAAGTACACATAGCATCAATCCCAACCCAAATCAAAGGCTCCTAGGAGCGAGCTCATGGATGAATTGAATTAGTGTAGAAAAGACAGTTCAATAATCAAAGAAAAACATAAATCTTTTTGAACGGTTCATTGTGTGCGGACTTGCCAAAATACAGCGTGGCTCGAAGTATCCGATTGCATGTGCACCTGGGCCGGGTTGTTCGAAGCTGGGTTAAGATAACCCAGGGTTAGTGCGAGATTTGAACTCAGATATGAGAGCTTAGAAAGCAAATTCAGTTTAATTCTCTTTGCCTACTATTTGATGACTCGATACTTTGAAAAGAACAGAGAAAATTATCCGACATAGTGCTTTTGATAAAAAGAAAAAGAAACCCGGGGTTAAAATTTAACCCCGGGTTAGCGCTAACCGGCGTTCGAACAACTGAATATTCAAAAAACTTGTTATCTACTTACAAAGCAAAGATCACTTTTAAAAGCAATTATTAACGCTTTTTAGTTGTAAAATAATTTGCTTTCTCATGTGACTGTCAAACACTTTCCCAACGACAGTGCACTTTCTTGTAAAATAGCCAAGTTTTACATAAGCAAGAGTTTTCTTTAAACCGTGGTTTTAAAATGAACCTTGAAGGTTTCCTTAAAGTGCGATGCCTTTAAATAAATGTTTCCATATGATGAGTACGTAACGGTTAGTATATGTAGTACGAGCTATATTAAATACAGAATACTTAACAATTAGTCGCCGAAGGCGACGTGAATATCGGTGAATAGTCACCGAGACGAAGTCGAGGCGACTATTCGCCAATATTCACGTCGCCTGAGGCGACTAATTGTTTTAGTATAATTACATTGATGATTATTCGAGAAAATAAAATTATTGATCAATTTCCGACCCCGAAACATCAAAAAATCTGGCTGCCATTTTGAAAACTGCTAGCCTTCAATGCAAAAGTCACCGCGCGGTGATTATAGCGGGATAGTGCGAAGCTCCTAGCCAATCACAGCGCTCTATTTTCGATAGTCATCGATGTAATTATACTAAAGGCGTTTATGGCTAAATTGAACAGCCTTAGAACGCGCTTTTGATAAACACGACCTAAAAACTATTTTGATAAAAAGGATTAAGCTCAAAGCAGTACGTGCTCTGACATAGCCAAGTAATTTCAGAACGCAATCGAAGTATCCGATTGCCTTTCTCCATCTGAATGTTCCAGAGACTTGTTTATACCAGCGCAGCATTTCGTGTAGACAAAACATTAATAGCACTGCTAAATGGAATCACCCGACAAACAAAAGCCCACTTTAAGGCAAAGATCACCTAAGAATTCAAGCAAAATAGCGTAACGCTTGTTGGTTCTAAAACCTGTCAGGCTGACCTGTGCTTCTAGTTGACACAACATTAATTCATTCCCTGTTTGCATACGAAGACATATGGTCGAATGGATTCGTCCAAATAACTGAATAAACTACAATAGATACTCCTCAATGTCGCTTTAACAATACGAGGAACGTTTTTTGCAGTGATTAAAAGGCTGTTTGGCTTATTCGCTTTTCCCTGAACGAAATCCCATTGTTAGGCTGCAATAGCTCTTTTACACTCCTGTTGATCGCATCTTCTCCATATCAAGTGTAACATATCGTCCTTTTAACAATTCTAAGTCCATTTCTTGTGGATGATATTATCAGTGTTCTTAAAAGAATATTTCCATTTAAACAAAACCCATCTCTATAATTGATGAGTCGGGAAAAAAGTTCGCCTTACTAGAACCCTCTAGAATATTCCAAACATATGCGTAAAAGGCACTTGAAACAAAAGTAATACTAAGTAGGGGAGGTAAGAGTAAAGTGTTTTATTTGACTTTAATGAATAAATTAACGAAAATCGAGTGAGTGAGTGAGTGAGTGAGTGAGTGATCGAGTGCCATTCGAGTGCCTCCAAAAGCCCATGGCATGACTACGTCATCCATGAGCAAAAAAGGAACCTAACCAGTTTCGAAACAGTGCTTAATCCTAATCAGTAAAGGAAGTGCTTAACCCTAATCAGTAAAGGCAGTGCTTAACCCTAATCAGTAAAGGTAATGCTTAACCCTAATCTGTAAAACGCAGTGCTTAACGTAACCGGCTAATCTAAAACGATAAGGAATACTACGTTGTGTAAACTTCATAAGGTGTCCAAGGCCCTTTCGACAGGTGTTAAAAAGTGCTGACCGTCACTGTACATCTTCTGCCTAGTCCCTCTCTGTCAATGCATTCTGATGACGTATCCGAGACAAACTCACAAACTAGCTAGTCCTCCTTTGACAAAAAGCTAGAACTATGTGACCTGAAAGGCATAGGTCGCGCCATCCTCTGAGATCCAGGGGCAGATAGTGGGGACGAGGGAAAGTCTAAACGGGCGGAAAAATGTGGCGCGAAGAAAAGTAAAGAACGGCGAGAAGAGGATGAGGTCGCGCGTAATAATGAGGCCTAGGAACTAGGCAAGATTGCCTCGAAGTCCAGGCAACAAACGCAGTCGTCAACAAATTGGTTAAATTCCTCCTTACATCAATTTTAAGGTCGGTTATTAATCCAGCTGAATACTGAAATTAAACTTTACTTGAAAAGTGGGACCGCAACCAATAGCAATTTCTGTTCGCTCGAACGTGAATTTTAAGAGGACAGATGACATGCCCGAGCGAAACTATTTCAATATCCCGAATCTTAGACAAGACCACTTTCGGTTTTGAGTTCTATCCGAAGGCACCGCCAATTCTGATTAAGGCCACGGATTCTTTACGTATTCGCTCGAGAAGATCACAAGGGGAAAGATAAATACAGTAGTTGGTAAGTTAACATCCAGGTGAATTTAGTAGTGTTGAATTCAAAGTTTCATTTTGGAGCATTTTCTCGAATCCCCGAAGTGGTGAAAAATGCTGGAGGGAAAATAAAATTCGACAGCCTTTTTCGTTACTTGCGACTGATCTGCATGGTTCTCTCAGAAGTTGAATAATGTTGTGTGTTATTTACATAATAAGGTTTTTGCTAACTCCTGCAGACGATTGACACTGTTTTCGTTAGCAAGGTTTTATTAATGCAAAGAATGTTTCTCGTTTTAGCTGACTGATTAAGGCGACGTTGAGGCGCTTCTGCCTTAAAATTACTTGTTTCTTCGTGGAGGACAAGAGCATCTATGTCTGCGAAGATATTTCTTGTATGTTCTGTGAGTTCATATACAAGGTCTATGTATGCAACAGCCACGGCATACTAAACAATCAATCTCAAGTGCTTATCTTAGACATACATTGCATGCATGAGCAGCTATATTGCAAAACACGTTTACCATAATTATAATGTCTATAATCGAAAAGGCTCCTGTTTTTCTGAGCGTAAAACCACTAATCCACCCTACGTCTGGTCTCTAACGAGACTATCCATGTCTTGGTTATGCTTGTCATCGAAATAGGTCAGTTGAAGCCGTTTTTTGGCTACGAAACAAGTCGACGAAAAGAGTGTAGATTTTCCGAAACTGTATCTCTTATTAAAGGGAAAAGTCGAACTTTTGGGTCCTTAACGTCACCTCAAAAATAAGAAGGCAAGTATACCGAGTAGCGGGTGACGGAATCAGAGTTGTTAACTATAATCAGTCCAATAAAATAAAGAATCAACTACTAGATACAAATGCAACAGGTTTCAAGCACTGGGTAAAGTTGATGACAAAGAGCTTTTGTTGTCACAGGAGGGAGAGAGAATTCGTTATCGTTATGTACTTTTTTTACCTGTCAACTAAAGTTCCAGGTCAGGAGTTTTTGAGCCATAACTCAGCTGCCCGGAATGTCATAAACTAGAGTTTGTATATTTGTGGTGGTGGCCTTAAAATGCTCAGCCTGTGGAATGAGTTATAAGACAAAGTTCAATCAACTTACGGCTGATGGACTGAATGAAATTTTTCTTTAAAAAAAATCAGTGAGTCAGCCCCATTTGCCAACTATATATATCGATGTCATGTTAAATCCGGAACAAAGTTTTAATTGGAAATATTTTGTTCCCCACGGCCTTTTATATGATCTATTTTCAGAGTACTAGTATTGGCTTAACTTGCAAATAAGCCAAGCACTGTGGTATACAGCTAAGTTTCATTCCAAATTCTTTCAAACGTTTCCTTATTGTCTTGCCTTTGATTTATTTTGCCTCCATTTTGTAGACAGTCATCTAAATCCGTCAAGAGAGACAGCAGACAAGAGCCAGCTGAATGGCGTCGCCCTCGTTAGGAAGCTCTCAGGAGCAGCGCCGATGGTTAGTTGCTCTTCACCATGTCTTCACTCCGTGCATCAGAGATAAGATCAAAGGTGAAATGACTCCATTCTACCAACATGTGGTGCGCAGCTTTGGCCTGGACAAACAGACGTACCCGAAATTCTTGAAGAACATTCCGCCTTCCACGGTAAATTTAAACTATGACAGTATCAACAACAACGACACTGCCAAACACCGTAGTCACTACGACTACTGTGTAAAGGATGAAGTGTCTTTGGCCAAGCTTTTTATGAAACCTTTCATGGCTCAGTTTAATGCATTTGATAGTTCCTTTGACTCTTCAGCAGTGCTTGCAGTTCTTTGTGGAGCTTTACCATTCGCGTCGGTCCAACTGATTGCTGAGGATGTGAGGTTGAAAGTTCGTAATGAGTGGGCCCATTGTGATTTCACAGCTTGGACGGAAGCACATTATGACACTTGCTTTGACCTCATGGAGACTCTGGTAAAAAACTTGGGCATTACTGCCAGTGATGAAGCAAGAGTTTTGAATAAACTAAGATTGTGGAGAACACAAGGTAGGCTGAATACGAAAAGTAAACCACTTATCCTTCTAGTTTTTATGTCGTAAATGACATCGCTGGTAAATACCAAGGAATGAAATGGTTATTCAGTCCTTAGGAAATTGATAACAATCAGCTGAAAGCGAGGTCGCATGGGGCTTTAAAATCTACCCTTAAAGTGCAACTAACCCCCCCAATTTTTTTTTCGCTAAGCGAAACCTTCTTATCATCCTGATTACTTGTGCGAAAAAATTTTTGTCATAGCGTTTTTCGATATTTTTTTATAATTTTTCAAAGTTTCAAATTTTGACGGTTCTCGTGGCCACTACCGAGCTCTGTGGAAAATGGGTCCGAGTGTTATCGTGACGTCATCGAAGGAGATCGACTTTCGCGAGCAACACGGACTTCTCTTAAAATGTTCTTCTGGAATCATGCCCGACGCCTGTGTTGTTTTCGGTTGTACGAGAACAGCCGATCCCCAAAGAGGTATTGGGCTTCATAGAATTCCTTTCTTTGATGGTCCACGCGAGGAAAGCATTAAAAGACGACAGAAATGGGTGAAATTTGTCCAGCAGAGGAGAGCTAAATGAGAGCCAACCAAGCGTGCTCCTTACATTTTAAAAGGGAAGATTTTACTCGGATGTTTACCCTTCTTCCCGGGCAGAAATCCCATCTAGTCCTCGCCTGAAGGAAGACGATCGAGCCTTGTGTCTTTCCCAGTATACAGGCAAACAGCCCTCAATTCGAAGGCTCTGCTTCACCTACCGAACCTCAGTCGACTCGAGCCAAAAGGTCAATCGCTAGAAAGGTGAGAAATTCATGTAGTACAATACTTTATGGAAATACTTAAGCTTTATATATAATCTCAACCTTTTGCAAAATCGTTTAAGTTTGGCATTTTATTTATAGGCTTTCTTGTTTTAGATCGTCAAGGAGATGCAGGCGTCAAGAAGCACGAAAACATCTTCTGTTGGCGAGGAAAATTCCGCGAAAGGAATCCAGGCTTTCACACGCAACTTGCGACTCGCGATCACTTTGTTCATCTTCCACTTCGACAAAATTTGCCTCGGAATCTTCTGAATTAAAACCTCTCAGAACTTGAATCACTTAAAGACATATTCCTTTGAATTTGGGTTGTTTTAGTATCCCGCTCGCTTAAAATAATTTCCCCTTTCTCGCTTCTCGGTCATTTAGCTCTTGAGTACACGGCAGATGTCCTCCGTCGATGACGTCACAAAAACATTCGTACCCAGCTCTCGCAAAGACTCGGTAATGGGACACAAAAGACCTAACTTTGAACAGCCATGGAAACGCGAGGATTTTGTCAATCACGAAAACTTTTTCGCACAAGTAATCAGAAAAACAAGAACATTTCATTTAGTGAAAAACATTTTTGGGGGTTAGTTGCACTTTAAGTTCAGATACGAAATAAACCTTAGACTAGGCTATCTATGATTATCCTTGGAGACAGAATACACCGCTCATCTCAAACTTAACTAATCTTGGGCAATAAAAAAACGCAGGAATTATAAAAAGAAATCCCGAAAGAAAAAATATCTCCTCATGGGAAGCGATGACGACGTGGAACGTAGGAACTGAGTCTGAATCTAACTGGCCTCCGTTTGAAAACTAATTAATTAGCAATAATTGAATAACTAAGGCTTTCGTATGATCTGACGAATTATGGAGTTCGAGGAGGGTGTTATCCTCCTTGACCTCTGAGATCTGCATAATTCTTCAGATCATACAAAAGCCGAATCCAATAATTGTTGTAAAATTTACTCAAATGATTCCTAGTAAAACAAGCTAAAAGATGCCAACCTCGATCGATACTAAAGTTCCCGTCTTCATTTGCCTGTTTCTCGGCGGACACCTTTTATTAGGAGATAAAGGGATGTTAAGTCTAGCGGATATTCTTCAAATAACAGATTTTATCAGTCGAATGTTGTATTCTTTCTGTTCTTGTTCTGTTGTTTCCGGATTTTGCAATTTAAAGTGTTCCAAATTTGGTCGACGCTAGCTGGGTATTTAACAACTATGCCTCGAGTCCGAATGGGCTCTGAGTAAATAGCCCATCAAGCCGAAGGCTTTATACGCTTTGAAATCCACGTTAGAACCTTTGACAGCGAATGACTCATTTATAACGTTTTTATTAAATAATCTATCAAGGCTATTGAAAATTTAAGGTTTGAATTATATTTTCGTTTTAGTCGAATTCAAACTACAGAATTAGTTTTCGGCATGGCCTCTGAAAAACTATATCGAAACAACTTAAAGACTTATTTTAGTTTCAAAAGTGGAGTTAGCATATGCGAATCGTTTCACTCCATATTTGCTATAAAATTGGGGATGAAATAACTCGACGTATTACCATAAACGAGTCATGGTAAACTCTACCACATTGGCCAATAGCTCCTTTTTGGAGTAACATGACTTTTATAAATTGAATCAAGTGTAACTAGGGGTTAACTCCACTTAAGGAACCATTAAATGTTGGTCTTTCACGTGTGTAGAACAAAGAAATAAATCTCATCAAGAGATCTTAATAGGTCCCATTTTGACATCTTGATCTCATTTATTTTCCGAGCTTATAACCCTTTACAGTTATAGCTTTTGGGTGCTAGTCAACTAATGAGATACTGTGGAAGTTGTGATATTAAAGCTGCCCGGCCATTTACTAGGTTTCTATGCCAATTTCTGATCGAGTTTCTAGTCAAAGGGGATAAGCATTTCTGTTTTGAGTTCTAATCCGCTATTTCAAACATCAACTAAATTTGCACGTTGATTATTTAAAACATTTTTTCGTCATAAATGTCATTTAAAAATACCATTGTAATAGATTAGCACTAGCCCTTTTAACCTGTTTGAGTTCTTTCCTTTTTTACGAAACGGTAGAACTCAAACTTTTTATTTCTATTGCTGCCTAGTCAAAATTGAAGCTAAAGGGTACTCTCATATGACCGTCTTTTTTATTTGGATTTTGTTGTACTTGTTCATTATATTTTCTATACTATACTTTAACATAGGACTGGAGATATGTCTTGGTAAGCCACTCGATGACAATCTTCTGCAAGTCATTCGCCAGGAAGTTCAGCGTCTTTCTGACTCTTTAGATGACTGCAAAGATAAAGAAGGTAAAGATGTCAAAAGTGTGTGTTCTACTCTAGCCTTGTTTAAGTCTGAGTTCGATCGAGCAATACAGCTTCTAAAAACACAATACTCGAAATTGGAATCATCTTATACAGATATTAAGAACAACCAAGATGCCATCAAGGAAGAAATAAGCTCTAGAGACAAAGATCAGAGTGAACGTCTTAAAATGTTAGAATTAAATATGGAAATGAGACAACAACAAATAGATGATCTCTATCAAGCTCTGGAAGTGAAAGGTGAAGTTATGAAAAGAGGTTTAGAAGTATTGCAGGAAAGGATGAACACTCTTCCGCTTTCAGAGGGTCCCAAAGGTGTTATCTTCGACGCTCCAGAACAAAACAAATGGTTTACAGGTAGAGAAGACACGATAGAGAAGCTTGAGAGACATCTGACGTTCTCGACAAGTAATGAAGGATTGAAAACGATAGCCCTTTGTGGTCTTGGCGGTTGTGGAAAAACAACTTTAGGGGCTACGTTTGCGTGGAAACACAGGACTGAATACAAGGGAGGTGTATTTTGGGTCTCTATGGAAGATGACAAAAAGTTCGAAAAATCCATGAATGACTTAGCATTGCGCCTGGGATTGTGGGCAGATACATTCGATTTGACGTTGTCAAAGGTTCTAACGTGGATTTCAAAGCGTATAAAGCCTTGGCTTTTGGTTCTTGATGATGTTGACCAACTTCATTTATCTGAACAAATGCACAAGGTTCTTTCTGGAAGATGGAAGAGGCAAGCTGAAGGCCACGTCCTGCTTACCACTAGACGTGAACCAAGGGAAGTTTGCGAGTCTATGGGTATGGAAGAAAATTGCTGCGTTCAGGTTTTTGCCTTCTCAGAAGAGGAGGCAAAAAGATTTCTTGTTACCAGATGTGGGGCCACATTTTCTGGGAATGAGGGGAAATTAGATGAGCTGGTTCATGAGCTTGGATGTCTGCCTCTCGCTTTAGAACAGGCTGGTGCGCATATAAAAGCTCTTCAATGTCCAATAAGTAGCTATCTTGAAGAATACAAAGTAAAGCGACTGAAGTTGTTGAGTCAGCATCCCCGACCTAAGCCAACGTGGGAATATGAATCTACCAATCGTCTGGCGGTGCACACCACATGGCTTTTAAATTTTGAATACGTCCGAAAATCAACACTTGGAGAGCCTGCATCTAGTTTTGTTCAGGCGGCGGCGTTTTTGGAATCAGATGAAATTCAAGATGTGTTGATCAATCCTCGGTTGCTCACTACTGAAGGGCCACCACACCCAGATGGCACCTTTCTTGTTCACAAACAAATAGCAGAAATTCTGACAAAATTTTCACTTTTCCAAAGGAAGACCTCCAAATCTCTCTTCTTACACCGTTTGGTTCAGGAGGTTATTCGAAATAGAATGACAGTGGAAGAAACCACCCTCTCACTTATCAGAGCAGTCAGACTTATTCACCAAGCTTTTCAAGATTGCCCTTCTCCGGATCAAATACTAATGAATATCACAGCAGGTATCCAAGGAGAACCTTCAACAACTGTCCCGGATCCCTCAATATTCTATTTGTGGTCGAAGTTAACTTGCCATGCATCCGAGATTCAGCAGCACCTGAAGACCCTGCTGGATCAGCCTGACATCGAAAGAAACGTTAAAACAGTAGTGTTAACTCAAGAGGCTTCCCCTGTGGTGTATGAAAATGCTGTGCAGTTAAGCGTCCATGGTCACAATGAGGAAGCAAAGGAGACCGAACGTTTTGCATTACAAATTTTGAATTCGTGCACTTCTAGAAGCAAAAGTATCTTGACAGTAGACGAGTTGAAAATACTATTCCCTCACACACTGCCTCTTCCTCAGCTGTTTCAAAAAATCATTTTGTACTCTTCTAGTCCTCCAGTCGATGATAATGAGGATGCAGGAAATGACAGTCATTTGCTTACTAAGATTGACGAGTTTCGTCTAAGAGGAAACGCCTTCTTTAAAGATGGACGTTTTAAAGAAGCAATCAAAGCATACACGGACGCTCTCGAAGTAAGTAGGAAAGCAAAATATTTGGATCCACGGTTACTAACCAATCGTGCAACAGCCTATCTCAAACTAGGAGATTACGAAAAGTGCCTTGCAGATTCCGAGGACTATATTGCTCTCAGACCTAACTGCTGGAAAGGATACGCAAGAAAGGCACTGGCTTTACATGGACTGAAAAAGGGGGGCTTCTCCATGTGCTCCGCGGCAATTGCTTATTATCATGACGCAAAAAGTTGCCGACGTTACGAAGCTTTCCAAAAAGTGTTCAAATACCTGGATGAAAAATGGGCAATTGTAGAGTCTTCGGAATCACTAAAACGCTGCATACTTGAAAATAAAACCCCACATTTGAAGAAGAAAGTCCTTCTACTGACAAATAAACAATACAAAATTGATGATGGACTTGTTTTAGAAGTTGAAGAAGTTCAAAATATTTTGTGCAATCCCGATGGCTCTAATGACATTGAAGGAACCACTTTAGCTGCTTATTCTGAGGGATCAGAAGTTACAATCAGCTGTGGCGGACTTCGGTTCTCCGAGAAGTGTTTTGTACAGAACATCTCCTTTCTAGCGAATAATACAATTTTTGTTGCACCCGACGGAGATGTAGAGTTCACCAATTGCAGTTTTAAGAGCAGCCTCGCTCGGAACTCAGCCGTTGTTGTTTATGGAAAAGCAAAGCTTAGTAATTGCTCAATCACCGACAGCCCAGGAGGAGGAATCACGGCAGAATATGACACCGCGTCAGTGTCATTGATAAAATGCAAAATCAGTGGGAATGGTAATAAGCCCTTGGTGACAGCGGGAATAAGAGTGATCGATGAAGGAAGTTTAGAAGTGGAGGAGTGCGTGGTCTATGGAAATACAGAAGGAGTCCTTGTTTCTGGAACTAATTTTAACGACAGCATAGCAAAGAATGTCCGTATACGAAATTCGCGAATTTATAATAACAAGTACGATGGGATTTGCGTTCTAGGTCATCCAACTCGTTCTTTCAACGCTGTCGTTATTCGTAAGAATAGAATTTATCATAACAGTGGATTCGGCCTTTCCGTAGCATTGCAAGTTAACAACGTAACTTTTGAGGAAAATATGGTGTTTGAAAACTCATGGTGGGGAATTTGGGTGCAGAGCAACTCAGGTGGTTGTTATAGAGGAAACGAGATCTGCAACAACAAAATGGGTGGAATAAGAGTTGGCAGACAAAGTCCAGGAAAGCCACCATGTGTGGTAGAAAGAAATGATATTCACGACAACGCTGGGCCTGCTTTCCATGAAGGATTGAAGTTTTTCGAAGTGATTTCTTTTCCAGAAAACCTTCAGGTGTTTTTCGAAATGCATGACCTAGCGATGGGATTGGCTGTGTTGAGACGTCAGAAAGACGCTTTTGAGGTTGCCGTTCCTGGTGCAGTATCACCTTTGTTCAAGTCCGACAACCGTTGCTATGAAAATGGTACAATACAAATCAACTTGCAGTCAAAGTCCTCTGGAACAAACTGTGCCTTTTGCATTCAACGTGACAAAAAGTTACTTTTTTGCAAAGGTTGCATGACTGCTCGTTACTGCGGAAAGGAATGTCAAAAGATGCACTGGAGCAATCACAAGTATGTCTGCCAAGCTATGAGACAGAAAAACACCGTGGAAGTTCAATTTCCAAAATACAACAAGAAAAAGAATGACTTTGTCTCACTTATGATGGTATGGCTAACACACCCGAGTTTGGAGCCCTCGGGACCACAATATGCATCTCCCCCTCCGAGGGATGGAACGCGCTTTGTTGTCAAAGTACAAACGCTCGAGAGTTTGTTATTTGGCATGATCTTTGACCCAAAGGGATACTTCAGCGAAAAATGCAACTCCCAAAATGCAAAGATTCTAATTTATGATCGCAGTCGGACCGTCGATTTTCAAACAGGAAATCAACCAAAATTGTATCACTTAATAATGGAGTGTGGAGTGACTGGAGCTACTATGAGCCTTACCAAGAAAGTTTATTGTTGGGCGTCGTTTAAAGATGTCAAAACACTCCAAATTTATACTCATGAGTTTCCTCCATTACAGAAGTGGTGAGGGTTACGTATATTATAGCCTTACCACGGTTTTGAATAACATATGACCTCCAACTAAAAAGTAGACATTTAGCCAACAGTAACGGTTTTTGCTTCCGTTCTTTTTTTTGTTTCGACGAAACAAAAAAGACAATAACGATCAAAATTTAAAACAATTGCAGCCTATCGACATTTTGAACCCGCTGAAGAAAACCTTTGTTTCCCAGGAGGCTCGTGGGGCTGATTGACAGAAGCTAAAGCGTGAACGCGAGCTTAAGTTTTACCTACATGACAGTGACTTGCGCATTCTTCAAAATAATCTGAGATAGGGGTAGACTATACGTTAGACTATACTTTTTTAATACAATTTTAAAGAGTTTTACAGAAGATATGAGTTAGAAATGGAAATTGAAGGAGCTGATATATTGCATTAGTATGAAAATGCAGGTGAAAATTGGCTCTGTCTATGGGATCAGGACTTAAATGACTTTGATGTAAATTATTTGCGATGGGAATCCTCGTTTCATAAAGTAAAGTGAAGCATTTTTATTGACAACTCCCGTCAGTTTTTATCTTCTTGTATGGAACTTGGGGTTTCCCATACAAATTCTTTATTTTCACGAACATTTTGCTTTTTCGCAATGCAACTACCTGTAACTTTCACATAGAGCATGGCTTGCCTGTGGCAACTTTGACACTTGTTGTTGTAAGCTAATCAATATTTTAAAAATGATCCTTCTGCAGGTACAAAAATTGTGCGTATGGTGAGTGGAGGAGAGTATTGGATATTATCTTTTGAAACCAAGGGCGGGCACCCTTCAATTTCCGGCTCGCGTCAATCAATGTTATCGTTGCTCAACTCTTTTTTAAGAAAAAAGGAGCAAATTTGTAGTTTTCAAAACGTGTATAAATGAGTTAATCTAAGAAGAAAAGAAGCCTTGTTGCTTGAGGTATAGTAAGAATGGCAGAAAATTTAAAAAATATACATGAGTAAGAGAGATTTTTTTGATAACTTACTGAGGAGATGTCCCTCAATATCCAGGTCTACTCACTACATTGGACGTTTCAGTATTTCTCGCATCTGGTAATTTTAATTTGACTCTGAAAACTGCAACTTCTAAACTTGGCGAACATCCTCATCAAAACCAAAAGGTATTTGCACTCATCATATCTCAGTAGTCAGCTTGGGACCCCCAATTTTTATATAACTTCTCCTTTTTATAATATTTAATCACACGAAGGGGAAACTTAACCAGAAATCTTGCTAAAAAGATCATGGCACTAGGGAAGACCAAACAAAAATGGTGACAAGCTGTTCTGTGATTAATCATGGCAATAAAGGCGGACAATTTAACAATTTCGTTTGGTGTTACCAGTTGTAAAGAATTGCCAGCTGCTGCTGAAAGGTAGTTATTAACGTCATTAAAGAAAGCAAAAGGGCCCCAAATGTTTTGTTATTAATGGCCGCCATCTTTAATTCCTTTTCTACTCTCGGGTAACAATACGGACCGAACTTTCCCATGTAGACCAAACGAATAATTGTTCCGCCTTCTAGGATCTTCCTGGTGCTAGGGTCCCTCTCCCTCCATGTGTCAATGTTGTCCAGAAAAAGGAAAGGCCCCCCAACTCCCGTCTCGTCATTTTTCAAAACATCAAAGACAACGGGTCGTAATTTGTACTCTTGACACTCTCTACAGACCTCAAGTCGAGTGCTGGTAGTCTTGGTCATAGTTTAAGAGAATAAGCACTACGTCATATGTAAATGCTAAAGTAAGTTTTGGTAAATGACGTTTCTATCTGACTACGACCAGAAACATCCAGTTAATTTTTTGGTGTCCCTCAAGGATCATGTTTGGATCCTTTACTCTTCACGATATATGCAAGTACATTATTTCACAAAGGAAAACCTCCCCCAAGCCCACGCATATGCGGATGACACCCAACTCTATCAGTCTTTCAAGGCTGACTTAACATTCTCACAGATCGATGCAGTTAGTGCCATGGAGCGTTGGGTGGATGCAATTAGATGCTGGATGATTAAGGACAAAGTCTGTTTGAACCAATAAGGCGAAATTCATCATTATAGGCGCTAGGCAGCAGTTGCCGAAAGCGAACATTGATAGTCTTTGTGTACGTGACACTAATGAGCCCCGGTGACATCAATAGAAAAAAATGTTGGGTCCCGGTTCGATGAACGCTTACAGCGGCATTGAGGCGATTAATTCTACAAGAAACACGATTTACTCGCTAAAGGTTTTTTTACTTTCTACTTTATCGACGTCGATACTTTTTATTTGTTTCTGAATTGATTTAGTACGCGTGTTATCGACGACCAAAATTACCTCTGCGGTCGCAGGCTATACGAGTGCATAAATCCCGGAGAAGTCAATCGATAAAAATCGATAAATCTGATTAGATCGATATCGATTGTATCGATCAATCGGTAGAGATCGATGACACACTAGTTTCGTTTATCGATTCTTCTTGATTTTCAACGATTTCATCGATTCATATCGGAAGGTATATCTGTTCATCTGTTCATTCAAAAATGAAAACTGATTTCATGCAAACAGTAAATTTGTTGACAATTGAGTTGCAGTTGAGAGTCGAAGGATCAAACAGTTATCACTTTTTAAAAAAACTCTGAAAAATCTTATCTTTACTTCAAAACCAGGTTTAAAATCGTCTTCTGGCTTGTAGGCGCCCAGTTTTTCATGATTTAGACCTTCCGCCCTTGATTGATAAGGGAAACGGTGAAAATCTATCCAGGGAAATCTTTGAATGAATTTCAGACATCCCTTCGAATCAAGGGGATGTCTGAAATTCAGGCTAGTAAAATCAGTTTACTAAGGTTGTATTTCTTGTGATGCTTGCCTGCAAGAACTGATTGTAATTGTAAAACCGAACCGTTTTTGTTATTTTGTACCAAACGAAGAGTGTTAGAGAGAAAGTGTGTGATAGTTTGCACATTTCTTATTTTCATGTTTGTTGAGCAGTTGATATTGACCACTCCAGAAAATACCATAACATACCATAATACTCTTTGTTTGTCATCCCAAAATTTTGCATAAGCATTGTCTCCGGTTTCTCTTGGGAGTTAAAATGGCCCCAAGCGAAACTGAAAACAATGCTTATGCAAAATTTTGGGATGACAAACAAAGAGTATTATGGTATGTTATGGTATTTTCTGGAGTGGTCAATTCGTGGATGTGTTTTCTCAACTAATATCGATTTGACACAGCAATTTAGTTTTTCGATTTTCACTGATTTCCGTTAACAATCGATAAAATCACTTGATTGCTACCGATTTTTATCGATTGACTACTCCTGGATAAATACACGAAAATTCAAGGGCCTCGATTCCAGAGAAATTACATCATTGCCAGAGATCGAAAGTGATTTACATGTCATTTCAATCATCTCCGAAAATGAATCGCATGCTTATCACAAGACTCATTTGCGTACAGTGAAAGTTTACAACACCCGACCATCGCAAATTTTTGCTAATTAAGATTCTTATTTTTTCGACCACTCAGTAGTGTTCACCTGCTCCAAAGTAATCGACGCTTTCAAGCAATAGAATTCGTGAATTCGTGGACCGACACGTTTCGGAAAAGTTCTAAATTTAATCTTTCCTATTAAGCTTTTTTCGCAAAACATGCGTGGCTTCGATCACGGAACGATTCTTAGTCCCAGTTTCCACGGTGTCCGCAAGGAACGCCTGCCACAATGACCCCCGCTCTGTGACCCAAAAACGACAAAAGAGTCAGGGGGTTACTTCCAGAAAAATTGGGTGGGGATATGCGGCACACTTTCTGAAACCCTTACCCTATTTCAGACCAAAATCTGTGATTTTTCCTACCCTATTTCAGACCTGAAGCCCTGGAGCCCGGTGAGTGACCGGAGCGCGTGATAAGCTGAGTTACGGCACGTACACGGTAGTAGCGTAAACATTAAAAGGGAAATGGTCTTATCGCCAAATGATGAAGAAGTAGCTAATTCTTCTAAAAAAACAAACCCAATTCAAGACTAGACTGCACAAACCATACTTTATTTCAGACCAAAAAGGTCGAAATTGATACCCTATTTCAGACCAAAACGGCTGAAAAACCATACCCTTTGGCTCTGTACATACCCATATAGCCTATATAAGGGACTACTCCCCGGGGCGAAAAACGCGTTGTAGATTATGAGTCTCGTTGATTAAGCAAGCGAGAGTAATAAGGCATATTTGAAAGTACCTTACTAGTGAGGCTACTCTGTCCCTTGTCCATGCCGTTGTTATGGGTCGCGTAGATTACTGCAATAGTTTGATCTTCAATACTCCAGCAACACATATTGCTAAGCTTCAGCACATACAGAATTGTGCGGCCGGATTAGTCTGTTGAACACCTAACGCCTAATATAAACTGTTCCCTATTCGGACCAGGCTATTTTTTTTTTCGTTCCCTGCGACCGGGGAAAGGCTCGGAGGCCCCCCCTCTATACCTTCAAAACTGCTCGTGCTACGGCCTTGGCATCAAAATTACTCATGACAATGTACTCATCATTTCCATCTTGTACTCATCATTTCCATCTTCCGGGCATTACTTGATTGACACAAAGACTTAATATGATGTCATATTGCTGAATTTAGCGGCGGGAGCCAAATTTCCCTTGAAGCAGACATAAAGAGAAAAAACTTAAATAGTAAGGTGTCAGATAAAATCAAGAAGTTGGCTAACACATAACAAATCTTTAGCAATAGCAATGACATAATAATAACGTCATTTATTGCTAAAAAAAAAAAAGAACTGGAACTGGAACCATCCGCCCCCTTGAATCATTTAAATGTATTCCATTTTAATCGTATATTTAATAGAAAAC
>JBBMOI010000005.1:20867500-20947500 GCA_038088405.1 Porites divaricata | reverse complement strand
AGCGGAAGGCGACACACGCTACAAACACAAAATGGAGAGCAAAATTACGAAAGACACCATGAAACTAGTGAAAGCGACACACGCCAGAAACGGCGACACAAGCCATAGAAACAACCTGAAGGTGACAAACGCCGTGAAAAAAAAATGAAGGCTTCACACGCCATGAAAAGAACTTATAAGCGACACACGCTGAAATGGCTAACTGGAGGGCGACACACGCCGAGAAAAACCAACGCGAAAGGCGACACATGCTATAACAACTGAAAGCGACGTACGCTATGAAACAACTCGAAGCGACACTCGCTATGAAATGAAATGGAGATGGATACCTGCCATGAAATCCAGTCTGAAAGCGACTCACGCTATAAAAGGTAAATCGAAGAGGTATCACAGCCGGGCGAACGGCTTCCAAAACATAAGGAAGGATAGCGTAAGGAGCCTAGGCCATGCTCAGCGACGAAAACCGGAATGGCACACCAAAAACGCAAGTATATATGCCCTCTCGGGGTATGAACGCATAGAAAAGCGATCTGAAGAGTGATCCTGATGTTGGCAAAACATTTAAATACCACGCTCAATACCCAGGGGTAATGCAAGGGTCCCAGGAGAGAAAACGTGCTAAATTATGGGGCCCGCGTGCCCATTTCGGAGCAAACATATCAATGAAAATAATATAAAGTTAGCTTTGATAAGTGTTCGCTTTGATTCTCGATAAATTTCACGATGGAAGGTTCACTCAATGTAGATAGCTTTGATAAGTCGCTCTTATTCTCGATAAGTTTCACGATGGAAAGTTTACTCTTAAGTGATCGCTCGTAAATTTGTCTCCAAATATTCACTCTTAAATTTTCGCTCATAAACTAGTCCATAGTAAAGGTTGGGGAACAAAAGGCTACAATCTTTCTCTTGACTGTCCTCCATGCCTGTCCTCCAGTGCTTTTCAAAATGGCGGATAAGATTTTAATGAGCGAGCCAAAGTAACGAGCCAGCGATATATCTCAGTCAGCGATACATCCCTAACAATGTAACGTTGAAACTAGAATCACTTTGTGAATTTTACCGGGGCCACTTTTGTCTTGGTAACCCACGTGGAAGGGTCGTTGTCATCGACAAGTTTGTTGGGCGACATGAAAATCGTTTTTAGTTCAAATATTCATTTGATTGTAAGGCAGTGGTTGATACATAGTGGCATTCATCAATATGACCTATAGTAATTGTAGAGGAAGTATTTCTTTCCTGAACTGGGTAAACAGTAGTAAGTGGTGCAAAACCTTGATTAGATTCTACTATTTCTATAGTAACATTTAATGCATCTGCAACTGCTTGAATGATACCGTAAGTGCATCAGCCCATGTACCTTGAATACACATATTATTCAGATATCTAAGCCATGAACTTTCGGTATTGCTCTCAATAAATCTTTCTGGGTTGTCTCTTATAAATTGAACCCCAGCAGTACGTATACGCAAATGATGGTTGCTATTGCCATATAATTGATGTGATACAGATCTAAAGAAACAATCACCCGCACCGCCAACATCTATTGATTGTAAACCAAGTTCACCTAATCTTGACTGCATCAAATTCTCAGAGTAAATAGGAGAGGTCAACTGCATTGTTGAGCTGTGATTTTGCATAAAAGGTCTAATTATTACTTCATGATGATCAGTGTTGTATTGAGTAGGTCCTGGATTCTGCTCAACATCTTTACTTAGTTTGAAATTCACATAATTGGTCATATGACTCACACAATTGCAAGAAAACAATGATAAATATCGATGTGCTTTACATTTTAGTTTCATTATCCTGTGATAATGCCTGCTAAAGAAAGACAACAAATAAGCTTTCTTGGGTATAGCCATTTTATTTAAGTTAATTATCTTTGGATCGCGTTTGTTATTACATTTATATCGTGCATGATAAAGTTTTCTCACCTTATTAACATAGCGATGGAGTTTTGAAGACTTCGGTATATCAATCGTTGAAATCTTTTTGAAGACAAATTTCTTCAACATGCTATTCTTCTTGTTGAGACCTCTTAGAAATGGCAATGGAATTCTGCTCGGTTCACGTGCACGTCTTGATCGCCTTGTAGCACGTTTTTTAAGATGATATACAGTTAGTTTTGATAAGTGTTCGCTTTGATTCTCGATAACTTTCACGATGGAAGGTTCACTCAATGTAGATAGCTTTGATAAGTCGCTCTTATTCTCGATAAGTTTCACGATGGAAGGTTCACTCTTAAGTGATCGCTCGTAAATTTGTCTCTCCAAATATTCACTCTTAAATTTTCGCTCATAAACTAATGCATCGTAAAGGTTCGGGAACAAAAAGCTATAATCTTTTTCTTGAATGTCCTCCATGCCTCGTGCTTTCCAAAATGATGGATAAGATTTCAATGAGCCAGCGAGTAACGAGCCAGCGATATATCCCTAACAATGTAACGTTGAAAAAACGGACCGTCTGCATTTTAAGACCGGTGCCCGCCTTCGGCCGGTTCCGGTAACGAGAAAATGATTTTATTTTCATTTGGGCGCCAGGGTCATTCCTGGAGGTCATTCAAGATTACTGAGTGATTTTTCAGGATCGATTTTCGGGAAATACCATACCATACTCCGAACCTCTCATGTCCTTACTGGTCACATAATTTATTTTATATATATGTCTCAAGCAAAAGGCAGAACAAAAAATATGGAAAAAAGTCAAACGCCAGATGTATAATGACATTTTCAGTGCATGTAGTAATAGAGAGGAGAAGTCGTTCCATCACGTTTCCATGGCAGCGAAATTTCTGGATGACAACAAACTGGAAACACCACTTCAAAAACAAACTCGCATTGTTTCAAACTTCATTTATCTACTCAGTTTTGTTCAATTTGTCAAATGTTGGCGAAATTTTCCAGGGTTGAATCCGAGAGACCGTATCTGAGCTTAGAAGAAGAAAAAGAAACATTTTCTGTTGTGTTCACGTACTATTTACATTCGGGGAAAACTGCCGCTTACCCCCCCCTAGTTATGGGCTCATCCCTCGGATATTCTCGGCTTGCACTGTCACGCAATGAAAAATAAAAATGCAAACCATTCAATACAGAAGGACTAGAATCTGGGAAATGAAAGATGTTGGTGTCCCTTTCAGGAACACCAATATGGCCGCTGGATATCAACAGAAACATATGTTTTCGAGTTTTCCTACTAATGCGTGAATTCTTCCCTCGAGGAACTCGTAAAGATTACAGTAATATTTATTCTGAGATAAGGAATGTTTAGATTGCAAAATCTCCCAAAATTGGTAATGTTTTTAACCCACATAACAGCTTTCCCCGCCGCAAGCTAAATGCCGCGTCACGCAAAAGCCTGGAAATTCAAGCGTCCTCTCTCGCAAAACGAACAACCCTTTCGAACCAGAAAATTTGTTTATGTAAAAATGTTTAGGTACTGTAATACCTCGGGAAAGTAGAACTGAAGTAGAAACTCGGAAGAATCGATAGTTTCGTAGTTTGGTGACGTCACGTGCAACCCAAGAATAAGCCCGCCTCTAAATGTGACGTTTTTTAATCAAAAACCAATAACTGCAAAGCGTCTTTTGATCAGCACTGTTATAGCTCAATTCCGTTAACATGATGGATTAAATTAGCTGCAAAAACCGTGGACGAAGATGATGATGATGATGGATGCTCATTCTTGACCTTAGGATTGAAATTGAAAATAAATTATAGCCTCCAAAGGACTCAAAACTTTCAACAGTATCACAGAGTCTTGATCAGTAATGACGGCTCAGTGTTTAGATAGGTTTAGATTATCAAAACAACAATTTTGCACTCTTTTTGTACATTTCTTAGCCGTTGTTGCACGACAAAAAGCGTGATGCACGTGCAAGGTTGTTCTTTTGCCAATCTAAACTTGCCTAGTGCTTTCTTTGCTAGTGCCAAAACTCCCTATTATCCAGAAATTTAACCACCATGGTAACGCGACGTCACACTTCTCCTCTCTATTTGTCAATTATTTACGATTGTCACAAAATGGTCACGTGAACTATTACGTGAATTACTGAAATGGCAGTAATTCTTTTCTTTGCAACTGTTATTTCGCTTTTTTAATATGAAACCCCCGAATGAAACCGTTTTTATTTTCATTCATAGAGAGATAAAACTCAAAAGCATTCAAAGAAAACAAAACAGAACAAAAGAAAAAAAGGGACGGGGACGAATGGATAACAGATTTCTAAATTGTTTCATCAGATGACATCGTTTTTTTTAGCAATCCCTCTCCCCTGCACGTTTAAATATCCCGGATATACTGAAAGTCATTCATACTGCGGAGGACTTGACCGCAAAAGACAATTATTTATCACAAGCTGTATGAGGAAATCAAAGCTGTGACAAGAGAAGAGGTCATACAAAAACTGCGTAACTGGTTATTCAAATTTACATAAAAGTGAGGCGTGCATGCAAGTTTATTTGGTGAAATTCTTCCATCTCTGTCGCAGCATCATCATGATGGTTTTTCGTTTGTTAGTCTGTTCCTCTTGTCTCAGGCGCGAGTTACTACTGTAGAGGTCTACCACACTTGGGGAGTGCGAAATCGCGAACTCATGGGGTGAAATCCCTAGAAAGAGGAATATGCTAAATGAGAAATCTCTGAAATAGTGAATTCATGAATGGGGCTGAATATCTGAAAACAGAGTTGCTTTGTCTTTAGAACGTTTGTGTGATAGTCACACTAAATATAGAATCGCTAAGGAAATGACGTGATTCTTTAAATCAGATCTGTCTTAACACGCTTCGGAGTGTACACTGGTGATTTAATATAGTTTGTCCACGTCTTCTATTTCAAGGTACTTTGAGATCTCGTATTCAAGTAAGTTCATTTTGTTGCCATAATTTACGTAGTGAACTGTGAAATATTTGGTTTTTTAGTCGCATTTATTCAAAACCTTTTAAAGTGGACTGACCGCGAGGTTTGCGGATGTCGCAATTATTTACGTTTTCACGTTCGATATCGATAGCAAACAGTTGAACGAAACTCGGTTAAGCCGTCCTTTGTATAGCTTTCAAAAGCTGCTTCCTATTAAATGAGTTACCTTATATTTTTATCATAGTGTTATAAACGCTTCAATTTCAGATCTAGAAGTAAACAGACTAACAGACTGCTTTGATTGTGCTATTCACGGGACTCTATAGATCTTTAAATTGGTTTTCACTCCCAGCGGACCCATTGTTGTCAGTCTGTTTTCTGTTGAATTAAATTGGGGGGGGGGGGGGGGTTGGTCAGGGGGTAGGGTATCTATGCTGAAACAAACGACGTGTATAAAAGCAGATAATTCTTTTAAAAGACAAGCTCTAAGAAAGGATATTTGTAAAGAAATCCTGTTAAGGGCTGGGGGTGAATGTATGAAATAATGTGACTGAGATATTTGAAAGGCCCACCGCTTTTAACCTTTGTGCGTTGTGGTCATAAATTGCTCAGTTTTGTGTATCACGGAATTACTTGGGTTTTCGATATAACGTCCTAACATCACTCGAGGAGATTATTTGGAGTTCTCTTCCATCCGACGTAACCAAGAGCTCATGTAACGCTCCGTAACGTAAACCTTTTAATCCTGTTTTTCCGAGAATGGTTCCGGGGAAGCTAGTGCTTCCACGAAAGCAGGAGTTCAGCGGACAGATGAACCGAGCTGAAGAAAGAATACGCATATCAAAGGAACATGAAATTGTGTACCATATGAACCGGTATCCGATAGCAAAAGATGATGGGGGATGGAAAATTACCAAGTAGCAATGATTTTCCGAGTCTGCTATCTTGTTATGGGAAAATTGATACCCTTTAATTCGCATTAAAGGTCTTTTTCAACCACTCTCATGACCTGTCTGATCTTTTAATTTATATTGCTTTATTTTGTAGGAAATTCACCGTTTCGGACTTCAGAGAAGAGACATGGCTTCCATAACAGGAAGCTCCCAAGAGCAGCGCCGCTGGGTAGTGGTGGGTATTGCTCTTCATTGTGTCCTTACTCCATGCCTCAGAGATAAGATCAAAGGTGAATTGACTTTATTTTACCAACATTTGGTGCGAAGCTTTGGGGTGGATAAACAAACGTTCACATCTTTCATGAAGAATATTCCACCGTCCACGGCGAACTTGAGCTATGACAGTATCAACAATAACCGCACTGCCACGCACCGTAGTCACTACGACTACCGTATAAAGGATGAAGTGTCTTTGGCCAAGCTGTTTATGAAACCTTTCATGGCTCAGTTTAATGCGTTTGACGACGCCTTCGACTCTTCAGCAGCCCTTGCAGTTCTCTGTGGAGCCCCACCATTCGCGTCGGTCAAATCGATCGCTGAGGATGTGAGATCGAAAGTTCGTAATGAGTGGGCCCATTGCGACTTCACAATCTGGACAGAGAGACAATTTGACACTTGTTTTGACCTCATGGACGCTCTGGTAGCAAACCTGGGAATTCCTATCACTGATGCAGCACGAATTTTGGATGACCTTAAATTATGGAGAACAAAAGGTAACAATGTAATACAATACAATAAAAATAAAATGCAATGCAATGCAATACAATACAATGCAACACAACACATCTTTTATTGGACAGTTTAGTGTGTGGTATCGTGCGATGTTTTTACCAGTCATGCTGTATTTTGGGGCGATTGTCGTTGACTGGTCAAAAATGAAAACTTGCTAAACTGGTATAGTTAGTAAATCAATCTCTTTTTTTATTTTTTCGGGTTTTTGGGACCCTTCGAGCTTCTATCTTTCAAACATTAGCTAGGAAAACAGAGATGGAATGACAAATAATTGTGAGGCTTATGATGGTCTCTCGGTTTTTACGTTAAATCGACTGCAAGAAGAAAAATTGAGCAAAGCAAATTGCGATGGAAAGGCGAAAAATCTCCCACAAATTCAAAGAGTTTCAGAGCACTACTCGTAAACAAAAGACTTGAAACCTCATTTTCGTCGGGATTAACAGAAACAAAAGGTGTTTGGCGAACGTGTAAAGTCTATCATGTCGAGTTTCAATTTTAAAGGAACTAGAAAGGACGATTGTTCAGTTCGTCAACGGGGAATCTATTTAATGGCCGTTATTTGTTCCACGGATTGTCACCATCACTACCTCTATTATACACGATCAGGTCTGTTTTCATCTTCTTTGTTGTATTTTGACCTTATAAAGTTTGCATGTCGTGACATTTCATTGTTGTTCAAGCGACTTTAATAAAGATTCTCCGTTTTATTTAAGCTTTCAATTTGACAAGTTCCTATTCTTTATTTTCTTTGGGAAACGATGCATTTTCTGCTATCTGCGACGATCAAACCGGTCTCCAGAGTAAAAATACCGTGAGATAGTGACTCTGAGATATTCTAAATAACTATTAATAACATGTCTTTAGTTTGGTCAAAAACCTTATTAATCGAGGTAATCGTAATATAAAAGTGCGTTTTCGAAGCATAACTTATCTGCCTGTACAAATGAATGATGCATGATTGAACTCATCATCTGTCATTTGGCCATTTTAAATTCACCTTTTCATTTTGTAGTACTAAAAGCCCAGATCGCATTACCAGCTATAATAAATTTGAAAGGAAATCCTAAATTAAAGTAAGGTACGTTTTTTTTTCCAAGAATACAAATTGTGCTTAACATGATTGTCAAGGTTTGGTCGCCATAGTAAAGATAATGGCGACGTACACGTCAGTGAGACTTTCAAGTCTTCCCAGATAAATTCTAGATGACATCGCTAAGTATAGGGGTCATAGCATGACCGATTTTGAAGTTAGTTAACTTTAAAGTCGGTGAGGGTCGTTAATACGGTGGCCCATAAGGGACAGCGCTAAAAACTTAAATTAACACAAATTACAAAAATATACTACTGCAAGCTAAATCAAATACACTACGAATAAAATTAAACCAGCACCGCCAATGAAAAACCAAATGCACTCCCACACAATAAAGTGAAACGCTACACACCGAATAAAAAAAATCAACTGCATACTGCAAATGAAAAGAATAACGCACACCCCAAATCAAGAGAAAAAATTCACTGCAAACAAAAAGCAGCAAAAAGCTAAGCCACGCCGCAAGTGAAAGGGGAACACAAATTACAAAATTATACTACTTCAAACTAAATCAAATTCACGACGAATAAAATTAAACCAGCACCGCCAATGAAAAATCAAATGCACTCCTACACAACAAAGTGAAACGCTACACACCGAATAAAAAAATTAACCGTACACTGCAAATGAAAGCAAAACGCACACCCCAAGTAAAGTGAAAAAACTCACTGCAAACAAAAAGCAAAAGCACACCCAATCTCGACCCAGAGCTCTTCTGCGCATGTAGAGGAGAGAGATCAAAAGCACTGGGGTCGAGAATGAGGCACACCGCAAATGAAAGAGTAGTAAGCTCAAGTTCGCGCGCTTTTATTGAAAACAAAAGAAAACCAAATGGCGTCCGTCGAAGACTTAAGCAGCTCAAGCGAAGACGAATCGGCTGAAACAACTTTAAACGACGACTTACCTCGAGGTTCTGAGCGAGATGTAATTGAATATTACTTTTACAGAGGTCTTACTTATAGGCATATTACTCTGATGTTGGAAAAGCAACATAATATTATCATGAGTCAGCGAACTCTCAAGCGAAGGCTGAAAGATTATGGACTTAATTAAGAGACGTGAAACAGTAGATGAGGAGCTCAAGGAACGCGTCAGGGATCTTATTGTACAAGAAATATGCACTGGTCCTGATAGCCTCAGTGGCTACAGGACTATGTGGCATGTCTTGAGCCTAAGACACCGGATTAATGTTCCTCGGCGATTAGTAGAGTCACTGTTAAGGGAGGTTGATCCTAGGGGAGTGGAACACAGAAAGAGCCGTTGTCTTCCGCGAAGAACGCACGTGTCACCTGGACCCAACTTTTGCTGGCACATGGACGGCTATGATAAACTAAAGCCTTATGGCTTTTCTATTCACGGCTGTGTGGACGGCTTTAGTCGAAGAATTCTTTGGCTTGAGGTGCAACGATCGAACAAAAATCCAAGGTGTGTTGCAAGCTATTTTGTAAAGCAGTCGTCAAAGCAGCACATGGATGCCCAGTGCGTGTTTACACTGACCCTGGCACTGTAAACGGTCTGGTTGCCGGAATACAGTGCTATTTGAGAGCTGAGGGATGGGATGAATACGCAGGATCGAAGTCTCACAAATACGTATCAAGCACTAAGAATCAGCGTATTGAATGTCAATGGTCACATTACAGGAAACAACGTTCAAGTTGGTGAATGGACTTCTTTTATGACCTTCACGAGTCTGACATTCTTGATCTGACCAGTGACTTGCACAAAGAGGCAATTTGGTTTTGTTTCGCTGATTTGCTTCAGACTGATCTGGACAAGGAGAAGGAATATTGGAACAGTCACCGGATCAGGAAGTCAAAGCATGCCACTGTATCTGGTGTTCCCGACATGATGTACTTCCTGCCCGAGGATTTTGGACACGGGGACTGTTGGTTCAAATATCACCACACAAGCTCACAGAAATGGAAAATAGGTTTGAAGGGTTCGATGGTGAGGATGATGAGTCCAGCCCAGTTTCCAATAGTATTTTCAATACGTCATGGACAATAATGGCTTATCCCACCCCACAAGCATTCATGAAGCTGGAATCCTTTTTGAGAAGCTTATCAAGTTTGCAAAAGGTGAACTCTAAATTACTTTCCTTTTGTGAACTGGGAAATCACTTCCACAAGGACTCCTGTGTAGAATGACAGGAAGCATTAACAGTACTTAATGCACTTCTATTACATGCAGCCCAACTTTAATATGATTTTCTCGCACATGAAAACAGTAAATGGTGAGGGCAGCCTCTTCGGTGGCATAATTGGGTATCATTCCTCTTTCCAATTGTTATGAAAGCAAATTGATGTGCACTTACTTGCACCAATGCATTAGCTGTTTGAGAGATACTGAGAATTTTGAAGCAAACCATCTCCAATGACCAATGTATGTCACCCAAAGAAACAGGCAGCTAAAAAGTTACTGAATTTTAATAAGATATTTGTTAACCCAATATCACTAGTTAACAGCAGTATATTCGACTGAAAATGGCTTTTACCAACATTTTTTTTATGATCTTTTGTCCTTCCAAACCGTTTCACTGCTTACAAGTTACAGAATTTCCACAATGTTTTTTGGAGAGCACAATACAATTAATTAATAAATGCTCAGTTTCCCCCATGGTGGGACTTTGCAGCCATACCAGTGTTATTGTTTGAAATTTGTACAAGCTTGTTTCAAAACAATTAACACCTCTGCAAAACCAAATGGGTGACTCATTTTAACCAAAAACTTGCACATCAATAAACTGAAATGCTTGTCTGTTATGGTAAAATTCTCTCATCTTAGAGAGAAACAAACACAGCAGAAATAATGAAAGGAAGGGATCAAGGCAGGGATGTAGGAAAAGTTAACAAAGATGATAAACAATAAGGCACATATTATCCAGAAAACTCTTGCATTATAATCCTCTCCTGGCACAAAGAGTTTCTCCATGAGTGATGGGTGTTCTTCCATCATGGCCAGGCACCCGTGCAGCTTAAGTCCCTCCCTCATCTGGTCTAGTTCAGCTTTCACCCTCATAATTGTGTTTTGAAGTGTTATAACCCTGAAAACAGAAAAAAATGTCATCCCTACATGTAGTTAGTTCTTACAGCTAGATAATTAGTAAATACTGCTAGATAATCAGTACTTAGCTTCACATGTCATATTATTGAATTAAAGCATGTAATCACACAGGTAGCCCAAGCTCGAAATATGAGCATCAGCATTGTTGTGTAACTTTCAAAATATAAGGATTTGTATGGGAAATAAACCTATTATTTCTGTAACCTACGAAAATGAAAGGATTTCAATAAAAAACAGCTTACCTTACTTAAAATGTGTGTTACCTCTCCCGTGTGGTCCATGGGCCGATTTATGGCTGTTTTATGGGTTTTTATGTAAAGGGTTTTCTCTCTAGTAAACCTTTATATAGAGAGAAAACCGTTTACATAAAAACCCATAAAACGGCCACAAATCAGCCCATGCACCACACAGGGGAGACGTAACACACATTTTAAGTAAGGTAACCTGTTTTTTATTGAATTCCTTTCATTTTGGTAGGTTACAGAAACGATAGGTTTTTCTCCCATACAAATCCTTTTATTTTGAATGTTACGCAACAATACCGATGCTCGCCAATGCTCATATTTCGAGCTTGGGCTACCTGTGGTTGTTTTTGATCCCATAAGTTAACACACAGACAAAATGTTCTGTATATTGATTAATCCAAGCAAAAATTTGAGTAATTTTATTGAAAGTTTGAGAGAATCATAAAATTTAGCCACAGTAAATAACAGCTGACAAATGACAAAATGAAACAGCTCTAAAAAAGACAACAATAAAACGTATCTAGGAATACTGTACTGGTCTGTACATTGTACCTTACAATGGTGTCTTTTTTCTCCAAGGAAATTGTTGATGTAAAGCCAGTATTCATTAAAACATCCATGCTTGCGTCATCTTGGAAAATGGCTTGCAGTTCTTCTTTACTGTTCACTTCTTTTACCTGGCGATATACAATTTCAGAATTAGTTTAATATTTAAGGAGGCTCAAAACAGTTTTCAGTACTTTCTAGCTCTTATACTTTGATGGGTCAGTGCTACAAACATTTATCAGTTACCACAACAAAAATGGTATCAAACAAATGCCCAATCCTCGATAAACAAATTTTGGTTATTTTCCTGACGTCACCAGTTTAAACTGCTCTGGCGAAATTTTTTTAATTTTGCAAAAAGTTGTAACGTAACACGCTGATCATTATTCAATAGTACAAATGGGGGTCACCGGACTCGTTTTTGAGTTATAAGCACTTAAAGCTAAAATTAAGGATGTTTTTAACGGGTTATACCGTTGCCATGGTTACTGTTGACGTCAAGAAAATAACCACAATATGTTTATTAATGATTGGGGATTTGTTTGATACCATTTTTGTACCAGTGACTGATATATTATAGCACTAACCTATCAACATGTGAGAGCCAGAATGTGCTGGAAACTGTTGTGAGCCTCCTTAAAAGTCTAAAGTTTGTTAAGTTCTTATACATGTATCTATTGCATACTTTGAGTATCTTATTCTGCTGTTTCTTACCATTAAAATGGCTGCAAATGTCATCCGTTAGTGTGAGTTTGGGAAAAAGGTTAAGTACTGCCATCAACTTTTGCATGCAGCAGATCTTTAGCATGAATTTTGAAAGTCTTGCTTGGAGTTTCTTTTGTAAAATCATAAGGCTATATAAAGGCATATAACAATAACTGCTGCTATCCTTATTCATAGGAACAATTCAAATCAATTCTGCCCATACAAATGTGCAACTTTTTTGTTCAGCTATTACAAGAAATATTATTACCCTTTTCACTTAAGTCCTGATGTCTGGATTAACAATGTCATCATCTATTAGTGGTATGGCTGTGACATCAGGAGTACACAGATAGCGGTATACCCAGTTGGCTAAAAAGGCAGGTGGTGGACCCTCCTGGAGAATTGACATTACCATAACTTGCCCAACAACTTTGAAGGAGCCATTCTCTACAGCCTCAACATGGGGTCCAGGTGACAGACCACTAAGTTCAGTGCCCTCGAAGAAGTTGTTCTGAACTGCAGTTATAAATGCTACTGGAAACAATGTTAAAAAAGATTTGAGGGAATAGATTTCAAATCATGGTAGTTGTATGCTTATAAAGGGAACATATTTACAGTACACACAGACGTGCATGCCTGTTTTTTATTTTTATGGGGAAAGTAATATAATTTTTTCTGTCCTATTTGTATCTTTACAATAACTGAGTCGCAGCCATTCATAAGGAGTTTTCCAGGATGTCACACTGATCAGAAAGCAACCTTCACTGGCCTGTCACTAGGGAACTTAAGATGGAGACGTTTTCGGGGCGACGGCAACTTCAACCGGACGTGACACCATGATTTGTGCAAAACTGCGCATGCTCTTACTCACCACACTGCCATCGTGCTCCCGTCGGCGACGTGAAACTGGTCTGTTTGGCATTGTGGCGAAAACGTGAGTATTTAACTCTCATTTTAATCAGGTTTGCTGCATTTAGCAACCAGAATTTTGCAGATTATCGTCCTTAAATTGTCCTTGTTTTCTTTGAGTCACATTTCAAGCTTGATTTCCAGGCTCTGTCATCTAAACTTACATGTTTATAATGTTTCTATGTTTCATGTCACAGAGTCAAGATGCAATCTGATCCAATATGGCAAACAGCAAACCGTAAGTGAGCTTTACATGGGCAAAATTGTCATACGAGCCAAATGAAAGTATCCGGACAAAAAATATGAACTCCGATATTTTAATTGTGTGTTTTAGCTCACTTTTGTCGTTAGAGTACCGTACAAATGAAACGTATGTATTGAAAATTGTTTAGAATAGTTGGTAATACCACGTACTAACGTTGGAATACTGAAATAAAGTTGTTGTTGTTGCATGCAAGCAATTAAGCATTAATTCTCTTAGTTCTTTATGTGAAGCTATATTTTCCTCTTCGGTAGTCTTCCACGGCACCGTCCTCCTGAGTTCACTGCGATCTTAATGTTCGAATTTTGGAGGGAAGCAACGGCTACCTCTGTTCCAGGATTGCTCTGCCAGTCCGGTCGCCGTTGCCCCGAAAATGTCTCTATCTTAACTTCCCTACTGTCAATGCCAATACTGTATTTACCCGCGTATAAATATGCACACCCTAATTTTCAACACGCTTTCTAGAAAAAAAAAAACGAATTCCTATTGTTATCAAAGCCACAAACCGAAACATTTTCAGCACAAAATACGACAAAATATTCTTCATTATAACAGTTTATTACAAGTAAACTTCAAGTTTACAGAAGAAAATCTCGACTTTTTTTTACAATCTCTGTTACACAGCAATGATGATATCCTAGTCGACCATTCACCATAATCGATCACGTAAGTGAACAGTGATTGAACTAAAGATACTTGACAACATTGTCTTGAAATACCGATTGTTGTTTATTGATTGTAATTAAAAAGCAGTGATAGGTAGTTTATATTCTTGTCTGCATAACAAGAGTCCAGGAAACAGCCATTTAAATCACCTCTATTGTTTTTTTTGTTTATGCAAATGAGTAGCGCTTGGGAAACAAAAGGTTCTTTGTATAATGCGCAACGTAATTTTTCAGCCTCAAATGTTGTAAAAAAGTGCACATTATACACAGGTAAATACGGTAATGATAAATTTGCACATAGATTACAATAACGCTGTTCATGCAAAACTACTTTCAGCCAGTCACTTCCGATTCAATCTGGAGCAGTACATTATTATTAGCAGATCATTAGTGTTGAAAAAGGTAGAAAGGACTTTCAGGTAGCCTATTTGATAAAAGTGTCTATACAGTGTATTGAAAGATTGTAGGGGGGTGGCATCCTCCCTAAAGTTTTGGATACCCACATTTCAGATCCTGGCTTAGAGCCTGATATCTTACCAGAAAAAAATTCCTTTCGAAGCCCACCAGTGTCTATCCCCGACTCTCCAAAGAACTGCACTCTCAAGAGGCCCAACAAACTTTTTTTTCGTCGTAGCTGCCTGATGCCTTCCAGCAAAACATCCTGCCTGTTTACTCTAACTTCAATTCGCTCATGCTGTTTTACTTTCATGTATAGCATGCTTAAGATATCATCAAGGCTGAGGAAAAAAAGATTGCTCAAAATATTATTCTGATATAAAATTTGCTTAATTTACTCAGATCAGTATCACTTACAAGGTAATTAAGGTGATTAAAAATATAATTTATATCTTCAAAAGGAGGTTGGTTGGCAGTAAAGTTTGATAATGGCAAAAAAAAAAAGAACATAACAAAAATAAACCAGAAGAAGTAAGGGAATGTCTTAATTCATAAAAAAATATATACTTTAAGAAAACCTAGATGCAATGAATAGTTGACAAGTAATTTGCAATGGATGTCTTTCCTCTGCTTCCCAGAGTAATGCATAGTTCCATAAATTATCCATCCCCACCCCCACAGAAAAGATTTTCCTAACCCCCCCCCCCCCCCCCCTCTGGAAATTTTAGTAAAGCTTCAAACATTTGCTTAAAGTTTTTGGCCTTTGAGACCCCTCCCAACCCCAATCCCAATTTCCAATCCCTTCTAAGGGGGAGTATGGACATTTTCTGAAACCATGCAAATGAATGTCCAAGCTTCAAAATGGTTTGTTCTCACAGGTGAGGTGGTATCTCAACTGCCCTCCCTTCCTCCCAGTTTGGATTACATACCTACAAATGCCATCACTTGGTTCACTGCTTGAAAAAGCTGCTAAAAGTTTTCCAGCAGCTTCATTCCTTGAGCTGGTATTTTCAAGGACTTGGGCAATTTCCTCCTCAGAGTTACTCGGGAAGGTTTCTTTTAAAGCTTCTATAGCACTTGCTTCTATAGTCAAATGTAATCAGCATAATCATTTACGTAGCATTGTGACATCGAATCCAGGCTGCATGCTTGATCACTTCAGTAAGGAATTGACCATTATTTTTTAAGAGGGAGAAGGGGAGAGGGAGGAAATGGTATCCTAAAAAATTAGTTTTTGCAAAAGCAAAAAAAGCCCAAATAAATTGTTTGGAAAACTTTTCACTCATGGATTCACTTTGAAAATTCCATTTCAAATAAAGTTTATTTATGTATGTATGTAGTTGTGCTAATACCTACCGGGGACCAGTATCACGACATTACTGGGTTTTGTAAACTGGTCTTTTTTCTTTTCATTTCTTTTGTTGAGTTTTTTACTTGGTAACAGTTTCACGATAAAATATCGTTTCATTCACACTTTTTGGCGGATAAATTTACAGATAATAATGTTTTGGCTTTTTTTTGGCGACTTTACCGAAATCAGTAGTCGTCAAATGGCCACTACGGAAAAAATTAACTTGGAGGGCTGACTAATCCTTTTGGATGTGCCTAACCGACCTAGGCATGCTAAATATATCCGAGTTCCTTCAGCTAGTCTCATATCAAAGATTAAAAAATATGTGTTGCCTACCAGTTCTTTGATCTGAGGTACCAGGCTCACTGGTATCCCAGGGGCACCTATCCATTTCCTTGATTTCCTTATCGTCATTACCATCACCTGAGCTCCCAGTTACGTCTCTTTTCGCCTCTCTTTTCCGACAAGCACAGAGAAAAATTCGCACAAACGCGATTCTTTGGCAGGCGTGGCAGTGGCTTCGCTGTCGCTTTCATCCGACATGTCTGTGAAGTCGTCGACAGGGATTAGGTAGAATGTCAAACGCTTAAACTCTTTGCCGATTGCTTGCTTGTATGTGGAAAGTTGAAACTTCTCATTTGTCCCGGGAACATTAACCACTTCTCGGAAGTCGGGATATAGCAAAGAGTACTGAAGCGTGTAGTCAAACGACTGATCGAAACTTCCATGTTTGGCTTTTGCTTTCTGCATTATGTCCTCTTTGTTGGCTAGGGAGTTGACAGTGATAATCTGAGTCTTGCCACGACGAAGTTTAATTACCCCGTCTGTTTGCGCTGCTAAACCAACTTTAATTTCAACATTCGTCGATTTCTGTGTCAATTTCTGGCCTTTGGAATGGCCTGAATGGCTCCCTCTCATTTTCTTCCGGGGGGGGGGGGGGGGGCTTAAAACTATTCTGACGATCCTCTTCTCGCTTTTCATAAAATTCTTCGAATGATAGAGTGCGTTCAGAGGGCCGCAGATTCACCAAACTTGTAGATGGACTTATGCCTTCACTGACCTCGCCCTCTGTTCGAGAGGAACCAAGCATTCGGGACACCTCCTCACGGACTGCTGCACGAATTTCGTCTCGAACATAATTAGACGCCATCTTGAATGTAACCCCAAAGGCACAATCTTTTCCACGAAAATCCTCTAAGGAAAAAGCGCGCGAACTTGAGCATACTACTCGGTCTCAGGCCTTCACGCGTAAATGCGCACGCATAGATTATTTCCCTTTCATTCGTGCCTTTGCTTTTTGTTTGCAGTGAGTTTTTTCACTTGATTTCGGGTGTGCGTTATTCTTTTCATTTGCAGTATGCGGTTGATATTTTTTATTCGGTGTGTAGCGTTTCACTTTATTGTGTGGGAGTGCATTTGGTTTTTCATTGGCGGTGCTGGTTTAATTTTATTCGTAGTGTATTTGATTTAGTTTGCAGTAGTATATTTTTGTAATTTGTGTTAATTTAAGTTTTTAGCGCTGTCCCTTATGGGCCACCGTACGTTAACCCCTTCCCCCAACCAGTCGCAAAAGTGTTGAAATTTTTCTTGGCAAAGACTAACAAAACAAAAAGGGCGGGTAGATTTTAAACATCAGCTGTGCGACTATTACTGTAAGGCGTTTAAGCGTCACGTATTGAACGGATCACGTAATAACTTGCCTGCAATCTTTTCTCTCAGGACAAGACATTTGTCTTGGCAAGCCACTCGATAACACGCTTCTTCAACTCATACACAAAGACGTTCAGCAACTTTCTGAGTCCTTGAATAATCATAAAGAGCAAGATAATCGTATAAGCGCAACCCTGAATCTACTTAAGCGTGAGTTTGACAGAGCCGTTGTGTCCCTTCAAGAACAGCAAGCTCGCACAGAAATCACTTGCAAAGATCTAAAACAAAAGCAAGAAATGATTACAGAAGATGTGAAGATTTGCTGGGAAACAACGCAAAAATTGGAAGGTCATTGTAAACGTCTGGAGGCTAAAAGCGCTTTTATGAAGGAGGACTTGGATATATTAACGGCAGCCGTAAAAAGCCTATCACATTCTGAAGATTTCAGTGATATTGTCTTTGATGCCCCAGAGGAAACCAAGTGGTTTACAGGAAGGGAAAAAGAAATTGAAAACCTTGAAAAGTTCCTTCCACTGAACGAACGCAGCGGATTAAAAATGGCTGCCATTTGTGGTCTCGGGGGATGTGGAAAAAGTACTTTAGCAACTCACTTTGCTTGGAAACGTAAACAGGAATACGAAGGTGGTGTGTTTTGGATCTCCATGGAGGACGACAGAAAATTTGAGAACTCTGTAAATGACTTAGCTTTGCGTTTAGGCATCGACGCAAATTCATTTGATTTCACGCTGCCCAAACTTCTAACGTGGATCTCCAAGCAAGAAAAACCTTGGTTGATGGTCCTTGATGATGTCGACCAACTAAACTTTTCTGAAAATATGCACGTCGTTTTGTCTGGTCGGTGGAAAAGACGAGCAGAGGGACATATCTTGCTAACAACAAGACGTGAACCAAAGGAGGTGTCTAGTTCGGTGGATCTTGAGCCATCTTGCTGTGTTGAGGTTTTCTCCTTCTCACTAGAGGAAGCCAAGAGTTTTCTTCTTGCTCGATGTAGAACCGCTACTGACGGAAAGGAGATGGAGATAGATGAACTGGTGCGTGAGCTTGGTTGTCTTCCTCTTGCTTTGGAACAAGCTGGTGCACACATTAAAGCCCTTCAGTGCTCAATAGCAGACTATCTTGAATCGTACAAAATTCAGCGGGTAAAGTTATTAAGTGAGCATCCGCGTGAAAAACCATCATGGGAGTACGAGTCTCAGAACCGACTTGCAGTGCACACTACGTGGCTTTTAAACTTTGAGTATGTGAAAAAATCACCTCAAGGAGAATGGGCATCCGGATTTCTTCAAGCCTCAGCATTTTTTGCGCCGAATGAAATTCAGGACGAGTTAATCAACTGTGATGTGCTCTCAACTGATGATATTTGTAACTTTCCGATCGTGAAAAATCAGATCGTAGAAATTTTGACCAAGTTTTCGCTTTTCCATAGAAAGAGCTCCAGGTCCCTTGGATTGCACCATCTGGTTCAGGAAGTCATGCGAAATAAAATGAGTATTCAAGAAACTGTCGCATCGATGCTTACAGCGGTAAAACTTCTTTATCGTTCCTTTCAAGATTGCCCTTCGCCTGACGAGGTTCTTTCTTATATCACGTCAACCAAACAAGAACAACCTTCTGCGTTCTTAACAAGCAAATCTAGATTCTTTTTGTGGTCCAAACTAACAACACATGCTTCCCAGCTGCAACAGCATTTAAAAGCATTGCTGTATCAGCAGAACATCGAAAGAGAAGTCAAAGCAGCCGTTTTCACACATGAGACGTCTCGTGTTATTTATGAAAATGCCGTTCATTTAAGTATTCATGGACATCAAGTGGAGGCCAAGGAAACTGAGCGATTTGCATTTCATATTTTTGATTCTTGTCCAAGTGCTGAGAGGCCAATTTCTGGCAATGATTTGACTAAACTATTTCCATTAACCTTGCCTCTTCCTTATTTGATTCAAAAAACTCTTTTGTATTCATCTCGACAACCAGTCGAGAGCTCAGCGAAGTTCCAAGAAGACGCAAGTGAACAAAGCGAATTTATAGACGAACTTCGTTTACAAGGAAACACGCTATTCAAAAAAGGTCTTTTCAAAGAAGCATCCGAAAAATACACAGAAGCTCTGGAAGCAAGTACGGAAGGAAAGCAACCAGACCCACGCCTTCTAAATAATCGAGCAACTGCTTATCTCAAACTGGGAAAATTTCAGAAATGTCTTCAAGATTCTGAGGAGTATAAAAAGATTCTGCCCTTCTGCTGGAAAGGATACACAAGGAAAGCCTTGGCGCTAAATGAACTTGGATTGCAAGCTTCTGCCCTATGCTCTGCAGCCATTGCGTACTACCACAACGCCTCCTGTTGCCGTCAGTACAAGGCATTCGCAGACACGTTTAAAGACCTGGATGGAAAGTGGGTGGTTATCGACTCCTCCCTGACCCTACATCGCTTATTAGAAACAAACCAGAAAGGATGTTCGCAGGAGAAAATTATCCTTTTACGAAATGGAGAGTACAATTTAAAGGACACCGGTGACATCAGGGACGTCACATTAACAGCCCTTGAAAATAGTTCAGATGTCAGTATAACCTGCAATGAGAATTTTTTGCGAGGAAAGTGCTTTTTCCAGAATATTGTCTTTTCTGCAAAGGTGACCATTCAGGTTGGCGAAGATGCCAGTGCGGAATTCCGAAACTGTAGTTTTCGGAATCTTACATCGAAGGCAATGGTGTTATCGGTTAACGGCGTAGCAACTCTCTTAGAATGTACAGTCAGAGATAGCAGAGGTAGTGGAGTATTCGTGCAGGGACCTAACTCTTCAGTTACAATGGTTAAATGTGAGATCAGTGGAAACGGAAGAAAAGATAATTCATTCGCCTACGGAATAAGGGTGTTTAACCATGGGCGTTTGTTGGTTCATAAATGTCGCATCTACGGAAATGTCAGGGGAATTTGGATCGATGAGGGTCCATACGGTATTCCAGCAAAGGGCGCTGTAATAACAGATTGCGAGATTTATGACAATAAATACGAAGGAATTGTTGTAGGCCGAATGGCGGGGTTTCCACATGACTTTACTGAAGTTATTATGCGCAGAAACAGGATTTATCACAATGGCACATTTGGCATCCGCGCGACATTTGATATCAATAGCATTCTATTCGAATCCAATACCGTTTTTGAAAACCTTTGGTGGGGAGTTTACGTTCACAACAACTCTGGTGGTGTTTATAAAGACAATGAGATATGCAACAACAAAATGGGAGGCATAAGGGTCGGGTACCAAACTCCAGAAAAGATGCCCTGTGTGGTGATAAATAACTCCATCCACGACAATTGCGGGCCAGCCTTTTACGAGGGACTTCGTTTCTCAGAACGCAATGTATTCCCGGAAGAATTACAGACGTATTTCATGAAATCACAAGCTGAAGGAGATTTTTTATCGACGAATGTGTCTTTTCCGAATATGGTATCGGCAGAGTTCAGTTCAGGTTCCAATCATTGTGTCCAAAATGGCTATGGGGACAAACGATTAGAGGCTACCGTTAAGTTGCACTGTGTCTTTTGCTTTCAACGTGATTCTCCCGTGAAACTGAAATTGTGTACACGCTGTATGACAGCAGCCTATTGTAGTAAAAAATGTCAAATATTACACTGGCAAAAGCACCAGTACACGTGTACAGCTACTGGACAAAGGAACACTATCGAGCTGACCTTTCTAGAATCTTTTCATTGTATTGGACGTTACTGGAAAGCCCACCCTAGTTTGAAACCAAGTGGTCCAGATTTCTATCCTCCTCCCCCAAGAGATGGAAGTCGCTTTATTGTGAAAATACAAACCTATGAAGCAAATGAGTTTTCAGACGTAATAGATATGAGAGGGTTTCTCAGTGATGCGCAAGACCCAAATAAAGTTAGGATGTTACTTTATGATCGGAGCCGCCATGTCAGTCTTGAATTCAGCGGTAAACCACAACTGTTTAACTTAATAATGGAATGCGGGATGATGGGGAAGAGTATGTCTCTCACGAAGAAATTGTACTGTTGGGCGGCATTCAAGGATGCCAAAACGCTTCGAATTTTTTCTCACGAATTCCCCGAAGTGCAAGATTGGTAAGTTCCAACACAAACATGACCAAAGATCACCAAAGGACAACTGGTTTGGGAAAAAGAAACAGGCTGGAAAGGGGATGTTACTAAAACGGGGAACGGGGAGCGGGGAGCGGGGAACGGGGAACGGGGAACGGAAGTAAAATAACCAGTAGTCAGCGGTATCCTCCGTAAAAATTTAAAAAAATGGCCGATCAAGAACCCGGTAAGATCGATGATGAAGGAGCGTCGAAACAACACTTAAGGTCGCTATTTTACTAATGAACTAATTATGCTCATGAGGTGTATGAAATAATACGGAGGTAATAATTTCATGACATTTTTCACCTTTTTGCGTTTTACTGAACAACAAAATATGCTCCAACAGCACTTGAAAGAAGCTACAGTCGAAACAAAAACTCTCAAAGCACAGCCATATTTGGAACTCAAGTGAATCTATACGGTGTCTAACTCACAAGAACTACTTTTGCTTGACGCGTTTCGTAGGGTTTTGGCTTAAATACATGCTGAAAGATAACGTAGATCGAAGCAGTCAGGTGTATTTCCTCGACAGTAATAGTGTGGCAGTACTAGTGGAGCTCCTTCCTAGCTGAAGCGTTTTTTTCAGGCCCAAATTAAAACATATTGGCGAGGAGATAAAACTGTAGGTCTAATAATATTATATTTACAAACCTATGATGAGAAGTAAGTGCAAATTGTATTATGTGAAAAGATAAGATGGATCAGGTTATTTAATACCTCAATAAAAGGCAACTTTAAACATATTAACATGCAATGTGCCAGGAATATCAACCATACCTTGCTCTTAAAGGTGACAGTTGTTTCAGAGCAAATGGCTATGCTGTGGTTTTATTTTATTATAACCATGGTTGAAATTTTGCTTCCCTTTGTTTGGGGATACGGTAATATGAATTTTGTAATAATGAGTTCAAAACAAAGAGATTAAAATTCAAACTTAGGATAAAAAAGAACCGCAACTGAGCTGCAATATTGAGTGTTGCAAGTGTACATGGGGAAGTACTTTGGTTGGAAGGTACTTTTTAAAGGCTAGCTGTTAAAATATGCATGGGAAGTGAATATGTCAGTGACTTTGAACCAGTTAATATTGTCAAGCTGCTTTATCAGCTTAATTCAGTAATATTGCAGTGCACCTACCATCAAGCATCACATCATCAATGTTGCAGAGGTTGGCAGCTTATTAGAAGGTGGTTGATAAGCCTTCAAGCAAGCTGTCTGTAGTTTTAGAAATAAAGAGTCCAAGGTCTCACACAAGTGATGGGAGGCAAAAGATTGGAGTGCGAATATGTTTTTCAGTAAACACGCGCAACTGTGTGTGTATAGTGGCCACATTACACTTACTCAATGTTTCATGTAAAATAACGCAACAGATCTTGCTACCCATTTTCCCTAATTTTATTTCCCCTCCAGGGAGCATAATTTCTTTTAACATATTGGGATTTTAAAAAAAGGGAATGGAAGCTTTTAAATTAATAAAAAATTATTTAATGAAGCACAGTATCAAAGAAATTAAAGAGAAGAATCAGACTACAGTAACAATAACCCAGAGGGGAGGGGGGGGGGGGGGGGTTCTCACTGAAGTTTTATACGAAGAGGCTCTGCCCCAGGGACCAATCCCTTACCCTTTGTATGTACCATTTTAGACAGAAAAGGTACCCCTTTTGTATACCCTGTAGTGACAAATTGTACCCCTTTCACATACCTAATTTTGAACGCTGCATCCCTTTTTGACTGCTGTAAATAAACCATCTTTACAATATGAATAAATCGCTAAAACAGGTTTTCTTGTCTCTCACATCCATAAAATGCGTCTGTGACTGATCTCATTTTGATCCTTCAGCTGACTGAAGTGACAGATGTCCCTTTCATTTACTTCAACTATAAAACAAGACCCTTCCCTTTCATGTACCTGAAGCCTGAAAAAGGTAACCTTTTCAGGGGGAGCCTCTCTGTTTAGGCCATTATAGTACCCCCTCCTGCACTGAGAACAGTACTTGATACAGTGATATTGTATGGTATGATTTGCAGCAAACATTTTGCGCCCATGAAGAGGTACTTTGATTATTTTAAGATAATTTTCATTTTTCTTCAAAAGAAAGGGAAGAGTTTAGGATCTCATTCTTAGCGGGGGTGGGGGGGTGGTTAATTGAGGATCTGCAGTGAGTGAGAATCTTGCATTTAATACAATCCAATGGTTTTGATTCAGGAAAGGGTCGTCAGGAGTATTTTGCAGAAAGACAAATGGCCACTGTACGACTTTGAAGTTTACTGATTAGGGTGAGCAAAATGAGTGAATTTGGTTCCATTAGGGTCATTATACTGGTCTATACTGGGCGAACTGACCTGAAACAAATTGTTTCATCACAGAATAATAAAATGATATTATTTTATTTTCATGGATCAGTGAAACACTTCAATATCGTGAATGCTTACTCACTTTACTCACTTTATTTGATTTACCACAAAATATAAATAACGATAAAACAAGACAGTTACACAAAAGCAAATGGAAGTGGTGAGGAAGCCCAAAAAGAAACCATGAGGCTTATAGACATTGGGCTCCCTCAGAGTAAAATTAAATTAACAGTAACAGTAAGGCCAGGATCGAAAGTAAAATACAATGAAGGTAAGTATAAATTAACTAATTACATAGACTGAGTTGACAAAATATAAAGTATGGTACATGTAACAATAAGTATAAAAATAATATCAGACATGTGAAGAAAGGTAACTATTTACTACAAGATTTATAACTAATAATTCATATAAAATTTTTTCTTCAATTTCGTTTTGAATGAGTGGAGAGAAATAGATTCTTTAGTGTCATCTTCTAAAGAGTTATAATAAGTAGGTCCTTGGAAACTGACAGAAAATTTACGAAGGTTTGTTCTACAAAAAGGAAGGTGAAAACGTTCGCGTATCTAGTGGCATGCAGTGTAGTAGATCTAATAATATTAAAAACAGAACCAGATTGTTAAAGTAGTCTTAGTAACTATGTGATGACATGGTCAATAACATTTTTCAAAGCAGACATCTCTATCAAAGGAAATAGGAGAAGTCTGCACGCAAGCTACCTGGCTACTTCGATGAATGTTATCTATCATGGAAAAGTAGTTCATTGCTTTGTGGGCTAGACTCAATATAGCTTCACTTGAGTTCCAAATAAGGCTGTACATGTGCTTTGAGAGTTTTTGTCCCGATTGGCTTCTCTCAACTGCTGTTGGAGCATATTTTGTTTCCCAAGGATAATTGTTCAGTAAAACGCAACGTAAAAAGGTGAAAAATGTCATTACCTCCGTATTCTTTCAAGCACCTCATGAGCATAATTAGTTCAAGTAAAATAGCGACGTTATTTAAGTTTGTTTCGACAGTGCTCTTTCACCGATCATCGGCCATATTGGATTTTATGGAGGTTACCGCTGACTACTCGTTCCCAGACTTCCGTTCCCCGCTCCCCGTTCCCTTTTTAGTAGGGAACTTAAGATGGAGACGTTTTCGGGGCGACGGCAACTTCAACCGTGTAGTGTATTAAAACCGGATGTTTGAGTTAACCGGAAGTTTATGTATCTGGACATCCCACAATACCATGCGTGTTCGGTTACTAGTGTTGGAAGACCAGAGAAGCGTGTTGAACTTATGTTCGGTTTTTGTTGTAATCATATAACATCGTGATTGTAAAGCATTAAAATACGGAATTTAACATCTGGCGACGAGGATGGGATGGTAAAGGACACCTTCGTGAAGGTTTTAAACGAGATTTGCATTCGTTAGGAGACGTAGTTCGGTGTGATGCCCGGGGGATCGGATGAGACAGGAGGTTCGGCGAGTGCTGCCACTAATAGTGGAGTTGTGACTGCGGTAGCTGTAGAAGTCGGTGGTTTACAGCCTTTTCAAGTGAAAGGGGACCCGCACTCCATTTCACAGCGTTGGAGAAAATGGAAAAGAGCTTTCGAGTTATACATACTAGGAAAAGGGATCACAAGTGACTCGCAGAAACGTGGCCTTTTGCTTCACACGGCCGGCCTCGAGGTGCAAGATGTTTATTTTACTCTCGTGCCTGTAGGTGAAGATAAGGATTACCCCGCCACACTTAAGGTACTAGATGATTACTTTATTCCTAAAGCTAATGTACCTTTCGAGAGACACTTGTTTCGGCAAATTACTCAAAGTAGCGAGGAGACTGTTGATCAATTCGTCTGTCGGTTGCGACAACGCGCGGCCTCGTGTGACTTTGGGGAGCGGGAGGACGAGTACATCAGAGACCAGTTAATTAATAAATGTTATTCTGCGAAGTTGCGTCGAAAGTTCCTTGAAAAAGATGGCAGTGTTACTCTGAATGATCTCTTGATAACTGCTAGAGCTCAGGAAGCAGTTGATTTACAAATGGTGGCGATGGGAGGGAACGCTAATTCAGAACAGGTCAATAATGTCACTGATACTGGGTTGAATAGAAATGTTGACAAGAGAAGTTGTTTTAACTGTGGCCGGGATGATCATTTTGCGAGGGATAGAAGATGTCCTGCAAGGGGTCGTAAATGTGACCAGTGTGGGGAAATAGGTCATTTTAAAGTGAAGTGTCGGAGAGGGACATCCCAAAATTTTCAGCAGTGGGAAAGACGAGCTGTCACTAGCGGAGGTAGGAAAGTTGAGCCAAAGGTAACTGACAGCAGCAAGAAGACAAACACCAATTATGTAGATGGTGATGATGATAGAAGCGAAAGGTTAGAACAGGATGAAAGACCGAGCTCTGGTCCCGAGTATGTGTTTTCTGTAGGAGATGATACACGACAGAGTAATGGAGTAGTAACCCTGCATGTTGGAGGTATCCATTTGCCAAATGTTCTAATTGACTCTGGTGCGACAAGCAACCTGCTAGGCAAACCAACATGGGAGTGGCTTAAGTCTCAGAGAATTCAGTGCAAAACCCGAAAAGATGCCAAGGTTTTATTTGCATATGGGAACACTAAACCATTACCAACCTTAGGAACGTTTACTGCCCATGTCATGTGTACTGACACTAATGCTACTGTTGAAGCTGACTTTGTGGTTATAGATGGAGATGGCAGGACTCTACTGTGTCGAGACACAGCGGAAAAACTAAACCTATTACGTATTGGACCCATCCATTCTGTGAACAGTGTTGAGGTAGAGACCACAGATCAAGACATAAGGGACAAATACAAGGAACTGTTTACTGGGGTGGGTCTCTTGAAGAGCTATGAGTTGAAACTTAACATCGATACTTCTGTAAAACCGGTTGCACAACCTGTCCGTAGAATCCCATTTGGTGTGAGGGAGAAAGTGGAGAAAAAGTTAGATGAGTTGCTGACTTGTGGGATCATAGAAGAAGTACCAGAGGGACCAACCAGTTGGGTCTCCCCGCTTGTTGTTGTACCCAAACCAGATGGTGATGTTAGAATCTGCGTTGACATGAGGCGTGCCAATCAAGCAATCATTAGAGAACGTCAGCCTATCCCCACAGTTGAAGAAGTCCTCCAAGACTTGAATGGTAGCACAGTATTTAGCCGTGTAGACCTGAAGTGGGGGTTCCATCAGATACTTCTTGCAGAGGAGAGTAGGCATGTGACAACATTTGTGACTCACCGCGGTCTTTACAGATACACCCGTCTCATGTTTGGGGTGACCTCAGCACCCGAAAAATATCAACAAATCATCCGGGATGTATTGCGTGGTTGTGAAGGGGTCATCAATATTGCGGATGACCTAGTTATTCATGGTAATGGTGTTGAGCAGCATGATGAGAGGCTTTTTGTTGTGCTCAATCGGTTAAAGGAGGTGGGTTTGACATTGAATGGAGACAAATATGAGTTCAGGTTACCAAGGTTGACATTCTTTGGTCATCAAGTGACACAGAATGGGGTAGAACCTAGTGAGGAGAAGGTTGCTGCAATCCGGAATGCAGATCCACCACAGAATGCAAGCGAGGCGCGATCATTCCTGGGTCTGGCTCAGTTTGTGGCTAAGTTCATCCCAGACCTGTCCACTGTTGCAGAGCCTATCCAGAGACTAACTCACAAGAATGTGGAGTTCAAATGGCAGTCGGAACAACAGGCTGCATTTGACAAGTTGAAGGAACTGATCACAAGTACAACTGCATTAGCTTACTTCGATGTAAACAGTAAGACAAGGATTGTGGCAGATGCATCGCCTGTTGGTTTGGGTGCGGTGTTGATTCAGTTGCAAGGGGTTGAGTGGAGGGTTATTGCTTATGCTTCAAGAGGTCTAACAGATGTAGAAAGGAGGTACAGCCAGACAGAGAGAGAAGCCCTGGCACTGGTGTGGGCTTGCGAACGCTTTAACATGTACGTTTTTGGAAGGGATTTTGAACTAGAAACAGATCACAAGCCGCTGGAATACATATATTCACAGAAATCAAAGCCTTCCGCTCGTGTAGAACGTTGGGTTCTCCGCATGCAAGCCTATGACTTTAAGGTCATCTACAGACCAGGAAGAACCAACATTGCAGATGCGTTGTCAAGGCTGAATCGTAGAGTACCCTGTGGTGAAGGAGAACACCAGGACTATGTTCGCAGCGTAGTTGAGAATAGCACTCCCTGTGCTCTGACACCCTCGGAGATTGAGAAAGCTTCAGCTGCAGACCCAGAAATAAGCCTTGTGAAAGAATGTGTGCGTACAGGAGACTGGAGTGCTTGTACTATACCTGCCTATTTACATGTCAAGAATGAACTGTGTTCTTATGGTCAGTTACTGCTGCGTGGTTCGAGAATTGTAATTCCCCAAGTGTTACGGGAGCATGTCCTGAAATTGGCTCATGAAGGACATCAAGGAATTGTGAAAACAAAGGGCAGACTGCGTAGTAAGGTGTGGTGGCCGAAAGTAGATGCGGATGCGGAAAAATTATGCAAGAGTTGTCATGGCTGTCAAGCTGTCAGCGAATATTCCCCTCCAGAACCTATGGCACGAGCTTACCCACCGAGCGGACCGTGGCAAGATTGTGCTGCAGACATATTGGGTCCTTTACCCTCCGGAGAGAATTTACTTGTTGTAGTGGACTATTATAGCAGATATTTTGAAGTAGTTATCCTGAGGTCAAATACAAGCACAAAGGTCATCAACAGCCTCCAGCCAATATTTGCTCGTTTTGGAGTTCCCCACACACTTAAAACGGACAATGGTCCACAGTTCATTTCAGAGGAGTTCAAAGCCTTCCTTGTGGAAAACGGAGTAGAACACCGAACAACCCCCCCTCTGTGGCCCCAAGCGAATGGGGAGGTAGAACGTCAAAACCGCACTTTGTTGAAAGTGATCCAGGTAGCTCAAATTGAAGGAAAAGATTGGCGACAAGAGCTTCACAAATTTTTAACTGCACACAGGTCCACTCCCCAAATGACAACTGGTGTAGCACCATTCTTCTTAATGTTTGGGAGAGAAATGCGGTCAAAGTTACCAGAGTTGAGACGTGAGGCACCCATCACCAATGAAGAAATCCGTGACCGAGACTGGGCGAGAAAGCTGACACAAAAAGATTATGTGGACACAAAGAGACATGCAGTTGAGAGTCAAGTGGAAGTTGGAGATCAAGTATTATTGAGAAACACCAAAATAAACAAACTGTCTCCAAACTATGACCCCAGTCTTTGTGAAGTCATAGACAGAAATAGAGGAGAAGTCACATTAAGGAAGAAAGATGGTGTGGAAGTAAAACGGAATGTGTCATTTGTTAAGAAATACCAGGAGAATGGTACTACAGAATCAGAATCAGTGGTACCACTTCAGACAATTGCTAACCCATTAGAATCAGCGACACCACTTCAGCCAATTGCCAGCCAGCCTATTGCTAGCCAGCCAGTTGCTAGCCCAATTTCGGTGCAGCAGACAGTTAACCCAAGTTCACCTATGCTTAAAGCAAGCCCGAGACCAACTCGAACTATTAGACTTCCTAAACGATTCGATGATTATGAACTGTCAAAAGCTTGACTGGACTTTGTCACTGGTGGAGCATCTTAAAGCTGTACCCTGTTTATCATTTTATGGAACTGAACTTATTTCTTTATCCAGTATTTAAGTCTTCGTTCTCGTTTCATTCTGGACTTTTCATTCTGCTCTAAAAAAAAAAAAAAAACAAAGGAGGGATGTAGTGTATTAAAACCGGATGTTTGAGTTAACCGGAAGTTTATGTATCTGGACATCCCACAATACCATGCGTGTTCGGTTACTAGTGTTGGAAGACCAGAGAAGCGTGTTGAACTTATGTTCGGTTTTTGTTGTAATCATATAACATCGTGATTGTAAAGCATTAAAATACGGAATTTAACAAACCGGACGTGACGCCACGATTTGTGCAAAACTGCGCATGCTCTTACTCACCACATTGCCGTCCCATTCTCGTTCCCAGAGCTTCGATCCTTTTGGTCAGCGGCGGGGATCGAGAGCTCTGGTTGGTTCCAACTCAAGGGCTTGTTTTGATTGGCTTTGAAACACAAAGGAAACAAACCGGAAATAATAGGTGAAGTGAAGATGGCTAATCAAGGCTGATGACTGTGGGATCCGGGTCGGACAGCATTTTAGTGTTTAATACTTGCGTGGAGAATTCAATTTGAAGAAAGTCTAACGGAAATATCATTTTAAACAAACATCCGCTGTTTCTTTTTGAAAAAGTAACCGTTAAAGGAGTAACTGAGGTCTAGATCAGGGAAATTTTGCGGGTTAAAAAAAACTACTGGCTGGGATGAGTGATGATAGTTTTCTGCGGTGTTTTCTCTCATCTCCGGCGCGGTTCAGTCATTCATTAGAGAAGACGGCAACAGGAGAGAGCCAACTACCCAGCCAGTTTCAAAGTGAAAGACAAAAGCTACAAGAGAACGGTACGTAAAAAAGGTCGATGTTTTTCCTCTAAAATTCTTTCATTCTCGATATTTTTGACCAACTAGTTGGATTTTACTAAAACAATTATTCCTCTCGCCCTCATGGCCTCTGAGTCAATAGCCCATTCGGCCTTCGGCCTCATGGGCTATTGACTCAGCGCCCATTCGGGCTCGAGGAATAATTGTTAAATATCATAGTACTACAATTGATATAAAAAGCGTAGTCTTTTTGTCACTCTCTGAGTTGAATGCTGCTGGTTTTATCTGGCCTGTATTTTACTACTTCCCAAACCCCTCACTAGTCAATTTCAAATCTACTTATTTTGTGTATATTTCTGAAGTAAAATCATGTAAAACTATGTAAACCCATTCCAGTGAATCATCACTGCAAATGCAACCCCAATATGACGCCCATCCATTTAGCCCTCTCTACATAGGCTACCCCCGGAGAATTAAACCATTTCCTTGAAGCCAGAGTCAAATTCCTCACCCAAAGAAGTCCCCATTTATCTTTTTTGTCCTCATTTTGTTCAAAAATATTTAAATACATAATAGCCCAAGTTTGGTTACATTTGGTTTGGTCTTCTTTGAGCTCAAGTCTCCAGTGGGAATCGCAAGACAATGGAGTTGTGAAAAAATTACAATTTTTGTCCCTAAAGCCTTGGAGTCATGTTAGAATTTTATATACCAACTGAATTTTATATATCAATCTCCTCTAATTAAGTGACCACCTACTTTAAATCCTCTAGTTACGCCCCCCTAATTTATTTCTAGCATGTTTGTAGTCGGGGTGGGAGTTGCAGATAGAGGCAGGAGGTTAGCAATTTGGTTGTGAAGAAGAAGGAGAGAGAGACTTATAAAAGATGGGAGCTCAGGGGCCAGGGCTTGAGGAGAGGATTTACGACATTCACCAAAATTTCCCTTGTATGAAAAAAAAATTCTAAATGATTGAACATCTTGTACCTTGGGGGATAGTTTTATGGTTTTATATGATTATTAACCTCTTGTGAGTCAGCGTGACCACTTAACACATGATTTACAGTGTGCGAATTATATTATTTCAAGCTATGAAATCCAAAGAAAGCTTAAAACCTAAATTGTAAAATACTGCTACAAAATAATTAAAGTTAGGCTGTTAGAAGACAGGCTATTAATTGAATGAGTGATGCAAGTTTTAATGTTTTCTTATAATATTTTTGTATGTAGGCAGCAATGTTGATGAAAGGAAAAAACAGTACAAGTGTCACTGTTTGCATCTGTGATCTGAGCACATCAATAAACCTCACCTGAAAATGTCACCAACTGAGCCTACAGAAATCAGGCAACTGGCCATAGGACTGCAGAGTTCGTAGAATACAACAAACCTTTTTATTTCATTTTATATCAGCTGCTAAAAAAGCTATTGTGTTAGAAAAATTCCATTTTAAGATACAGTTTCACGTAAGCTTGTTGTTACCATTGAAAAAAGCTGCAGGTGCTGCGTGATCATCAGCTTGAACCATAGAAATTTGTATACTCTATCCATCTTGCCTATGACAACAGCAGTGCTTAATATTAGCTAATATATAGTTTATTTCCAGCTGTCTTTGTTGCATTCACTCTGATTTTTTTGGGTAATTAAGAAATCCTCAAGTGCAAGTGTGCAGCTGGACTTAAGATCCTGTATCCTTACTCCAACCCACAAGTTGCTAAAACCCATTGACAAGAAAAGTGACACAATATATGTAGTTAATGCTAATTTACATTGTTTCATAATTCTAACAAAGAGGACTGGAATAATAGTTACTTTAGCATGCCTGAGCAAGGCTGATCCTGTACTAATATCATGGTACTTTTTTCAAATGGGCTATTAATAATTCAGGTCTGTGAAACCCTCAACTTTAACTTCATCAAGTTAACTTAGCTTGTTGAACATGATTATCATACAGATTCTGATATGTGTATTGAGACCTCTCTGCTGCAGTGTTAGCCTGTTCACAGACCCTCTATTTTCTCTATACAGATCACCGAGGGGGCATATGAAAATAAAAGAGGGCAGTGTTGCCGAGTGGTCAGCCCACCGGTCTTAAAATCCAGTGATCCAGGGTTTGAGTCCTGCTCTGGCCACTTGCTGATTTGTTCTCAGTCATCGCGAGTTCAAATCCTTGCCCACGCTTGTAAATAGCTAACTGGTTGCCTCCTGCCAGTTGGGTTTTTAATCCTGTTATGTTATATTTGAATAAATTTGTTTCCAAGTATTCGAGTGGAGTGCCTGTAAACTAGCTGGGTAAGCGAAGTGCACTTTACACTATAAACAAGACTTTTAATAAAGCTTCAAAGAAAAAGGTGGGGGTTACTGCAGTGTTCACAATCATGTGACCCAAATCAAAGTTCAGACCTGTTTTGGAGACAATAAGCTTGTTGAATCCCTATCCAGGCTTCTAAAATGAGTCAGGCAACAAATCAGGGTCTTAAAATAATTAATTGGCCTTGTGCTCAGCTGATAATAGTAATAAATTCATACATTAACAATATTATTATTAATGCATTGAATTTGGAGCCCTTGTTTTTGTGTTGCCCGCATTTATTATTTACACGTGTAAGACTGTTCTTGTACCCCCTTCCCCACCCCCACTACAGAACCTGCACATTTAGAGTAGTAAGGAGAAGACAAAGACATAATTATTGCTTGTTACTTTTGCTTTTCAAGCAACAAATAGGTAGCTTTTGCTCCTAAAATAATGTAATCCATTCACTGCTATCTTTTAATGAAAATCATTGACAAAGATACTTGTCAATGACATTCCTACATACATAGCAGTAAACCTTTCATTCCAATGCATGCTACAGTATGACATGGCATGTGGTGGTGTTAACCGAAGGCCATTTATTTTTGTTTATTCTCATAATATTTTATTTCAGCTGACGTTTTGTTAATTTATGGAAATCTTAGTTTCCTTAGGGTTGTGTGATGAGCTTAAAAACGGCTGCATCGTAATTTGTGGGATCTTAACTAATACCCTGGGGAGGAGCGTTGCGACGTTCCATGATGAGCCTAAAAACGGCTGTGAAGGAAACTAAGGAAATCTTAAACGTGAAAAAAAGTGAACTGAAACTGATAGGACACAGAAAGTCAAAGTTACAGGTCAAAATTAACTTCAAGTTAAAACTTTTTAACCTGGGTTGATTCTCCATTTCCTTTGCCTCCTGGCCATGAATAATAATTAAGGGCTAGGTTAAAAAATGATATGCAATTTATGATTTGTATAAAGCTGATCCAATAAAGGTTGCTTTGGGCATTAGTGTTTAATAATAACTCCTTTTATTGTATTAGGTATATTTGTGTCCCTTCTTGTTCATAAAGTGAGTTAATCACCACAAAATATCTTAAATAGACTGATTTATAACCCTTTAAGCCCCAGTATCCACATACAAATTCTCCAAACTGATCTCCATACATTTCCTTAAAGAATTAGTTGACAGAATTTGTTCAAAGATCAAAGTATTTTCTCTTGGGTGATCATTTTATTGATTCTCATAACTTATCTCTTTTACAGTGTATGGATAATTGTAAGGAGAAAATTGATCTTCGACACTATTGGGACTTAAAGGGTTAACAAGGAGGCACTGGAAACATATGGCACAGGCTGACATCGGAATTTTAAAGAGTATTTTTAATACAGTGTGTTGAAGCTGGCTTGTGCACTGTATATTTTAACCCCTAATTAAGTGTGACAAGCATGTAATAGCCCTTACAATATTGCAGCCTGTCATCAAACAGAATGGTCATGGGAATATAAGCATACTAGTCAAAGCAAGGAAGCGTTACGTTATATTACATTTGCTTTCTTTTTTAGTTAAATTCCAAGAATCTAATCAGCAATTCAGAAACCGCTTTGTTGTCATCACCTGAGGATTGGAGACTGTTGAGAATAATGGTAAAACCGAGCTGGTGATATCTCACAGTACATCATCTTTCATATTCACACGATCCCCTCTTAATACACACGCACTTACAGCCTTACCTTATTTTCACTTTTTGCCCCTAAAAGAGAGCGTTGAGCAATGAAACAAATAAGAATAGTCCGTGCTTCCTCTTTCGGTTTTTCTCCAAACAGACCATGAAACACGGCGATTTATTGAACGATTTACCAAATCCGTTAAACTGCGAAACATCTTTATTCTCAAGAACCACGCACTTTACAAGTAAGCTTATTAGTTTTTCAAACTTGTCCTTGCATTGAAGGTCGGGATACAAAGACTTTTACTTCGAAATTCTAGTTGTGCAACGGTGGTCGCAACGGTGGCACATTTTGCTGCTGAATTTTTCAGATTATTTTTTCATTTTTTTTCCTGAGACTGCGCAGTCGAACCGGAAGTCCACGATTTGCGGACTCCAAATTGGAACCAGCCAGAGCTCTCGATCCCCGCCGCTGACCAAAAGGATCGAAGCTTTGGGAACGAGAATGATTGCCGTCTTGCTCCCGTCGGCGACGCGAAACTGGTCTGTTTGGCGTTGTGGCGAGAACGTGAGTATTTAACTCTCATTTCAATCAGGTTTGCTGCATTTAGCAACCAGAATCTTGCAGATTATCGTCCTTAAATTGTCCTTGTTTTCTTTGAGTCACATTTCAAGCTTGATTTCCGACCTCTGTCATCTAAATTAACATGTTTATAATGTTTCTATGTTTCATGTCACAGAGTCAAGATGCAATCTGATCCAGTATGGCAAACAGCAAACCGTAAGTGAGCTTTACATGGACAAAATTGTCCTACGAGCCAAATGAAGCATCCAGTCAAAAAATATGAACTCCTATATTTTAATTGTGTGTTTTTAGCTCACTTTTGTCGCTAGAGTACCGTATGAATGAAACGTATGTATTGAAAATTGTTTAGAATAGTTGGTAATACCACGTACTAACGTGGAAATACTGAAATAAAGTTGTTGTTGTTAAATGCAAGCAATTAAGCATTAATTCTCTTAGTTCTTTATGGGAAGCTATATTTTCCTCTTCGGTAGTCTTCCACGGCGCCGTCCTCCTGAGTTCACTGCGATCTTAATGTTCGAATTTTGGAGGGAAGCAACGGCTACCTCTGTTCCAGGATTGCGCTGCCAGTCCGGTCGCCGTTGCCCCGAAAACGTCTCTATCTTAAGTTCCCTACTAACATCCCTGGAAAGGTTGCACGAAGCATCTGTAAAGCCATCCGTTAACTTCGACGGGATAGACTGATTACCGAAAAAAATTGATTTATACCTTTAGCCACAATTTCTACTATCACACGTTGAATCAATGAATGATAGTGACTTCGTAAACAATATGTTGTTAAAAGGTGGGCCGAAACTATTTATTTGCTTGTTGCTTAATGTGTGTTTGATTCGCGTTTTTACAGCAGGAATGATTTAACCGATATCTTTGATTTTGGCATCCTTAATAAAGAATAGTGGAACTTTAAGAAACTGTTATTTATTTTCTTAAAACCGCATTTTTGCGAAAAAATGTATTACATAACTTCGAGTCTGACGACAGATTTTTTAGCAAATAAGGCGCATCGCTCTCTAGTTCTATTTCAGTCTGCAAACTTGAAGTCAATCGTGGCCATACAACTCGCTGCACAAAATGCTGGTCAAATTTAACCGTAAAATGCTACCCTAACACATTTGTGAACGTTGACGCACAAATAGAGAAAGAGTGCCGACGGACTATCTCCTATCCGAATGGGTTTTCTTACCCAAAGCTTTCATGATGCAAGGAACTAAATAATCAGAAACCTGCAAGAAGAACAACCTTATGCTGAATGCCGGATGAGATTAAAGAAGTGATGTATTTGCCCTTTTCTTTTCAAGAAAAAAGAACCTCAAAAAAAAAAAAAGGAAAAATAAAGCATCTACAGAAATCTCTCCTACCAGTTTTTAGCATTGAAAGTTCCCGACCGTGTTGAGGAAAAATAAAGCCATCAACTCCAGTACTTCTAACCATGGACAAACCATCCGTTTTTCAGCTGCAATGAAAATCCTTGTACTTGGTAATTTATTCAAGCTTTTTAGACTTGTCATCACATTCGCACGGGCAGTTTGCCGTTGGGGATAATGAGTAGCCTGAAATTCATCCAATTACTTCGAGTCGGTATTACTCCCTCAGTAACGTCTGAATCAACCGGCCGTTAGTGCCGGCCAGTGACGTCACTACTCTTTGACCTTTGCTTTAATTCATGCAAATAGTCATCCTCCGAGACCCAGGGGCAGTTAGTCGGGACGATACAATGTTCGTGGTGAAAGTTTACTGTAAGATCGAGACGAGCCCATGGGTAATTACTTTTACCGAACCAGTTCCAGAAGCGTTTGAATGGCCTACTTCTACTTTGATTGGCCAGAAAATGCTTTTCTGGCCAATCAGCGAAGAGAAGCAGCCGGGTGACTCTCGTGTTTCCTTACACGACGTAGTTTTCCTCATCGATCGCCATAGTTGCGTAGCGCGTTCAAAGACGAAAGTTTCTCGAGGAAAGTTTCAGAACAAAATGTTAACAGCCCGGAAAAATTACACCATGAAGGCGCACTGTAGCTTTTGCTTTCGACACGATTCTGACACGAAATCGTGCAAATGCTGTATGACAGCAACGTACTGCAGCAACAAATGTCAAACTTTGCACTGGAAAAAGCATAAGCACACATGCAAAGCTACTGGACAAAGGAACTCTGTGGAAGTAGAAATACCCCTTTTAAAGCCGGGTACTAGCATTTGGATTACGACTCATCCAAGCTTACAACCTGGTGGTCCCAACTACTGTTCTCCTCCTCCGAAGGATGGGAGTCGTTTTATTGTAAAGATACAAACCTTCGAAGGTTTTTTAGAAGACATTATAGATATGAGAGGGTTCGTAAGTGATGAACAAGACCCATATAAAGCTCGGATGAGACTTAACGATCGTAGCCGTCATATCCTCTTTGAATTTAGCGGTAAAACACAACTCTATCATTTAATAACAGAGTGCGGAGTTATCGGAAAGATGTGTAATCTTACAAAGAAGTTGTACTGTTGGGCAGCATTTAAAGATGCCAAAACCATTCGAATTTTTACCCACGAACTTCCAGAATTACAAGAGTGGTGATTAGTAAATAATAAACACTTAATTACTGGCCCCGAGGGAAACACTTAATTTTATTTCCCGAGAATCTCATTGAAAAACAAAATGAACTGTTTGTCGAGGGACCAGTCTTTAAATGATTGTTATGTAGCTGGAAATTCCTTCAACCTCGATGTAACGGCGGTCGTCAATCAACAATCGCGGGGAACAGTGCACTGTTACCTCCTGACGTCATAGATTTTGCAATGTTGCCCACTCAGAGATTTTGGAGGGAAACATTTTCATTGTCAGATGCCATGTGACCTTGAAGTAACCAATAAGAGTGCGCGCTGTTGGGAAAAGATTTCCAGCAGTATAACAATTCAAAATAGGTCACTGCCTACGTAAAGGCGTACCGGCGTAATGACTGTCGTCTTAAAAAGGGACTGGGTCACGACAATCCAGACTATTTTGTCGAGAAGTATTTTACCAGTTACTCCCCATTACTCGATATGGAGCTTGACGCTAGCGAAAGAAAAAAGAAAGTGAAAAAGTCACAGCTTCGTGATAACTGAATTAGTCTTCCGAGCAGTTATATAAAACAGACTGAGATAAGACTTTAACAGTTGTTAGGCTAAACAGTTTTCAAATACTCAAATTGCAATCCGATTTAATCTTCTTCACTTTTTCTTAACCGTGCCCTCTTTTGTATTTCCTATGTTATTTAAAATTATACTTCAATGTTTTAAGCGGTTACTTATGTGTGCACTTCTCACGCTTAGTGGCTGATTTTGAAATTTCGTGACACACTCCTCTGAGACGAGTATCTTCCTATGCAATCAATAAAGTAGCGTCTTTATTTGACCTAACTTACTTTTTTTAAACTGTAGACTCCCCATAACTGGAACCCTCGCTAAACTCGAACCTCACGCGAACTCGAGCCAAAATCGATTTCCCCTTGATTTCCAGCATACATTTACTGTAATTTTACCCTCGGTAACTCGAACCTCCCGTTGACTTGAAGTAATTTTGGTTTGTCAATCAAATTTTCATATAATTTTACCCTCGATAACTCGAACCATGTTTTGAGCGCTTAAAAAGTCGGGAAAAAAAACAGTGTGCTGTCGTCCCAAACGTTGATTTGAATTTCCCATTGACGTGTTGTCGCTATGCATATAGTTTATTAGTGGAGTCTGATGTTGTTTGTCTTCAATCTAACGTGAAACAGCTTCACCCGATAACTCGAACTTTTCCCGACTTCCCTTGAAAGTTCGAGTTATTGAGAGTCGACTGTAGTTTCTGATAGGTCCCTCAACTTAACAAGAAAGTATTTTCTTGTATCAGCCGAGGTGTGCTTGATGGTGGCGCAGTCTGAGAAAAAAAAGAGCCTGTATTAAAAACGCTTAGCATTAAGAACTTAAAACCTTCTTTCATAGTATTCCAAAATATATTGTTTTACTCACAAAATAACCAAAAGACAGACTGAGTTATAATTCACATAACTTTTTCTATTCGCCATTTGTACATCTCCGATAATACACCTCGCTGCTTCCCCAGCCAAAATTTTGCATAAGCATTGTGTTCTATTTCCCATGGGACGCCTGTAATACCGTAGAGAGATTAAAAACAAAGCTAATGTAAAATTTTGGGTGGCAAACAAGGGGTATTATGAAAGATGTGCTAATGGTGAATACACTTCAGGACACAAAGATGTCAGTAATGCTGTTGGTGCGTTTCCTCGCCCAATGTAAGGTGATCTAAAACAGTCTTCGATTCTGCATTCCAAGCTGTGGATTACGGATTTCTGGTACTGAATTCCGAACTCTTTATTAGAGGAACAGGAATTTCGTATTCCGAAGCCCAGGATTCCGGAATCCGGATAATCTTACAAAACGTCTTGTGGGATTTTCCATGGCATCTGGAAAAATGCTCAAGAAACGGAGCTAACAAATCATGAGCGTGTCGGACAAAGTGAATAAGGAATGGTTCATAATCAAAGGAACTATTTGCAGGCCAGAGACAATATCAGCAAGGACAACGTCTAAAAAGGACAAATAAGCAGATTTAAAATTAGGAGTGAAGAGTTTATATCCGGAACACAAAGTTAGCGGCATAGAGGTTTTGTTTGATTTTCTAGCTGCATACTCCATTAACCTGGAGAAGGAACTTGCTAAGATTCTTCAAAATAGGAAAGTCGTGAACGTAACTATAGAATGATCGCAGAAATGGAAAAATCTCAAAACTGCGAAATTGTAACCCTTCTTGGTTGTTAAAAGTTCAGCCACTCTACTGCGATGCCTCTTGCATTCATCTGCCATTTCTCCGGTGGTAGTAAATATCAGTGGTGTAAAATAAAGGGGCTTTGTTCGACTTATAGATTTGTTTTGCGGTGAGGCCTTTATAAGACTGCATTCGGGTAACACACCCATTAACGTCAAAAAAGGCAGAGCTTGCCGCTCCCAAAAGCCACAAACTTGAATGTCGAGCTGTGCATCTGCTGCTTTGTTCGTACCAGGTGTCAACACTTCTCCGTTTATCTGCTGAAGTACCGGCTCAATTTTACAAGTAGATGGGTTGTCGCTTATTTGCCAATAATATCTCAAATGAATGGCGTCTTTGAATTCTCTCCTACTTAGAGTTAAGTCCTCATCTTTAACTGGAATGAACATCAGCCAGCTAGACGCTCCTTTCTCTGCAGCTAGGTCTGCAGCTCTCTTAGTTTGTTCAGGAAGGGCATTTTTCATTTCCTGTAGGTTACATTTCTGTGGCTTCTAATTGCACAATCGCCCGGGAGCTCTTGCGTGTGCAACACTATCTGTTCGACTATTGGTTCAGTTGTCGCAGTTGAAGCTTCGTATTCCGACGCTGCAATATGACATGGGTTTGTGATCCCAAGACCACCCATCCTTATAGGTGTGCCCTCTGTAGGCGTACAGGTGTCCCCTCTGATAGCAGGAATAAGGGCGTGGCTTATGGCATGCTCTAGCGGCTCCAGAAGATCGATCTTCAATATCGGGTAATGTTCTGAGATAGTACGTCCAGCGATGCTTCAACCCGAATGGGAAGGCCGGGTATGAAACCTGATGATGATGATGATGATGATGATGATGATGATGATGATGATAAAAGATGAATCTTTATTAACATATGACCAATTCACATTCCACTATCACAGAACTAAAATGTTGATGAAATAAAAATATTAAAAGATCCTAAAACACTAATTTACAACGCCATTATCGACTTTCTAAAATTTGCGGACATACCCTTGGCTAGCTTTTAAGCGGCAGTCATCATATGACCAATTCAAATTCCACTATCATAGACTAAAATTAGATGAAATAAAAATATTAAAAAGATCCTAAAATACTAATTTTCAAGCTCACGCCTTTGCTTTCTAAATAATAACAATGATAATAATAGAAGCATGTAGAATCGTGAAACGAGATGAACAGCTGACCCACTAACCCAATTTTGTTGACTTTGTTTGCCTCACCCTTCTTCCCAGTTGGCCTCATTTCTCACGTGTAGAATTCCCGCCTTTCACCTTGACGAAATTTACCTCGAGATATCCCCGAGGGGCGGGGAGTATGGGCGCTTCTGTGAACATTAAGCCCTGGAGCAGCCTAGTCCCTAGGCGTTCTCGGCGCGGTCAATCCTGGACTCTACCGTGAGCTGTGACGTCTCTCGCCCGCTCTTTCCCAGACTTCGCGCGGACAACGGGGCAAGAGAGAACGCCAAGGGACTAGGCTGGCCCTGGAGCATTTATAAATCGATCACGATCGTCTGGATCAAAGTAACTGTCGCGTACCCAGTACAGCGGACACGGGGTGTTGTGCACTGGAGATCGGGAAGTGTCAACCACAGTATAGAATTCAACAGCACAAGTTGACTCAACAGCATTTAATACGATCACCAACTCGTCTGAATTATTGTACACATGCGGTGAAAACTAAAAGGGGAAATTACAATGTACAAGATCAAAAAGGGGGCTAAGACTAATTACAAAAGAAGCAAAATTGAAAGGAAAACGAAAACTAAATACAATAAGCTGAAACTTACGTCTGATCCTGTCTAAAGGGCTAAGAAACTCCAACGTTACGTAACTCCGAAAAAGATAGAACTGCTCTGAAAAACTCCGATGTTGCTCCGTAGATCTCCTAACTCCAACTCGCTAAAAACTTAAGGGGCTTTCTCTGATAAGCGTACAATTCACGTGTACAGTTGTAAAACCGGTTAGAAAACAGGAATGGCTAGCTACGTAATTGATTCAAACTGTGAACAATAGTACATGAAAATAAGGGCGTAACAACTCGATAAATGAAACAGAACAGAAACGTATCTTATTTAAATAAAAACAAAACTAAGCTTAATTACGTAATCAAGTTCTCTTTGATTAAATGTTCATTTTTCATTACAGTAACACCCAACCGAGTATGGTAGCCAAATTGTAGCAAAATTCAAGAGAGAAAATATATGTCAAAATCAACAACTTGATACCTAATTCAACAAATATTTCTCAACATCAACACCATTAACTTGTCAACTTTAAGAACGTTATTTTCAATTCAACGATTTTCGTTCAACGTCAATGCATTCAGCTTTTCAATTTCAACATTGCAATCAGTCTTAAATGAAGAACGACAAATCGCCTCAACAAAAAGCATGTTGCTTCACTATCAACTCTTTCTGATTTTCAAATTAAGTCACGAACCAAAAGCTTTCAAGATCAACAAGCAAAAATTCGTGTCAACAAATTGGGTCCGAGTTGGCCCCTTGTTACCGCGAGGGACTTGGCAGGAGTAAAACTAAATATCCCGGATTACAAGCGGCGTGAAATGTTCATTGCCGGTGTCACAGTGATATGTGTATCTCCGTGATATGTGTATCCCCGCACACATATCCCTAGTGATATGTGTATCCCTCCAATATGGCTGCCAGTGAAATGTGTATCCCCTACCCCCCACCCCTCAAAACAAGTGTCGGTTTTATTTCTGTTGTGGAATCATCGTCAAAGGGACTACTAATGATCCAAGATTAAGAGCAACAGTTCGAGACAAAATAGTCGCAAAGCTGTTTCTGGCGAGTTTACTTCTTCGTGGACCGCAATGTTGATGTAAACACTCGTTCCTCTCCTTATCCAACGAGATTATAATTTTATGTCACTAGTCGCAAGAGAAGAAAAAAACAGGGGATACACATATCTTTGCGCCGGTTCAGTGATATGTGTATCCCCTCTACAAGCGCCACAATTTTCCATCTTTGCATGTTGTTTGATTCCTGTCTTAACCCTAGTTGTGTTACTAGTTGTGTTAGATGATATCGACGAGATTTCCTTTAGCGAGAGAAGATAAAACAGTCAAAAATGAAGGGGATACACATACATGTAGCTCTGTACTGACTCACTGACATTTGTATCCCCCCGAGAGCGCCAACAATCTTCCACCTTCGCACGGTAGTTTGAAAAAAAAAAAAAAAAAACCCTTAGCAAGAGAACTTTTAGTGATATGTGTATCGCCCGCGTTCCATTTGTATCAAATTAACTTCCCCGGAGGTAAGTTACAAGTGAGAAGTTATGTTTCAGTCACTTCAACCGCAAAATTTTCTTTTACAGCCAATCGCGCTAACCCAGTGGAATATAACATGGCCCAGAAACTCTTTCGAGGTTTCACTCCTTTATTCCTTACCTTGCTTCTTAAAACAGTGTCCGACATTTTCTCTTAGACCCCTTGACAAAGTGAAGAGTACAGTGTTTAAGAATCTAACTGAAAACAAAACAACCATTTTCTCCCTCTTGAGCCGCCATTTTTATTATTGTGTCGCTGATGAGGCTGGATACTTAGCATCAGAGTTTATTGTATCCCCACCCGGGATACACATATCACTAGGGATATGTGTGCGGGGATACACATATCACTGTGACACCGGCAATGAACATTTCACGCCGCTTGTAATCCGGGATATTTAGTTTTACTCCTGCCAAGTCCCTCGCGGTAACAAGGGGCCAACTCGGACCCAATTTGTTGACACGAATTTTTGCTTGTTGATCTTGAAAGCTTTTGGTTCGTGACTTAATTTGAAAATCAGAAAGAGTTGATAGTGAAGCAACATGCTTTTTGTTGAGGCGATTTGTCGTTCTTCATTTAAGACTGATTGCAATGTTGAAATTGAAAAGCTGAATGCATTGACGTTGAACGAAAATCGTTGAATTGAAAATAACGTTCTTAAAGTTGACAAGTTAATGGTGTTGATGTTGAGAAATATTTGTTGAATTAGGTATCAAGTTGTTGATTTTGACATATATTTTCTCTCTTGAATTTTGCTATAATTTGGCTACCATAATCGAGCGATTATGGTGATCTTGAAAAACGGCAAGTGGACGTATCAAAGCCAGTCTCGGAGCGATCAGAGTTCAATGTAGCATACGAGCAAGCTCTCCATTTGAGGAATATCGTGAAAAGCAGACGCCCAAATGGGAGAGCTTGCTCGCAGGCTAAGCTCATCGTTAATTTTCGTTTTTCTGACGTTGGAAGCAGTAATTGTCGCGTGTTGATGAACGCGCAACCAGAGAATGAGGCCATTATGGAAACCGGTGATTTGCGCCGATCGTCTCCATACGTTTTTGGGTCGATCCAGAGACGGTCACGCCGCTCCCGAAACATGATAACATCAAAACCTGGCTGTATCCAAAGCGTTTTTTACGGAGAATTGTTGGCTATTTAATGCACTATAACATAGTCACTGGAAAGCCCTGCACCCCCTTTTTGGAGAATAGAGGGGCATTAAGTCAGGCATGCCTTCTAAATGGATCAAGTTATCTGTTATGAAGAGCAATTTCGTACGTTAAATCGTCACTTTTGTCCCCCTCCCCCGAGGCAATACTGTACTTCAAAAATCGCAAATGTACAATGTTGACCAATTTTTATATATTTCAAGAAATTTTCCCTCAAATTAAACTTGCAAATACAGTAGTAGCAGAACCAACAATGCTGTCCATTTCTCACACAGCCAGAATTGTAAAGTTGAGAAATCTACCTTGAGTTACAGAATTGGCATTCGAAACTTTATACTCGGCTCTCCAAGCGATAATGGTTAAATGAGCCCCCAACGAATACGCCTACCCAGAACAAAATTCCAGTTATTTCCCATTGAAGATAATGTCAAATACAAATCCCTGTCTAAGCTCCGTTAATAATCCTCGCTTGCTGTAGCCTCACGCAGACGTTCTTACTGGGTTCGTCACGCGTTCCTGCCCCACGTGGGGCAGGAACGCGTGACGAACCTCTAAGAACGTCTGCGTGGGAGGCTACGCTTGCTGATACCGTGACAAAAACAGCTGAAATCTCCCCGTAATACCCCAGATCCCCCAGGTAGGGGGTTGACGGGGCTAAACTGTAAAATAAATGATCAAGAAAAACCTTGTCAAGGATATTTCTGTCAATCTTGTACTCCTTCACAGAACTGGCCATGATTCCAGTACTCCAAGAGTCCAATGTACATTTTTTGAAATATTGAAATAATTTGTCACTTATTTGGCACACGTACAATAAAATGAGTTAGCCATAACTCAGCAAGAAAAGCATTAACAAAGAAACTCAAATGTCTCATTCTAAACGCTACTAGATGTCGAAACTAAATAGACGGCAGGAGAATCTCCGAGCCGTATAAATATAATATTTTTATCTTTCAGTTTAAGAGCTTTGAAGTTGATTTATTTTTCAAATTAGTTATATTCAAAGTTATTTGTATTTTGCATTTTTTTTGGGGGGGGGGGGGGGGGGGGGCTAACGGGCGGGCTCTCACTGAGGCGTTTAGGAAATTATGAAATTTCTTGTTATGGTGCGGTTCATGTTGATTAAATCACTAACAAGAATATTGATTTTTCATTGAATAATAAACACAGAACTTTTCAATATTGACGAATAAGTGTCAATCTGCCGGACGAAGATTGACATGCTATCGCATATAACGCATCAGGCTATCGAAAAATCAATATTCATTGACAGTCACGCGATCACAGTTATGGCGATCAGGCTCACTGAGGATATATTATTTGGTGCTCTGGGCGTTCACAGATAATATAAAACCTTCTGAGAACAAGAGGAGGTTAGTGCTAAAACAAAACAACGATAAATAACTAATTAATCTGTTTTTACTCATATCTTGGCAGTTTTGGCGTGGACTTCATTGTTAGTCAGGCACAATGAATCGAGTGATCGTAGCACTGGTTTTAAAGTAGTCAATATAAGTATATTAAATTATTCGTTGTTCATTTCTAGGGTCATGAAGCCAGAACTTCTGCTCATCCCTTAAAAACCTCGAACTTTAAGTCAACAGGGCACTTCTTACATTTTCTGTTATTGTTCTATCTGTGTTAGAATACATTATTTTCTTACGTGCTCTGCAGTGCCCAAGCTCGTACACCAGGCTTTTGACTACGTATGTTGTTCACAGGCGAACATTCTTACATTTTTTGTAAAACCTTTAGTAAGCCAAACAGAAGGTTATAAAGAAAACAAGACATTGGTTATAAGGCGCTTGCTGAAGGATCTTACATCGGGAGGAACTGATATAGTACGATCCATAAAGGTATGCTTTCTTTGGAGTTTTATAAAAAACAACATACCCTTGAGAATGTTAAAAATATTTAGTCAATGCAGGTTATTAGATTTATCAGTCACGAAAAAAGAAAAACTCGCAGTAGCGTGAAATACTCATTGCAATAATAATTATATAATAATAGGAAATCCAAAAGCGTCCAGTATTTAAACTTCTTCTCCTTCTGATACTTTGTGGTCTAAAAAATTGAAACATTGTCCCAAATTGGATGGAACAACCAATGCCTTTTGCTGGTGGAAAATTGGAAACGAGGATTAAGGACAGAGCGGTGGGGACCGCGGATCAATACTAGTTGTTGATAGGTTTCAGTTCTGTCGCATTGAAATGCTTGTTTTATTTGAAATTTGGGGCCTTTACGTACAGACCTCACGATCTGACAAAAAACAACGTTAAAGGGGCTATGTCACGAGGATATTGCTATGCTGAAGTCATCACCTGGGCCTGTTTGTCCTGTTTCAAACGTCGTGCTGCTGTTGTTCTAAGCTGGCTCGACTTCAGCACGACTCTAGCATTTAACTCAGTGGAATAAAATAGCTGTTGCGGAAAACAAAACTTAAAAATAAAAGACGGTTTAGTGGAGTAAATAAGTATTCTAATGTATTTATGACTTGCGAATGGAGTTCGGTATGGCAGTAGCACAACGTTTGAAACTGAGTCGTAAAACTGCGGCGTGGCACGGCAACGTAATTATGTCGAATTTAATTCGATCAATTAAGTTCGGCACAGCAGTAGCACAACTTTTGAACCAGGAATTAGTGCCTTTAGCCATACACAAAAAACTCCTGTGGAAAACAAATTAACCATAATATTAACTTTGGTGATTTTTGCAGGCATGACAAAAAACTTGAAAAAATTTAGCCAATTTTGTCAAGTTTCAATCCATGTCCATCCTTGCCATCCGTAGCCACAGACGACAGGAAACAGTTTCGATGCCTTAATATAGTCCTAGATGACAAACTTGGACCATTATTTTTAGAATTCGAGTGATGCGCAGACACGTTTTACCTTTCCAAAGAGACAGTAAATAGCGTAACATATATAGCTCCTTTAATTGTAGACTCCTTAATGGTAAAACGGAAAAATACTCGCTTTGGTCGGACGTAATGATTATTCGTCAAAAAATTCTGATCACGGATCACTTCAAGGCATTAAGACTTGTGTATGTAATCATTTAAGGTTCCAGGGATAAACATTTCAAGGACAATCTTGACTAATTTCTTTCAAACCGGCCTTTTGCCACTCTTCTAGATCCAACCTGTCCCTTCGTGAGGAGAGAAACAACAAATGAATACGAGAGACAAACAACCTAAGGAAGGTCTGGGGACGACAAAAGAACCAGACATCGAAGATCTTAAAACTACCGAAAATCAAACGAAAAGTACAGTAGCTGGTTTAAAAGGTAACGGTCATTTTGAAGACGGGCGTTTTGAAGAGGCGGTCAAATTATACACAGAGGCTCTTGAGGCAAGCAAAGAGGCCCAAAATCCAGACCCGCGGTTGCTTATCAATCGAGCAACTGCTCATCTTAGATTACAAAACTATGAAAAATGTCTTCAGGATTCCGATGAGTATATCCATATGCTACCAAACTGCTGGAAAGGACACACAAGGAAAGCATTAGCTCTAAAGGGGCTCAAAAAATCGCTCCCGTCTGCATGTTCTGCAGCCATTGCATACTACCACGACGCCGATCGTTGTCGAAGATATGAAGCTTTCCAAAACGCTTTTAAAGATACAGAGAACATCTGGGCGGCGATAGGCTCTTCTGAATCGTTGAGGAATACTTTAACACGAAATGATAACCCGTTTGCAAAAAAGAAAATTCTTTTATTGCAAGATGCAAAGTATGAGGTAAGTCAAGTTCCACGGCTCATGCTGAACATCAGTCTGGTGGCTCTAACAAAAGACCAACCTGCCATCTTCAGGACTGAGTCACTTTACATCAGAAGCAATTGCTGTTTTGAGAACATTAGCTTTGAAACGAGAGATGGTGTCCTCGTTCCGCCTGGCGTGAAGGCAGAATTTGATCGATGCAAGTTTCAGTGCACTTCATCTGAAAAACCGGCCGTTCAAGTCGGAGGGACAGCTTCTTTCGTTAAGTGTGAAATAAGCAACAGCAAAGGTGGTGGAATAATAGTGGGTGGGGGACCAAACGCTTCGGCGTCTTTCACAAAATGCCGCGTTTTTGGAAATGGAGCCACGCCTAGATATTCGTCCGGCATAAGAATTTACGAGAATGGAACTGCAGTTGTCCAGGACTGTGTAATTTACGGAAACTCAGAAGGAATACACATCTATGGAAGTCCACAATACGTCTTGCCCAAAGAAGTCAAAGTAACTGGGTGCGAAATTTATGACAACAAATTCGAGGGTATTATTGTGGCTGGTGCTCCGAATGCGCTCGCTTCATCCGTGACAATCCAAGAGAGCAAGATCTACCAGAATGGTGGATATGGTGTTCGCGTATCACTTTGTGTCAATGATCTACTTTTTCAAAGGAATATGGTATTTGAAAATGCCTGGTGGGGAATTTGGGTGCAGTGCAACTCGGGTGGCAAGTACAAAGGCAACCAGATTTGTAATAATAAGATGGGCGGATTAAGAGCTGGCAAGCAAAGCCAAGAAAAGATAGCCTGTGTAGTAGAGAATAACGTTATCCATGACAACGGTGGGCCAGCATTTCACGAAGAATTGCGATATTTCGAAGGATATGCGTTCCCGGTTCAGTTGCAGGACATCATTGAAAGACAGTATGTAGAAAAACACATGAAACTGTTCGGATTCCGTGAAGGAGTGGAATTGCCCATGGGATCAGATGTTCCACTTTCCGCCATGGTGACAGCAAGTTTTAAGTCCAACAATCAGTGTTTTCAGAACGGAACTGAGCGAGACCAATCGAAACAGTCCACATGCATGTCAAAGTGTGCCTTTTGCTTTCGATTAGATGTGGAGTTAGAGTTTTGTGATCATTGCGGCGTAACCATGTATTGTGGAAAGGAATGCCAGGCATTGCATTGGAAAAGGCACAAGTACGTCTGTCAAGCTGTTGGTCAAAGAAATTTCATCGACGTTTGTATCCCGATGAATCAGCCGGCTCCCATTCATTCCCGCGTTTCTTCACTTCATCCAGGTCTTGAGTCCACAAACCCAACCTCTGCATCTCCTCCGCCTAAAGATGGAGGGCGTTTCATTGTAAAATTACAAACACACGATGGATGCGTGAATGCCCAAACATTTGACTCCAAAGGATACACCAGCAATGATTTCGATCCACGAAAGGCCACCGTAATTGTGTACGATCACAACCGTTCTGTCGAGTTCGAAATTTCGGATAGACCCAAAATTTATTATTTAATTCTCGAGTATGGAATTCTGGGAGCTAGCCTGTACCTCAGCAAGAAATTGTATTGCTGGGCAGCTTTCAAAGACGACGAAACGCTTCGAATTTTTACTCGTGACTTTCCAGCAGTACCGAACTGGTAATAATCTGTAGAGTGCTGGCCTGAGAAACAGCCGCCATTTTGCGACGCCAACACTGCACTACCCAGATCTTGGTAGTGACGCGTCATCAGGCGGTAAGGAATTTCTGCGCTCGTTCCTCAGACGTTATTTTGCGGGAAAACCAGTGGTCACGTCTCGAAATATCGGCTGTTTTCTTACGCTAGTAGAGCGATTGCGTTCTGGAATCTTTAGCCACGTCGTGGTCTCTAGAGGTGAACAAGAAAGATTACACGATTACTTTGAGATTGAAAGCTTCCACAAAGGTTAAGACACATCATGACCTTTAAATTTATAATTCCATGTATATATTTGTTGATTATTAGAGGCACACAACATGTAGTCGCGTGCACTCTTTTACATATTTTGTACACAGGCCAAACAGTTTAAAACTCTCGCATAACGTAAGCTTTGAATGCGTTGTTAAAGTGAAGTAGTAATGACACACTTGCTACTTGTTGGTTTGATAACATTGACCGCCTATCAATGGGCAAATAGGTCTCTTGTTCTTTTTAAAAGGTGCAAAAAAAAAAAAAAAAAAATGATGTTGCTTCGCCGGTTCACTTCCAAATTTCCCTTTACCGTTTCAGTGGTAAGTGGAATTGGTTTTAGCGCGTTCCCTCATCAAGCAAGTAAATGAACTCATTGATTGGTTATGTTCGAAAAATCGGATCATCGTGAAGAATTGATCAAGTAAAAGCGACTGTAAAAATTAAAGTTTCCTCTACGGAGGTGTGCCTCAATAACTGCATCATCAAACGTGTCAGTCGCGAAAAAAAGACTAAGTTGGGTGACATCTTTGAAATATTTAAGCTGAAGAAAACAAGACTGTAATAACAAGCTTCCCAAGTGGAAAATGTCTTTTAAAAAATATTACATTCAAGGGACAATTGTTTTAAAAATATTATTTGGTCGTGTTTGACCTTGGACTGTTACTTTACAACCGAACTGCCTTATAAATGTCAGCCTGTGCGTCAGGCCTTCCTTGGGGTCTGGAACGCTTAATATTAAGGCTATAAAATACGTCCACGCAGTTAGAACAGGTCGCTCTGTTTCCCTTCTCTGTGGTTCCAACTACTTTCCTACTTTAAGCTTGCATCGCAAATAAATAAAGAAAAGAAAGAAGAAATTAAATAAATAACTTGTATTTATTCTCTGCAAAGGTTATTGTATAAGGGCTACTACAGACTGCAAAACGCGCGCGCGAGCTGTCAAAGGAAAAGTCTAAGCGACGGAGAGAAAAACCGACTGTTCTAAGGTTATTAGGATCGAAACAAATACATTGTCAGGAGCCCATACTGACCCTGACATTGTAAATCAATTAAACGTAACAAAGTTTAAGGGGACAGTTCAGGCGTGGCTGAGGAAGTTAACAGCGATACCGATAGCTTCCCTATATATATCTCTACACATGTGTCATCGAGAAAAGGAGACGTTCCTTTCTCCGCCTCTCTTCTCAAAACAAACAAACAAACAGACGCAGACAAAGTAAAATAAAATCAACCGGAGTGCAGGTTAGACGACCACTGTAGTGACAACCCAGCCAGTGATTACCCCGGGACATAAGCGGTCCGAACAACCCAAGCCACCCTGCATGCCTTCAGTTGCATTGAAGCTTCACACGAATTCGGAACACAGGAATCCGCGCGGGTAGAACATGTAAAAGTATATGCGATTTCCAAAATGGCCAGATTCGTGTCGGCAAGGCCTAAGACAAAACTGCAACCGAATTAAAAATGAGGATACAGTGGACTCTCTCTTAGCGGACAACTCTGTAAAACGAACACCTAGAGTTGGTCTCTGCCTTTCTTTACTCCCATCGTTTGACTATCTATGAGATGGACATCTCTCGAAGACGGACACTTTAAGCCGGTCCCAAAGAGAGAGTTGTCTGTAAGCTTTATGGTTGCTTTAACAGGAAAGTTTAGATAGGGCCTATAAGGCATCTACTTTGCTTAGTGAAAGTACTGTACTTCAGCACTAAAATTAATCCGCCGATTTCCATGTTAATAGATATTGAAACAAACATATTGCTACAATACTATCTGGACGTTTGAGCTCATTTTCTGAATCTGTATGAAATATTCACATTGCTGAGAACTAAGAAAACTTGAGTGAAGTTGTTTCAGTGCAACACCGCAGCAGATTATGAACCGTATGATTCGTAATTTAAAAAAATGGGCAAAATACTGCCAAGTCCAGGTTTTAACTCTGAGTTAATAAATTATGGCTAAAGCATGGGTAATCAGGGCTAAAACTGAAGCACTGGCACCAATTAACACGGAAAACGGCTAAGAATTGAATATAAACGAAAACGTTCCAAATTAGTTATTCTATAGGGTCATTTTATTATACTCTTGGGACAATGCAAAAGTTCTGCCAAGAAGGGCATTTAACCAGTAATACTATAGCATTTTGTCTACAGCTTTTAACATTTAGGCTACGTTCACCAGATACCTACGGTGGCGGATCCGGACCTTCGGATCCTTCCGCCACTGACCTACCTACTTCCCGGATAGCTATTGCGCCGGCACGAAAATACCGGATGGGGCTTCTGTTCACACATAAGAACTGTGATTTCGGTGCGATTTCTGTGACGGAGCAAAGCTGCGCCTCGCTGATCTCTAGAGTGAAGAGTCACATATCGGATAGGTGTTCATGCTATACCGGATAGCTATTGCGCCGGCACGAAAATACCGGATGGGGCTTCTGTTCACACATAAGAACTGTGATTTCGGCGCGATTTCTGTGAGGAGCGAAGCTGCGCCTCGCTGATCTCTAGAGTGAAGAGTCACATATCGGATAGGTGTTCACACTATACCGTATAGCATTTCGTACCGGCACGAAAAGCTATCCGGTATAGTACATGTATGAGTACCGTAAAATTCCCAAAATAAGCCACGGGGCTTCTATTTTTCAAAGGCCCTAATTAAGGGGCTTATTTTCGGAGGGGCTTATCTAGGCGGGAGGGACGTTTCAAAATCGATTGGGCTAGCTAGCCTTACAGTTGTCGGGGGGCTTATATTTGGAGGGGCGATTTAACGGAGGGGTTTTTGCGTTACCGGTTTGGGGGGCTTATCTTTGGATGGGCTTATTTTCGGAATTTTATGGTAGCCATGGAATCACTGTGAAAATCCTCTCGCCATAGAAACTTGGTCTGGGAGTGATCATGAAATGATCAACGATAGTTCGTCCGTTAAAATTGTAAGTGTGAAGACCTACATCGAACTACTCCTGTACTGAGTTGTCACTTTTTTTGAAGCAGATAAAAACAATGCAGCCTTTAAAAGGGGAAGGTTTTATTCTGCAGAAGAAAAGCCAAGTAATGATTGTAAATGAGAGCTTTGAAGGAATACATGGAGTTGTTAATTATGCCGCATAAGGAGGTTCTAATTTGAAAACTCTGAAATAAAATAAAGGTTTGAAGGCCGCCTCCTTATGCCCAAAACCAGAAATTGCGCATTTTTTTTTTTGTCAAATTTCCATGAATGTCATACGGAGATATGATGTCCATTTGTCTCTTCTTCTAAGTAAAACGCGTTTAATCCAGCCATTTCGTTAATTGTTGTTTCCACTTAATTTAAATCTTTTTGCAGTTAACGACCAATTTACATCTTAAAAATGGCGTTGGCAACAGCCCAAATAATTCATCGCCTTTCAACAAATGAAATAAAATACTGCTATTAAAACAAAGTTTACTGTTAAAAAAACGCAGCAAAAATAAAATGAAGACACCATTATTATTTACATGGCCAAAATTTAACCAGTTTATTGTACGAATTCAAGGCCCCCTATAGTATTTTAAATAGCGATTGCGAGGTCCTTATTTATTCCACTCACGCGTTGTATACAAGTTTTAGCTGTACCGCCGACCAATTTGCAATTATAAAACTGAAATTGAAACGCGCGTAGGCTGTAACCGGACTAATGTTTTTAAAATCGGCTTTTGAAGTAAATTGTCGCGTTTCTGTCCATCATCCGTTTAAGGTCGTTGGAAATGTTAAGATCGAGGAAAACGACGCAATAAAACCGCATTGAAAAGGGAGAGCACGTGAACTGATCAGTTGTCTTTGTTTCCACATGCAAATACGCTTTTACTGAAGCAAACAATACAAACCTGAAAGGAGCCATGGCGATGAGTTCGAACTTAAAAGGCTTCAGCAGGTTTTAACCAATTTAGATAAATTCAATGTCGGCAAAAATTACGTCTCAATTTTTAAAAAAAAAAAAATTGTCAAGAAAAAAGGGGTTGCTGTTTCGGAATATATAATTTTAAATAAATATTTCGCAGTAGTCTAATTTTTGTATCCACCAAAATTATAACTAAGAAGGGCTCCATTTGAAGATCACTGGAAGGTAGAACTGCAAATTATAGAAAGTAATCTAAAGTGAGTTCAAAAAGGTGTTAACAGTGTTTATTTCGTTTGAGGCTTTTAGTGGTTGAAGAGACAATAAAGCGAGATGAATCATAGAAGCTTTGAAAACACGATCACGAGCAGATGTTCTTGAAAGAGAAAAAGTGCCGCATCTTTGAATCGGAAGGGTTGAATTGCGCACGCGCGATGCAAACAGCAATTACTATTTACCTTCTGCCGAAACTAACCAGAATTGAACATTCAAAATCTCCATTACTTTCGCTTGATCCTTAGGCTTGAAAAAATGCAATGTCCCAAGGAATCGCCACCCGATCAGAACCTCCCAGCCGTTGTAGAGCTCAATGTCGGAGGACAACTGTACACTACGTCGCTACCGACGCTTCTTAAAGATCCAGATTCGCTGCTAAGCGCGATGTTCAGCGGCAAACAGAAAATCCCTCGAGACTCTCGCGGTCGGTTCTTCATCGACCGCGACGGCATGTTATTCCGATACATACTGGACTATCTTCGTAACTCCAAGCTGTCGCTGCCGGAGAATTTCAACGAGAGAGAAAGACTGCTTGGAGAAGCTGAGTTTTTTAGATTGAAGGGAATAATTAAAGCTCTACAACGCGAGCAGGACCGTGTCAAAACGGGTCGCGGCGACAGTAATAGCAAATCGTCCGGGTTTCTGTCCATCGGGGTTCGTGGGACGTACGCGTTTGGGCGTGATGGGGTAGCCGATGTGAAATTTCGCAAGTTGCAGCGAATCTTAGTCTGCGGTAACGTGGCGCTGGCGAGAGAAGTATTTGGCGAGTGGCTCAATGAGACGCGAGATCCAGACCGGGACGACGCAGTGCAAAGGTACACAAACCGATTTTACCTCAAGCACAACTATCTGGAAAAGGCCTTCGACCAGTTATACGAGAGAGGCTTCAAGCTTATCACAAGCTCGGCCGGTGGGGCTGGTTACGACCCAGAAAGCGAAGAGACCAAATGGAATCACTTCAACGATTATGTGTTCTTTAGACAGTAATTATTCTATTCTAGTGCCTGTTGTTTGTACTTTTCATAACCAAAATCGATCATATGAAAGGCACCAGCTTCGTGGAATTTCTTTGTTACGCCGATGGCTAACTGACGATCGACGAAAGAAAAAAAAGGAAAGAATAGTGGTTATGAACTTAAGTTAAAAACAAAATTAGCAAGGAGGTGTCTTTAATGTTTACAAAGACTTTAATAGTATACGTTCTAGTTTTTTTTTTTTATGAAGAGTAAAATTGCATTTCACTATCCTTTTTTTTTGGACTCGGATTAAAGTGGTTTCTTGTGCGTCACGAATTTGATTTATTTGCAATACTGGTCGCCGATAATTCTCACATTAAATGTTTTCATTTTATTTATTAGCAGTTTTGTGTTAAGGTTTCGCCGTAAGGATTGACTACGAAATTCTTGACGTCGCATAAATTACTTTTCCAACTGTCCAGGACAAACAAATGCACAATGAATACGATTCTATTCAAGAACTATGGGATTTTTCATTATTACATTGTTTTGTCATGTTCGACTTCGCAAACTAGACATACGTCTTCATTATTTCGTCGCGTCTATGACAAAAGAGTTATCAAACCTTTAAAACTGTTGAAATACAAAACAGGAATTATAGATTGAACACTATTACCGGTAACAAAAAAAAAAAAGACAAGAAGTGAGAAAATTAAATTTCAATTATAAGGAACAAAGCCATACAAATAAAATTTAAGATCTTAAAAAGCATTACCGTTGATATGGGGGAAAAAATCGCGATGAAATAAAATCTACAAACGGTTCTGCCATATGCAAATCAGTGTAAATAAGACATCGTTTATAAAAAGTGTCGGTCTTTAACTACATGTCCTTTCGAAACTAAAAGGTTTTGTCTACAGTCTTTCAACTCACGTAATAGTTTCCATCTTGTTAATCATGATCCAAATGACTGACGTATTATTTTGTTCAAGAAAAAAATGACGAAATTTTTACTTTAGTTGAAATGGACTTCTCACGTTTAGCATGGAAACTGAAGGAAAAATAACAATACTTTCATTAGTTGCGACTTGCTAAATAGAGCGACATCAAGAAATGTGTTCGCAAGGGAAAGGATATTTTTACGGACTTCAATGGATGCTATGTATTTCGCAGCACATTCTCTTTTAGTTCGCCAAAACTGAATAACGCGCTTTCTACAGAATAACAACCTTTTACGAAAAAAATATATCTACAATGTATTCAGTTTGCCAAAATTGATTTAATTTACAATTAAAATGGACGTAAGCAAGTTCTGCATCTAACTGATTTGAAATGCAAAAACAAAATAAACAAAACTTGAAAAGACAAAATCTTCTCAGTTACTATTCCCCTTATCCTTGGGTTTTCCCTAGCCCTGCCGAAGAGGTTTAGGTTTTTTCCTGTTTAAATGTATCATTAAATCCGGGGCACCCAACGATTTTTTCTGTAAAATACCTGTTCGAAGGAGCAAATATTGCCTAGACATTCTACAGCTTGAGAAAGGCTTAAAAGCTCTGGATAACAGTTCCATTCGTCGAAAATATTCGGAGTGTTTCTACACTAACTTACCTAAGAGTTTTTTTTTACATTATGTTGGCAGGATATTGCCATTACAAAGTTCAAAATCGTCTCCTATAGAGCCAAAACGTTCCCAAGAATCTTTTAATGAAAGTATGTCCCCGAACTTTGGAGTACCAGACCCATCAGGGTAGCTAACAGTTTCGCGGGATGGGATGAAAAAGCCACCAAAAACTTTCGAGATGACCAAAGTTCCCCTAAGACATTCGAACAGATAAATAGTTTTTACGGGAGCTCCAAATTAACCCAACAAGCAGACCATAAAACACAGAGAAAGCCATTTGAGACACTTTTGACGGATTTAGAAACAGTCGTAGGGTGCCCCTGCTAAATGTATCGCGGTCATAATTTGTTGGATCTAATTGCAGTAATGTATGAATGAATTACTCGTTGTCGGTTGTCAACAATCAACCTAAATCCTGTTTTAAATGGGTAACTGGTGGTTTTCACAGCTTTAACGACGCAACTGGCAAGTGAAGTAGCCCTCTACAAGTAAGTTCAAACCATTATGAACACGGGGTTTAGAAGGCAGTTAAGATACACCTGGCTGCCATTTAACAGTTCTTTTCCCAGCAAACAGTCCCCCGATACTGTAGAAACGAACAGGAACTAAGGATAATTAGTCGATGTTCGGAAATAATAAGCGAGTAACGCAAGAAGGATATTTTAGCCGGAGGTCACAATGCCGGAGTGCCCCGCCATCAGGAAAGAGATGGGGAGGCTCGTCGACTCCCTAAGGAGTGAGGAAATTGCACATCGCATAGTCTTGCTTGAATATTCATGACGCAAAGCTAATAATTTTAGTCATATGTAGGTATCGCCTAGTGTAGTGTTTAAAGAAATTCATATGGAAAGAGAAAACCAAATGCCGTCATTCTGTGTCTACGAAAGCATTTTCAATTTAACGCAATATGGACGTAGTAGTCCGTTTTCGCCTTGTCTCCATCAGGGGTCAAATGAAGCCTGAACCAGGCCCATATTGGTCTCCTAGCTTTAGGGGTTTACCCCATAATTTTAATTTTCCAACAAGTATCCCATCCGGCCCTTTCATAGGAGAGTTACATTATCCACCTTATAGACTACAAGCAGAACGTTGGATTATACAGTCAAAGCTCTCGTAAGCTCCTACTTAGAAGCCAAGTTTAGTGCAAGGTTACAAGAGGTGCTCGCCTACGAGATACGAGCCCCAGGGGTCACGAGACACTTTGCCCTTTTAAGGTTTATTATGACGTTTTGCCGACTTCAAAACAGGGGAATTTCAGTGCTCACTCCCAGTCAACCGATTAGAAGCAAATGTTGCTGAGCAGATTGAGCTACATGAAGGAAACATCTGACACTCGAACTTTGAATGGAGGGGTTGGGGGGTGTGGATTGTGGATTGTGTCTGTCGCTGAAGTTACCCCATTTGAGAAAAGAGTCTCAGAAGTTTTGTCACTTGATGCTCTCTCCTCCGCAGAACCCTTTTTGTGTTTTCTGCGGAGGAGAAAGCACCTGATAGTGGCCACCGAATTCAACGAAAAATAAAAATAAACGCTCAAACAGTGTTGTAGAACAATACATTGCTAATCGATGCAATAAATACAATGCAAAACAGTAGAATGAAATGCAATACAATACAACTTTACAAGGCAATGCAATGCATCACAATTACAATCACAGCTTTAGCTAAATGCAGGCACTGTGTATGTTTAATGTATTTCTTTGCTTTTTAATAAAGTTGTTGTTGTACATTGCAATGCAGCGCAATACAATAACCTTTTCTTATAAAACTCGGCAAGTTGTGAAAATAAAAAATTAAAAATACAAACAAAAATATGCACAAAATACCTGCAAATTTCTTGCTCCCTTTCAGAGAATTTTTCCTTTCCTTTGGCAAGGTTGTCCAAGTTTGCTTGGCTATGTGATCTTGCCACTGATGATTTTTGCAGAAGTTTCACTGCAGACTGAAAAATACCAGGAAAATCAGTCAATTCAACCAGAACAGTGCTTGAACGGGTTTTAAGCCACAAACGTTTTGAAAGCATTCACTTACTTATTGTTACATCGTTGCAAAAATGCCGTGCGATACCCTTGTTAGATTTTTGGATCATCCTGCGAAGAACATCTTCTCTGGTATACAGGAAGAGAAATTCATTCAATGATAAGAAAACAATTTCTGTAAATTGGAAAAAAGAAGAAACAAACAAACAAACAAAACACCAATGATAATAGTAATAATAATAATAATAATAATAATAATAATAATAATGATAATAATTAATTTGATAATGACAATGCCAATGATAATGATGATGTTACTGATAATGATAATAATGCTGCCGTTATGGAAAGCTTGTTTACTGGGAACAGCAAGAATTATAAGAAAGGTGATGGATAGTTGAGGTGACAGAAGCCAAGGTCACCTGGTTTCCAGGAAATGAACTGGTTGGAAGACTATGAAAACTGTGTGAACTGACAAATAAAATTTATACTAATAGTTTGTGACTCGCCTGACAGCCTGAAAGAAAAGACTGACTACCTAAACAATGCTTTTAGCAAAAATAATAACATTAAGGGGTGGTGAATGGTACCTCGAAAAACGTGGGCCTCGGAAAATTTTGGCAGGATCTCGAAATCTCGGAAGCGTTTTTGATAAGTCTCGAAGTCTCGTTTTTGCATGGTTTGTATTTACTCTTTTTGAGTCTCGAAACTTTTTACCAAAGAGTCTCGGGCTCGGATTTCTAACTAGGATCTCGGCGTCTCGGCGAGTCTCGGATTTTACCATTCGCCACCCCTACATTACACTGACTTTGTTAGACAAAACACTCACAGTAATGCCAATTGCAACACTCATATACCAAAGTTAATTCTGAGGACCTTAGGATCCAAAATTAGATCACACCATTCCTTGCAAGATGAGTTTGGGCTGGGCCGCCAGTGTTTGTAGAGACACATTTCAAAGCTACAATTTATTGTTGGTGAGATGCCAAATACTAATAACCTCTACAAAAAGACAACGCGATAACTGCAGAAGTTTTTATTAGATGCTATAAAGCATGAGCAATATGTGTGAACATGGTGAACGTGTGGGTAAAACAGAGACTGAAAATTTTTGAGACATTGTTTTATTTCATCTTATTCAACTTATTTCAATATTTTAAATTGTGTAGACACACTCGAAGCCTCACCATTAATTTTGGGCAAGCTGTAACTTGCATGTACTAGTAGCCCAAGAATCATTTCAACTAGCCTGAAATTTTTGTTTTCATGAGCAGGATTGATTATGGTTCTTCTGTAACTTGAATTCCTCAGAAAACTTGATAACTTGCCCATTGGGCAAGTTAAGAACAGAATTCACTAGCCCAATAGCAATATCCATTAGCTGAGAGCCATCAGACATCATGCCTTTCAATCCATGCTGACAGTGCAAAATGCTATTATAACACTAGGAACAAGAAAGAATTCCTTCCGTTTGCCCTACTGTAGAACAAATGTAAGGAAATTTTCACTTCGTTTTCAAGGGCCCAAAATATTTAATTCCCTTAGCTCTGAAATTCAGAATGCCTCTAGTACTGCTTTGTTCACTTCTAAACTTAAGTCATTTTTTCTTGGCTTAAGCTCACTTTAGTTCTCCTAATGCTTGTGTGTAGTTTTTCGCTTCTTTTGCTTTTTTTTTTCTTATTTCCTGTTTATTCTTGCTTTATTTTTTCTCACCTTTTTTTTCTTTTGCACTTGCACGTTCAGCTTTTCTATTTTTATCCTATTTTAATGATTAATGATTATTTTCTATTATGCGTACTTAGAGTTAAATTGCCAATGTCAGCATTGTAATTATTAATTTATTAGGTATTATAATCTTAAAAGGTGGTCTTATTCATAAGCCTTATTGGCTTTCTTGGGCTTCCTTGCCTTATCTTTTTATTATTTTAAGTTTTCTATTTTGTGTATGGCAAAAATGACAATAAACGATAAACAATATTAAGCCTGGAGTTCTATGGGGCTAGCTCAATGAACAAACTTTGCTTTTCAATTGCACACATTACAGTAAAAATATTAGAATCTGCCAGGTCAATCCGGCCACTATCTCCAGCCGAGAATGTTAAATGGTTATTTTGCCAATCTTTCCACCTGTTGGATGCAGAAGCAATGATAATTATATGATGGAGTAGTCATGTAATCTACAAATGCTTACATCACTGAAATCCTGTTGCTATCAAGATGCATATCTTATGTGCTTCTTGCTGCTTATTGACTAAGTAATGAAATAAAATTATATATGTTTGTGTTTTGCTTTCTTGGTTAATTAAGTCTTCCCATAAGTAATCAATTTTAGTCTGTGCCAAGTTTCCTTTTGGTTTGTACACAATGTGTGCTATTGGTTTAACAATGGAATCCAATAACACCTAGTACTGCCATACTTCAAATTAATTTTCATTTTCCTTTGTTTGAATGGTTATAAATTGAGATTAAAATTAACTCATACAGTCAATAAGGACACTGAGGATAGAAATTGTCAGGAGTATTAATGGGGTGTCCATAGCAAGCGGGTTGAATTAATTAGAGAAAATGTAAGGGCTTTCTTTCCCCAGAGACAAAGCAAATTGTCCATAATAATGAGATCGTCCATATTAAGCGGATGTCCACAAAGCAGAGGCTGTTTGACTGTACCAATATTGCAACATCTTAGCAGGACATTGTCTCTTAAAATACATTAATCATCCCCAACAGAAGTCAAACACTAACGACAGATGATCAGAAGGATACTGAAAACATGGCAGACGTTCAGCAGGAACATCATCACTGTCTGGAACGATTAAACATCCAGTTACACTAAGGTCTGGAGAGTGCCATACATAGTCTATAGTATGTTTGACCTCTTTATCAGGACGAAACTTCCATGTTGTGAATTCAGGATTGCCTCCGGTTGCACTTATGTATGAATTTTTCAGGCAAAGGTATTGATTTGTTTCCATCAGTTGACAAACTTTTTCAGTTGGCTCAGCATTAAAGTCACCAAAAACTAATACTGACTTATCGTCAGAGGTTGATTCTGAAACACATTCCAGAAGTTGCAATCCCTGGCAGCATCGTAATTCTTCGAACTCTTGTTTAGCTTTAAGATGAGTAACAACACAGCAAAGAGTTTTCTCATGTACTTTATCAAATAAATTCACAATTAATGCAACTTGATTTGCCAAAAGCCCATTAGTATCCTTCAAGGTTACATCCTTATGATTCACCAGAGAGAATCGTTCTATATCATAAAACATAGCACAGCCATCAGGGCCTGAATTGTTAGGAAACTTGAGGCAGGGAGAGTCTTTTTTGGGTACAAACAGTCCATCATATCCAACTTTTCTGAGTGAAGAAAGGTAATAGTCTTCAAAATGGTCAACTTCTTGTAATGCTATGATGTCTGGATCATACAACAAAATTTGTTGAAGTGATCGTAGTTTCCTGCTTGACCACGTAAGTGCTCCTGATGGACATTTGACGAAATTCTGAGTTGGGCTTGAAGCACTTAAAGCTACCAAAAGAATAAGAAAGACATGAAATTAAGAAATACACAGCACCTCAGTTGAACTTCACTGAAATTCAACAATAAGGAGGCTTTAAGTGCTCACCAGAGGCATATCCAGGCTCAGAGCCAGGAAGGCCCGGGCCCCTTAGTTTTAGACCAAACTGTGAGGTCCGAAGGGCTGAACATTTTTTTTTGAGACCCCCCCTCCCCAACCTCAGGGCCTGGATGACTGTCCCCCCCCCCCCCCCCCCCCTTACCTGAAGGTCTGTATAATGTTGTGGTTCAATTTTTTCCTTGGTTTTAAATTTATTTTCTTTTGTTTAAATTAACTCATTATCATATCCCAAAACAAAGGAAAATAAAATTTAAACCAAGGAAAAAATTGAACCACAACATATACACCACTGCTCACTTAGACACTAGCCTAAGCAACAGCATTTTTGAGTGATAAATGTCAACCATAAGTGGACTTTTTGCATCATTAATATTGGGCAGTGGTTTGGTTGAAACTTTTGGGTGAATGGCCTTCATAAGAGAAAAGAAACTTAGCAATACAAATTTGTTAGCGTCAAGGCAAATAAAAAGGAAGAACTCACTTCAGGTTGACACGCATTGCTCAAAAACATTTTTGCTTAAGCTACCTATAAGTGATCGGCAAGGGGGCAGGGTTAGGGAAAATAAGGTAGGCTCTTTACACCACTAACCAAATTTAAAGAAAAGTCAATCTCCACAATGCTCTGCACTGTCTACTGTGTTAAAAAATCTGAAAAGACAAAAACAAAACCTAACACTCTTTGAAACCCGGCCTTTGAGGTGTACTACAGCCGATCTTGAAATAACTTGAAGGACATTCCATTTTTTACCCTCATCCCCTCCCCCCACCCTCAAGTATGACGGGTATTGGAATAGGGAGAAGGGGGGGGTTCAGGTCGTTTTTTTCACAAAAGCTGACACAATTTGGAACCTAAACCTGTCAACTCTCACACTCTTTGTGCGAGTCTCCACCTACTGAATTTATGCAAAGACATCAATCTCACGCATCAAGAATAATTCCCAGTGCCTGACTCACAAATCCGGACAAATTGTTCCAACGGAAATTCAATTCCATTTCCACAAAAACAATCCAAAAAAGGTGCTGAACGATGACTTCATGTCCTAACGAAATCAAAACATGTTAAAATTGTTGTCTTTTAAAATAGCTTCAAAAATGCTCAAAAGTAGTCAGAATATCTTCAGACATTTTCGGCATCATTCGGAAGTCTTCGGAAAATCGCCGGAAATCTTCGGAAGTCGCTGGGACATTTTCTGCAATCCTACGAGACAAGACAAAAATCTTACTCATTTGAATCAGAAAAAGGTAGCAGGTACAAGAACCTTCCGACTATTTATTCAAAATTTCCAATAAAGAATTAACTTCTCAGATTTCAAAATTTGAGGATTCAGATTCAAGCCTATAGTCAGACTGTGGATGGAGATTTGTACAGTACCGCAAATGATCCCCAAAATGGACCACTAATGATCCTCAACTGCAAGTGATCCCCAAAGTCGACCGCAAATGATCCCGTTAAAAATTGAGGAATGAAATGGATTTTATGGACTGATTACAAAAAAGGACTGATTATAAAAAAGGAACTTTTTCTCTCCACTTTTAAAGAAGAAGAAGAAGAAGAAGAAGAAGAAGAAGAAGACCACTGAATGAAGAATGAAGAAATTAATGAAGAGCATTGCATTTCAAAAGAGGTCAAAGGAAATGCCCTTGCATCAAGGGGCAAATCATACTGACCAGAAACAACAACTGCAAAAAATCAGTAATGTGCGTCCAGATGCGTGTCATGACCTCTCAGTATGAAAAACCACATCTGCTCAGTCAAAAGGTTTTCCTCTGGAACATACATGTAATCTACCTGCCAGAGAAAAATACATTGGAACAGGCAGCATTTTGGCACACCGTTTATAAATGATTTTCAAGTTTTTTCATTTAGTTTTTATTCATGTATTTATTTGAGAAGTAAAATTGACACGATGATCCGCTAACCTGAGTCCAGGCCATTCCTATTTTTCTTTCGGTATCATTTGCGGTCTCGGGATCATTTGCCGTTGGGGTTCATCTGCGATACAAAACAGATTGCAGCGTCCGTATCTAGAACTTTGCGCGCGGTAAGGTGAACATTTTCACAAACAATTTTGTCCTAATGGAGCCTTTTCGGCCACAAGGATTGTGGCCGATCGTTGTGGCAAAGTGCTCTGCAATAAGACGGAATTTAGTCTTCTGAATACAGAAAGTAGAGTGCATCATGTAAAAGTTTTAAAAAATTATACATGTAGTGTACGAACCATCAGCAAGGACATTCCACTGCATCACACGGAATTCTGACGTTTTTCCATCAGAAACTTTCTTTTCGCTCTCGCAACTGATGAAGGTCCTCTCAAGCAAAGGTGGGAACTTCTTAAGAGCTCTCTCAAGGTCATCTAGGGCGTCTTTTCGTGCCTTAAGGTGAACAGAACCTGCCGCCATGTTGGGTCATGTTGGGTTCCTTCCTGTGCAGAGACCGCTGACTGCCAACGGGCGTTCGTCGACCACACTAATCGAGCTCAAGTGGGCCCTCGACTCATTCTTCATAACCTTTGCCCAAACACTCTTCTTGCAGATTTGGTTCTACATACTTCGTACTACATATGCTTACATGATTTACAATGCCCTCTGAGACATCGAAGGGATCCTGTTGTTGTAGCAGGAAAATCTGGATCATTTGTCTTGCTGTTTGTGGAGTAGTGTTCCTAGTTTCAGGTTTGGTCTTCAGTGTCGGTGGCGTCTTCTCCAACATCATCAATCAACAAGTGGATAAGGTAAATACCGGTAATACAGGGTGCAATCAAAAGTATGTTAGTGCTGAACTTTTCAGTGTACATTACCCCCATTACCCTACGAGCAGAGGCCCTTCGATCCTCCTAGATAAGTCGGAAAGAGGAAGGACTTTATATTATCTAGGAAGATCGAAGGGTTTCTGCTCGCAGGGTCATCAATATTATACACTTAATGTAAGTTCCCGAGGGAAACAGTTAGTTTGTTTTCCCGAGAGTCCTGATGTTTCCCTCGACTTCGTCTCGGGAAACATCAAGACTCGAGGGAAAACAAAACTAACTGTTTCCCGAGGAAACTGACATTAAGTGTTTTGTTATATTTCTAGACTTTCACTTTAATAGCTTCAACAGTAACAAAAGAATAACTGCAGCGAACCAGAACAGTCGACACATTATTAATGACAACACAAATTTAATTCTCAAAACCAGTGAATGAATTATTTACAACTACTTTCCTTACATTATCTGCATCTTTTTTTTTCCACTAGCTGCTGTTTCTCTTCTAGGATGACTTTAAAAATCGTTGCTTTTTAGTTTGAGGCTTCGTGTTTGTGTTGTTGTGTTCATTCGCGAAAAAGAAAACTGGCAGTGTTTTTCCCACCTTCTGTCACACCACCTTCCACCATGCTTTGATCACGTGCTGTAATGTATCATGATCGGGATACATTTGATTTTAGTGAAGGCCACGTGACCAGGAATCAACCAATGACAACCCCTGTTTAGTTGATTGAAAGTCTAGGAATATAACAATAGGGTATATATTATCAATTCATCAATATTAGGGTGGATGGAGGAGTGGGAAGTGGGTATTATACGGGTTTAGTATAATTACATTGATGACTATCGAAAATAGAGCACTGTGATTGGCTAGGAGCTTCGCTCTCGGTGATTATAGCATTGAAGGCTAGCAGTTTTCAAAATGGCAGCCAGATTTTTTGATGTTTCGGGGTCGGAAATTGATCAATAATTTTATTTTCTCGAATAATCATCAATGTAATTATACTAAAACAATTAGTCGCCTCAGGCGACGTGAATATTGGCGAATAGTCACCTCGACTTCGTCTCGGTGACTATTCGCCGATATTCACGTCGCCTTCGGCAACTAATTGTTAAATATCCACGTTGCCTTCGGCGACTAATAATTAAGTCCTAGAGTACATGTATTTACTTTTTGCCATCTTCCTCTTTTCTTTTTTCAAAGCATTCAAATACATGTTTTGCCATTAGTTTTTGTATTTTAGGATTTCCGCTAGGAGGGTTTATTGGAAACATGAGTATTTTGTTAGGTGACATTCTGCTTATTTTTATTCTATGTTCCTTTTCCAAATAATTTAATAATAAACATATTTTTTCCTGGTAAGCAGGGCATATACATGTATTTAGAAAATGGCATTCGTCCTCCATTTCTATTTTACAAAGTGGGGAAATTCTTTCTTCAGGTTTCTTAAATGGTCTCAAATAATGTCCTGTCTCTGTGGCTAATTTGTGATTGCTATGGTTATTAGAGTCTGGAATCTGCTCCCTTATATATATAATGGCGTTACGTCATCTTCTACATGTACATTAAGCTGTTTTAGGCAGTTTGCTTTGCCTACCATTAGATCACTTAAATTGTCTTCATATCTGCACAAGCTGTAACTGCGAACAGGTATTCTCCCACTCTTAGAGGAATCTCTATCTTTTTTGGGAGTATTTATTCCAAGTTCTAACTAGTTCTAAGTTCTTATTCGCAGTTTTGTTAGAGTTATTCTGTGTCACGTATTGGTGACCTGACATGTAGGTCATCGTCGCATTTGAAATTGTTTATTGTTTTGAATATCCGGTAGGTTCTCAATGTATGTACTTAAAGTTCCTACAATGGGCTTCAATTCTTATTGGAAACCTTCCTGTCTCAGCCCTGCATTCATTATTATTGCAGTATTTATTAACTCCCAGCAACTGCAAGTTCAGGAATTTATTTTGAACTAATTCTGCTGGATCCTTTTCTTAATTGTCCATTGCAATCGATATCATTCCCCCATACTTCACTTGCATAAAAGAGTGTGGGAGATATTAGTGTATCAAATAACTTCATTGTTAATTTTATATTTTGTCTGAAGTGGTTTCCCATCTCTTTTTGTAATTTATAGAGAGCTTTGAGTGCAACTTTCTTCAACTCTTGCCTAGTGAGATTAAAGTTTCCATAAGGACTCATAATTAGTCCAAGATATTTGTAAGATTTGATGTTTTCCAGTTCATCAGCACCGTATCTGAACGAGTAGTTGTTTAAAGACTTACCACAGTTATTAAAAATCATAATTAATTTTTTGTCGTGTCTAAATTCACACTACGGTGTAGACTTAAATCCGCATTTTCACAGCAAGATTTCAGTTTATTAAGGATTATTTGAAGGCTTTTTGCTGATCTAGAGAAGAGCACTAGATCGTCCGCACATGAGAGACAATTTATAAATTTATCACTTAGCATAATTAATGTCGGTTGAACTCCATGTATTTAGGAATTTTGGTAGATCACTTAGAAATTAAAAAGAGTAGGTGATAATTAACATAATTATATGCAATTAACGTTATCATTCGATGCAAATGTTTCTTCCTTTTCATTGGCCGACAGCCCACCACGTGACCTGCAAATAACTGCCTACAAATAATGGTGTACTCATGCGCAATGTCGTTCAACTGTTTCTGGCTGCAAATACTATTCTGCTCATGCATAAATGAAACCACACTTGCTCTTTGCTCGTTTATGTGATCTCTGTCATTAATCCTGGAAGGCAGCGCATGCTAACCGCTTTCCGAAGATAGTATTTATTAAAAAACTAACTCAGTGATCGAATGATAAAACAATTATTGAACTCAGTAATGGCAAAATATCGTGATTTGTCAGTGTCTGGCAGATCACGATATTTTGCTCAACCTCGTCCAATAGTAAATATTGCTAATTGCTTTACGCAGGCAGTACTGTACGTGTAAAAGGTTAAGGGGCTGGATCTTGGGCTGCAGCCTCCCCATATTAAACTTTGTTCAGTACCCTCTCCCCCACCGGCCAACTGGGGGAGGCATTGGGAGTTAATTAGCAATTAATGAATGAGGCTGCGTAGGATATGAAGAATTAAGCAGATCGAGGAGGGTGTTATCCATTGAGGTCGAAGCTTTATTATTCATTCAAAATAATTCCTGGTTTAAAAACATAGCTAAAACATGCTTACCTGCATCGATGTTGAGTTCACCTTCGATAGTGTACGTTTAGTTTGTCCAGCTCCGCAAATATTCTCCAAATAGTAAATGTTGCCCTCCGAGTTGTCTTCTTGCTGTTTTTTCCCTGTTTTTAGCTATTATTTCAACTAGTTCCAGCTTTAGTTCTTACTCTTGAAATGAGTGAAATGTCCACCATTTTTGTTTTCACAACCCAAACAACTCAACCTCATCCCCAGGTCTTCTTGATAGCAGTGCCTTAACCTGTAGCGGGCTGCATTTTTGACGTCATTTCCTCATTAAACACAAAATTTTTCCAAAGTTGGTCATCAGTAACTGGTTATGGTGAATTATGTGTGTGCTTTTAGCCAGTCAGGATTGGGGAAATATTTTGAATGAATAATGGCAAGCTTTATAAAATTAATGTAGGCTGCATGTCATGCACTTTACATCGAGGAGCCTTAAAAACACTAAAAAAAATGGGTAACAAAAAAAGAGAAAATGGGCAAAAAATGGACAACCTCATAAAGCAAGAGATGGGTTGCCCTGGGAATGAGGTTAAGCAAACAATTATAATATTATTATTGTATTATGTGCTATGTGAACTAAAGTAACCTTTTTCTTCATGTTGATAGTAGTTGCTAATTTGTATTAATATTATTGTTTTAGAATGTGGAATTAAAACCTGGCAGTTTTGTGTATGAAGAATGGAAAAACTTCTCAACTCCTATTTACATGAAGTACTACTTGTTTAATGTTACAAATCATATTGAAGTAATGGATGGAGCTATTCCCAACGTAACACAGATAGGACCCTACTCATACAGGTACTTTCTAAAAAAGGAAATGAAAACATAGACAGCATTAAATAGAATGTGCATTTACCTGCCAACTTTTTTTAATTTTATAGACGTGACATTTTTATCCTGAGCTGAGTGCCAGGGGTCCAAAATGAGACAGTTAATGCTGTAATAGCTCAATTGTTTTTACCAGGCAAAAGAAATTGGAACACAGGCCTGAGTAGTGAGATCATAGTTTTCGACCCGCAGGCAATGACACTTGGCAGGTGTACATGCATGGGTGCCTGGAGCAGGAAAAGCCTCAATGCAGGTGACTTCTGTTATCGATGCATTTTCCTTTTAATGTGCCATAAGTTTGCTTATGCAAAAAAATAGGAATAAATGCAATTACAATTGTAAATGTAAGATAATATACCTGCCAACTCACACACTACATGCAAGTGTCACACGCTCAGGGTTGCCAGAACGTTTTGAAGTAGACGACTGAGTTTTCAAAGTAAGCGGCCAGTCCAGGAATATTCTAAATTTTAAAAACGCCATCTGTAAAGAAATATACCAAGTAGGTGGCGATTTTCACCAGCAGTCGGCTACTTTTGACAACCCTGCACTCCTGTGGATCAAAAATACTGATCATACCCATACAGGACAATTTACATTGTTCAGTCATAACTCGATCACTATTCTGGACTACAGTATTAATGTTCCTTAACAATTAATGTGAAAAATGACCAACTTTAAAGGGTATCACACCAATAGGACATGCCTGATCTCAGCAAGATCTCATGATAGCTTGCATCAGTAAATCTTTGTCATAAATGTATATGTGCAATGGTGTAAATGGCAAGGTGGTGTCAAGATTTGGCACTTAGCAAAGTCTGGGATTTTCTAGAAATGTTCCAAAGCCATCAAAACGTCTTCAGCACCACATGTGACTCCCAGCAGTAATGCCTTGGGTTCGAATTCTGTCATCGACAACATATGTGGGTCAAGTTTGTTGTTCGTTCTCTCCCTTACTCTGATCAGAGGGTATTTTTTTTCAGGCACTAGGTCCTGTTTTTCCCTCTCCTTATTAAAAACCAACTTATGTTAGATGGAAACATGTGTTATCAAGAACTACAATCAAGTTTGTAACCCTTTTCATAGAAAAATTTGCATTAAAAATCAAGCAACAATTAAAAGAGCAAAAAAGCAGCAGCAACGTAGCATTAAATATGCATGGAGTCGATATTTTAAGAAGAAGGTAGAATTGATCCACTAAAGTTGTAGTTAAAATGCAGATGTGTAAATGTGATATTATTTACTTTTTTTTCCAGAGAATTGAGGTTCAACGAGGTACTCAACTGGAGCAGTGACCACAGCATTGTAACATTCATGCCAAATAGAACATACATTTTTGACCCAGAAACATCATGTGATGGCTGTGATGACAAGAATGACTCATTTTTTACTGTCAACATTCCACTACTGGTACATAGTCAATGTCACTCTTTGTTTCCAATTTTCATGTTACTCTCTTTGTCATACATATCAAGTCACTCAATAAATTTAGAGAATGTTGCTGAAAAATTTATATAAAATTAATTTTTAATACCTATATTCATGTAATAATTTGTATTTAAGAAAGTGGAGAATGATCATCGCAGTAATTGGAAAGAAGAAGCCTGAAAAAAAATCAGGGCTTCAACGGGATTCGAACCCGTGACCTCCGCGTTGCCGGTGTGTTGCTCTACCAACTGAGCTATGAAGCCACACATTGGGAGCGAGGTCAATTTATTGAGTTCATATACTTTACATCAATTTGTATTTAATTGTTAAACATTATTTGTTAATAAGCAATATTCAAGTGGTGGGTGCAGTGACTCTATATGTGCAGTGTTCTTACCAGACCACGGCATTGCGGCATTGCTGTACTTTTTAGGGAAATGCCGCGCTATAATTAGCCCAAGGGGTCCATCACAAAACGTACGTAAACATAGATACATGTATATACCTAGTTGCATTTCCTGGTTATGGTGTCTTTAGAATACACCCATCATTATCTTAGAAAGTACGAGGTATTTACTCTAACCTGTACCTGTCCTGTAAAAATGTTGAGTTAACTGTATCTAAAAATTGTGACCCGCTTTTCTCCCTCATGACCCTCTTTTAGCTTCTCTATCACTATGGGTCCTGTGGACCCTGGTCTAGAAAAACTTGCTCCATGTAAGAACACGTACTGCATGTACATTGCCAATTGTGTGAAATGCAGGTAATAAACAAATCAATGAACACTGGGTACAAATTAAGGTGTAACTATGGCAACCTACTGTTTGTCACCCCCCTCCCACCCCCAGGCACTTGTCACACTTATCTCTCTGATGTATGGTACATAAAGAACAATACTGAACAAAGAGGTACCACTGCTTTGACTGTAGATGTATAGTTGCAGTGGGGTAATCGAAGCACCAGCTGGGCACATGCGTGAGCCTTAAGATTATATCTACATCTGCCAAGTCCACCAGCTCACAATACAGCCTATTCAACCACACTGCCTTTATGTTTAATATCGAGTACAATGAACGTATTATTTCTTACAGAGTGTGGCCTTGTGGTTAAGAAATTCTGACTACAGACACAGAGAAAAACATTGGTATTGCTTGCCTGGAGTGAAGGCTAAAGCTGATGAGCTAAACGTACATTTGTTTCAAAGGAAGACAGTGTATGATATTCTCTGGGGATACACAGACCCATTTCTTGACTTTTTGAAGAAGCCACATTTTGGTTGCCAAGGCAAAAAGGGATTGTCATCCTTTGTTCAGTTGCAGGTTTGTGTTGTGACTTAATTTATGATAAATAAAGAAAAATGGTAAATTTTAAGCTCAGCAAAGAAATGAGAAGAATGATGTAACCAACTTGTCACGAGCATGGGACAAAGAAAAAAATCTGAGTCCCCAACGGTAATTGAACCTATGAGCTTCCATGCTCTAACCACTGAACGACAAAGGACTCATGGCGAGCTTGGCCATACACAAGGTTCACGTAGAACATGCGTCCTGCACGCTGCTAGGATCAGCAATGTGCACGTGGAAATCGTCTTGTGTGTGATAAATAAAGAAAGATGGTGAATTTAAAGCTAGGTGAGTTATCTAACCTTGAAGTACTTTCCCAGGCTGGATACGTTCTGAAAGGTTCATCTAAATCATTCAGTTGGTGATTCTACATCCCCAACCAGTCCGTCTCATCCCAAATCTGTGCCGTTCCAGACCTTGAGATAAGCGGGGGCCCGGTCATCCAGACCCTGAGATAACGGCGGGGGAGGGGGACAGTCTCCCACAAATTTTTTCGCCCCTTCGGGCTTCAGTTTGGTCTAAGGCAAATGGTTATTGTAACAGACTACATGTACGCATGAGTTCGGATTTTTTTTCCTTTTTTAGTACAATAACACATATTACGGAATAAGTGCTGTTAACACTGGACAAGACTTCATCAGTGAGCTGGACCAATTTACAATGTGGAGAGGACAAACGTGAGAATCAATCAGGATATTATGATAATTTATATATAATTATTCATGTACTTGCATTACCTAAATTATTAATATGCATGGTTCAATAATTATTTGACCTGTTACCATCCCCCGAGAAACCCTCGGGACAAGTCCAGCCCTTCGGGCCCGGGATGGGGAATTATTTCAAGCAGTCCCGTCCCAGTGGTGGGGGTGGCAAAAAACTGCTCCTTGATTTTGCGAAGAAGTACATGTTATTTCTCGCGAAGAGTTATCATTGTTGTGTAACAGTTTGTATAACGATGGGGGTTGAACGGCGATGTCACCGCTATTGCTGTTACGAGCGAAGCTCTGGCTCACTGACCTCGAAGGCCTAAAAACAAGTTTTATCCCTTACTTATCGCGTTCGTTTCGTCCCATCAAGGCTTTAAAAGAACGAGACACATTGCGCATTCATCGCGCTTGTTTCGTCTAATCATGGCTTTAAGAACGAGACATATTTCAGGCACTGCTTTTGTCTGCTTTACTTCTTTGTTTACATTATACCTGATAAACTTTTGAGTGGCATATTGATAAGTTAACCAAAGATTTCGGGCGACAAAACCTCGGGCGAGATGACTTTCGGATGGCTTTACCGGTTTTGATCAGTTTGATTTTCTCCTTCTTTCTTACTTCCTAGCCATTTAACTTGGTGGAGCGATAAGTATGCAAACATGATAAATGGTACAGGTATGTTTAATGTGCTATACTATGCATGTTGAAAAAAAAAATGAATGTGCTATACCATACATGTTGGAAAAAATCTTGGACGAAGAAGGTTGTAAGAAGTTAAATATACAAAAGAACGCCGGACGAAACTGTGATCTACATACTGGGATACTAGCTTGTGCTTGTCCTTCGCAGGTAAAGTAAAAATTGATAAAACCCTTTTATTGCTACCGCTCAAGAGGCAAAGAATCTGGCTGTATTGACCAGGTTGAAGCGCTGATGACTGGGAAGAGACAAGGAGTTCACGTTCTTGTTTTACCCTGCTAGCAGAGATTTCTCTGATGCATGGTTTTTAGCGTTCACGAAGTCGTTGGCATCACTTGCCAATCGCGTAGTTACTTTGTTTTATTCATTGAGTATAAAACAAACCAACTACGCGACTGACAAGCCACACGATCGATGTCGTAAACGCTAAAAGCCATGCAAGAGAGAAACCTCTGCTCATAGCGTATGCTCGTATTGGTAATCTGAATCATAGTGAAAAAGTATACACGATAATGCTGCATACACCGATGTGACGAAAAGAAAAATCATGGAATATGGGATTGGACAGGAGCAAACAAATTGATATTTTTTTTTAACTTGAAACATAAATTATTGGGGACTTTAAGATCCAACGACTCGACGGCAACAAGGGAAAATCATTGAAAAGCTTCAAAAAACCAAAAAGGCACATGGGAAGGCGAAGATCTTAGTTATTCTTAAAAAAACAACCGTGGTTTAGCTATTTTTTAAAACCTGATTTGATGATAGGAAACTTTGGAGTGGAAGTTTGCGAAATGCTACTAAAACGTCCCGACTTAAGTAGCCTGCGCGCAGACGAAATTAAACCCTGGTGAACTCCGTCTGCGAAACAGTGCCGAAATCCTTGTTCTAGACTTCCAGCTGTGTACCCAGATTTGAGTACGCGCCACGATTGGCCAGTTAAAAAAGGCCTTTGTTTTGTTTGTCGTGATCGCCAATCAGGTTGAAGGGAAATTCGAACCGCACTTCCGGTAATTCGTTGAGTCCGTTGGTGGTCCAGAACAAGGATCTCTGCGCTGCTTCGCAGACGGTACTAATCAGAGTATTTTTATCGTCTGCTCGCAGGCTACGACTTAAGTTGAGTTTGACCGACATTGAAACTTTGTTCCCATGATGCTCCCGGGGAATGGAAGAAAAGACTCTTGAAATGAAGTTTCTGACATTGCTGATTTAATTGTAGAAGGAACTCAGTTTGCGCCAAGACTTTCTAAAGATGTTACTCTATATGCATATTCTCCAGAAATTTGTAGGTAAGTAAAGTTTCCAATGAGTGTTGCATCACATCTCGTGATCAGAATGCTCTTTTGTTTTGCTACTTGTCGGATTAGTTGGCGTGAAAGGTCGCTTTCTCCGATGAGGAGCGGGGAGTTGGGGGTAAATAATGTAGCATATCAAAAACTGTCGAATTCTCATTCAGTAATCAAAAGAAACAGTATTACTTAGAATCCACTGCATTGTTTTTTGTGCTTATGCTGCTGGAGCCGCAAGCTAAGAGTTTTTCCCGTATTTCGTTACTTTCCAATTCGCGGTGTCTTTACTTTCGGAATTAGACTGCAAAACAGTCCGTATTTTTGCGTCTTCAAGTACGCGCGGGCAGTCAAACAAAAGGTCTGGAACGAGGCTGAAAACGGAGAGCGAGACTGGGGACCGATTTTGAGAAAAAAAACCCGACTGTTTTGTAGTCTATTTCGGAATCGACAAGGTGGTATTATTAGGGGCAGGGGAGGGGTGAGGGGGTAATCGTATCCTTCCGTATACCTATAAGGGCAAACAGTTTCGATTTTAAATACAACCCATTTAAGGTAATCCAGATTCCGGAATCCGGAAATTTTTGCTTGAGAAATCCGCTATCTGGGTAATTTTATTTTTGCTAGTGGAATCCGTAATCCTGGAGCCTGTTTCTCGAAAGTTCCGGTAACTTTTCGGGTCCGGAAAGCCGTTTTGTGTTTGTTGTGTTTGCATTCAAGATCAAAGTTTCAATAATTTTGAAAATAATACAATGTGGGCTAGTAACTGTGTTACTATTCAACAGGGTTTGATTTAAAAATTTCCCTTCGGGCCCGAGAAGTTTCCGGGTCTTTCAAGAAACGGGCCCCTGGGCTTTGGAATCCGGAATTCTGCTACCGTTTGGAATCCGGAATCTGGAATGCATTACCTGGAATCCGGAATCCATGGCGTGGAATCCGGAATCCCCTGTCTTGGATTCGTTTACAAAGGGCGGTTAAATCCGCTCGTTGCAAAACAACCTCCGTGCCATGTTTGTAGGATTTATGACACTCAATTTCTTGCGTTTTTGATTGTTTTCATTATCATTCTCTTTAATTAGATGAACATTTTGCAAACTTTATAAATCTTTTGTATTCTCACCACCAAGGCTATTTACAACCTAATCTAACAGGTATTTTCCCACCACACTGATTTGGCAGCACTTAGTACTGATAACAGTACTAATACTTGAATTTTTGCTTTCGAACAGATCTGTTTATTTTAAGTATGAATCCACTGTGACAGTGAAGGGAATTAAACTGTATCGCTTCATCGCCCCGGATGAACTCTACTTAAGTGGTGACATTTATGCTCCCAACAAAGGATTCTGTGTTCCTCCTCGCTGTTTACCAACTGGTCTTCTCAATGTCAGCCTTTGCCAGCCACAAAGTAAGCGAAGGCCTCTTTTCATTAGAACACGTAGGGTGCGTTCCTTTGGGATGATCCGGATCAGTATCAGTGATCCGAGATCACTCGAATCATGGTAGATCAAATGATCCGATGAATCCACTACATCGATTCATTTGATCCTCATGATCCGAGTGATCTTGGATCACTGACCCTGATCCGGATCATCCCAAAGGAACGCACCCGCGATTCACCACGCTCACCGGTCATGTTGACTACTTATGCACATTCGTATTCTTTTGAATAATCAGCCAATAGGCCATTTCCGAGTTCCAAAAAATCTCACTTTCAAAACGAGGCTAAGTGCGAAGCCATTGATATGAAAATGATTTTCAATTATTGTGCAAATAAAACTCATTTTCACAACAAAGGTTTCGCACTTAGCCTCGTTTTGAAAGTGAGATTTTTTGGAACTCGGAAATGGCCTATTCCTAAACATTAAATCTTAGATTCTGTCTTTCTTCCGGGGAACGTAAAAAAAAAATGATCAAACCGTTAGCAGACTAAAGTAAAACATTTTAAGCACTCAGTTTGCAATTGTAGCCATTGTAGTTTCGATCTTCGTTCTTGTAACGGTTGCCGCAGCACTCAGTATTAACTTTTTACGTTTACAGAGTCGAAACAGAGACCAGAAGCTGTTAGCAAACTAAAGTAGAATTTTTTTAGCACTTTACAAATGCTATGCATTGTAGCCATTGTAGTTTCGATTTTCGTTCTGGTAACGGTTGCCGCAGCACTCCTTATCGAGTTGGCGTGACGTCCCCTGGATGTTGCCGACAGAACCAAATATTTAGATTTAGTTTTATTTTAAATTTAATGTCCAAAGTCCAAAGTGAAACCAGTTTTTTCTAGCACACTGTTAGCAAAATAAAGTAGATTTTTTTTACCCAGCACTTTGCAATTGCTGTGGATTGTAGCCATTGTAGTTTAGGTCTTCGTTCTGGTAACATTTGCCGCAGCACTCCGTATTTAAAGTTTAGTGTCGAAACAGAGACCAGAAACTATCTTAGGTAAAGCAAACCTCCGGTCCATAATGCCACTCTTAGTAAAATGGTCTAGCAACGACTAGATCAAGTTAATGATAGTTTTTGGCTTACTGGCTGCCATTAGTTAACCACCGAAAATTATTAAGAGCTTTGAAAGCCGGAGTAACAAGCTGAGCTAGTGATGTTATGTTTTATTTGTGCCTGTGTATTTGTAGACCCACCAGTGGCTCTTTCTCCGCCACATTTTTACCAAGGAAACAAGTCGCTGGTAGAAGCAGTTCATGGGTTAAACCCTCAAAAAAGTCTGCACGAAACGTTTGCCGATATCGAGCCGGTAAGGAGAAACCTGAAACCTCTGGGCTGCGTAACACGCGCAGGCGCCGGATTTATGAGGGCGAAGGGAGGAATTTCGAGGACACACGCCGCCGCGCACTTGTTCCCCTCTCGCGCTTTATATACAGCTATTTCGAGAAAGGTTGTCGGAAAAAATGTGCACGCGATAATCCCGAAAGGTAGTATGGGATATGAGCAATACGCTGTTCCTGACACTGTATCTGTCGAACCTACTTTTGTTGCTTTCCTTTAGCACTCGCAAACATATGTCCATGGCCTCTCGTGCCATTCTTTCAAATTTCTTTGAAAGAACAGTGAACTCAAAACCACCCACAATACCTTTCGGGATTGTCGCGTGCACTTTCTCCGACAACCTTTCTCGAAATAGCTGTAGACAAACCAAAAAAAACTAACCGGCATCTGTCACGCAGGCTAGAAATCTCTGTCAATTTTAAATGGCGTACGACACATTTTCGTCGCTATAACGTCATAGAACTCGGTGTAAATGTTGTGGTTCAATTTGATTTTCTTTTGTTTCAAATCATTATCATACATTACCATTCCCAAAAACAAAAGGGAAAAAAATTAATCCAAGGATTGAACTGAACCACAAGAAAGTGTTTTTGTCGTCATTATCTCTAGATAACAGGAACAGTTATGCGTGTAGCCAAGAGAGTCCAGATCAATGTGGCTTTGGAATCTGTCACTACTTTAAAGTGAGTAACGGAAAAGTTTTCGCTTGCAGCTAACTAATTGTGAGTTTATTATTTATCTTAGCAACAATATAACCGTCAATCCTTTTGGTTTTTTTGCAGGCAAACAACTGGTAAATTTAAGCTAGTTTTCCTTCCTGTCATGTTTGCTTGTGAGGTAGGTTTTGAGGGTTTTGTTGTTGTGTTTTGTTTTAGCTTGTTGATTTAGCTTGTTGTTGTGCCTATAAATGCATAAGGAAGGGTGAACTCCGTGATGGTATTGAGGCATCAAAGTCAAACCTGTACCATACACCTAAGTCAATTAACTTACTCCTTTTAAATTGGATGAAATTTACGCAGCTGGATGAGGGCCGTTGTGAGTTGGGACCTCATCCTAGGTACTGCCTCCCACCCACCCCCCCCCCCCCCCTTCCCCGCTTTGTTTGTTTGTATCTCAACATTGATCAATTTTGTTTAAATTAATTTGCATGCGTTTTCCCGGACATGGAGGATTATTTATACGTAACTGCAAAAAGTTGCCATGTCAAGCAAACAAAGAAATAGAGCCTTACCTTAGCTTGATTTAACAGTTTATTGTTTTCATCAATTCATCAAATTCCCATGAAAATTACTATAAAATACTGGGAATTAGCGAAAAAAAAAGCAAAGTCATTCGGTTCATTCAGTTTCTTGCTTGATTAACCAGGGTTGCGTATTTCATCTTGTTCAATGTCAAATTCAAAGTAAGGATAGACTAACGATGGCAACACAATCATCCTGAGCGACGATTCTTACCTGATCGATGTTGGGATTTGAAAAAGCGATATGAATCTCTGGACAGCCTCGTAGACGTGCCAATTGATGGAGTGGATATTCCGTTATTTTTTCAACTCTCTCGATATTTTTGCCGAAAGCATATTAGTTTCGTTAAGCTTGTAACAGTTAAGAGAATAAACTCCTCTCTCTTTTAAACCCTTCTTGTCCATTAAACGCCCCCGTTTGGACCCATAAAACTAAATAGACGCCCCGGGCGTTTATTCGGCCGTTTGCGGTACTTGATTTCTTTCTCATGTGTACTTGACAAACTGGTATGGGGATTTTCGTCTTTCAGACTGCGTTGATCAGTGATGAAAAAGCAGAGGAGTTTAAACACAAAGTTTACCGTGCTATCTTTTTAACACAAGTCGCTGAGTATTCCCTGATAGCCTTGGGATCGCTGTGCATTGTTGTAGCCATTGTGTTTGTTGTGATTTCTGTTCCAAAGAAGAAGTACTCAGAGTTGTCTATTCAGGTAAGTAGAAATCGGTGTTGTTTAATATTGTTCCTGTCTTGAGCGAGCAACTCCCATACTAGGCCTATGTCAAGGCGTTTTCACGGACCGGTTTATTTTTAGATACATTTTAGATCTCACTTTTTCCCTCGAAAGTGGAATCTTCGCTCTCCGTGTATGCGCGCATTTTGTCGTATAAGCATCAAAAGGAGAACCTTAACGGCATTAAAAGGTGATGATATCATTTTTAGGTCTGCAGGTTTTGCTGACTGGTTTGGAGGGCTCGAAGGATTTGCGCCAAAACCGTTGTAAAAAGAAAGCTGTCGGTGAAAACACCGTGACACGAGTACAAGTATGGAAGTCGCTCGCTCCGGGTTATTGACCTAAATCATGTAGAAATGAAAGACATTATGCTACCCCACCCCCCCCCCCCCTAAGTAACCTGTGGTCGATGGGGATCGAGGTCCCTAATCCGTTGGCATCTACGACCCGTTTCTCTCATATTTTCGGCGTCAAAATTTTGTTTCAAGCTTACAGAGTACAATTTTTCGTTTTAGGCTGGTGACGGTGAAAAAAGGACACTAATTACTCAAGGAGGGTACGTGTTTACTAAAACAACGTTAACTTAAAAAAAAAAAAAACTCAGACACGCACGAACTTTGTGTATGTTATATGTTGTCTTAGACTATCTGAATAATGTTCATGATGCTGTCATCGTAAATCGTTTTGTCCACGGTTACCATACCATTGCCTTTGTATGCTTTCAATATGACAATGTTCTCTTTTTCCCTAAACTTCATTTGGTAGCGTATTAAGAGCAGAAGCGAGGGCCAAAAACAAACTCAACCTCCTTACGGCGTCGTCTCCACGATACAAACCTGTGCTCAAA